>JARKIC010001528.1:0-113566 GCA_029378375.1 Mycena olivaceomarginata | reverse complement strand
GCAATCGAACTTGGGCACGGTCTCGGTGTCAACTTCGGAGAGTGCAGTGTCAGTGCAGTGTAAAGTTGACCATGTGAGAATACTGGCCGAGTGAGATCCATGCCGAGCATGTCCAATGTCAATCCTTGGCAGCTGTTGAAAGTGGTAGCATACGCAGGTGCAAGAGGAAATTGGCGTCGAAGCAATGTGTGACCCAAGGAATGACTTCTAGTGAAAACGATCCTGGGTATGAGTTCTCTACATCATCCAGCTGAATAATGCCGCCTGAAATGCCCTTGTGTAGTTGGACTGTGATCAGTTACGAGTCCAGGACCAAATATTGAGCATACCAGACATACTCATTGAGTTAGGTTGACCCGTGGAGCTGTTGGATAGGTGGTCAGTAATACTCTATGTTAGGGGATCCGGTCTTACAAATGTGTATTCTTTGCTTACATGGAAGATAGATTGGGTTTGAAATGGTCTCCCGGAAGATTTAGAGATAAGACAGGTAGGCGACCCGCCAAGTTAGTACAAGTTGATTTTGCAGCCTGTGGGAAAACTTAAGTTAACTTGCACGCCTGCCGAAAGGGGCAAGTTCCGCACAAGATACTTTTCATAAGTCACTTTTTACGGACTCGATTTTGATTAACCAGAGATTCCACCATTAGGGTGCTCTGGGCTTGTCACAGTGATTCCACGCTCATACAGCATGATCAGATCATCGACAACATCCTTCAAATAATTTTGCAGCTGCTCTGCAGTTGGCTCCCTTGGGCCAGGTGTCATACAACAAAGTATGATATTTTCGATCGACGATACTAGAAAACACAATGAGATTAATAAATAGTGAATTTGAGTACATGAGTCATTACCGGAGTGCAGTGGTAAGATTTTGAACAGTCAAGGACAGCACACCAGACGAATAGCTCGGTCCATAGCTGCTCCGCTTGCGACCAAACCTAGGATTCCATGTCAATACCAGGATATGGTGGGAATGATGCAACATACCAATCCAAACTGAGTGTACTGGACAATTTCGTTCAAATCGGCAGTCACGCGTCACGCACCCCCCTGTCGATCACGAACTTTGGTCGAGGTCACGTGTCACTCAGGCCTCTGTCGAACCTCTAAGTGGTCACACAGGCCCCAAATTGCCTAAAAAAAAAAAAAGGCAAAAAGACAAAAATTTCAGTTCAAATGCCGAAATTTTCGAGGTGTCACGCAAAGATTTGGTGGCTGCCGAAATGTCGAATAGATAAAATGGGTCACGCGTCACACCCCATGTCGATTTGAATGAAATTGTCCAGTAATACCGACCCGAATCTCATTCTCCGTACCAGGTCCATAAAAGAATAATTCATTGTCTCTGCCTTTGATGGTTTGCCAAACAGCACCATCCTGCATGCATCGCATCTCACCCGGGACTTGGAGCCGTGTTTTCCAAGAATTCACAGCATGAAACATGCCAGGACGCTTGAAAAACTCGACCAAGCCTCGGGACGGTAGCTGCATGGGGGAAACCATGATTGGTTTTGATGTCCGTGGCCTTGCTGTTGGCATTGGAGTAGCCGGTGGTTCAGACTCAGTCTCCTCTTCAACTGGGTCATCACCGTTAGAGTCGAATAAAGGCTCGTCGCAAGCCTTGCAATAGTCACCAACACTCGTATTTGTGTCAAAGAAACGATGACAATTATGGCATATTGGGTGAACCAAGAATTTGTCGGTCATGTCGAGATTGGAAAGAACTGTTTTCAGTGTCGTGGGCATGCGAGAAGATCCGAGAAGGCTCTGGGATGGTGCATTCTTGAAGAGAAACTTGAAACAACGAAGAATGAGTCCACAGGCCGAAAAACTGACATGGTGTCGGGTGTGTAAAATGCCAACAAGGTACATGACCCCCCGGATGTACCAAAGAGGTGATGGCCCTCGCCAGCAATGCTTCTGGCAGCTCATGGGATGGAGCATGCTCAGAGGTGGCTCTTGGTGCAAGTGACTCTGCTGTAGGTTGAGTAACAGCTGATACATCTTGTGAGACGCTAAAGATTGTAATTAATCGAGATTGAAAGGAATAATTAGGTTAAGCTGACTCGAGCAATGGAATGCGGGCATGTGGAGCCTCCTGGCCGGCATTCTCAGAGTACAAAGTATGTGAATCCCTGGATTGAAAATTTTCAGAGCGATACAACTTGAATTTGAACTCCATACTGGCGGGAATTGCTGCCTGTGACGTATGGTGATGCACAGGGGCACGACCAGATCCACGCGCAGAAAGAGCAGAGGCAGAAGATGCTGATGTTCGCGAGATTGGTCGTCCACGGGCTGCTATGGCAGACGAGAAGGGTTGGGATGGGTTTGATGTGTTGCTCGAATACTTTCTTGACATTTCGATGAGAGCTTGAATCGAGGTCGTGCTGCTTGTAAGGGCGGCAGGCAGACCTGTATTTATATTGTATGTGATTCTTTTATATTTGTCGTAATTCAATGCGACAGGTATTGAAAACATGCATACTAGGATGATAGAAGCACAGAAATCCCGGCTGAACCATGGCAAACTGCAAGCTGCAAAGATAGAAGAAGTCGCATTGGTGAAACAGATATATTACTGTACTTGTTAGCTTCGAAATTTAATATCGGGGTATTGAGTGTTCAGAACAGTAACAAGTTTTACCGAGTTTTATCCAACCTTGGTCCTGGACAGAAAGATTTCGTTCATTTGCAGGTGCCGGGGCCGGGGAATACACGGAGCGAGCGCGGGGATCTGTCATCTGTCACCTGTGACGTCACCATCACCGTTGATCAACACGTCAAGATAAGTATTGGGGCAAAGTATCGGAGTGTAATCGCAAGAATCCATGGGTGAGTGCAAGCAGTACTGGGCAGACCTCGAGCGAACCTCGGCAGGGTGTCCCGAGGCCAAGATGCGCCTAGGTCTGCCGAGCAACCTCGGCGCACCCTTGGTTCCAGGGACCTTCTAAATGCAGTGAGGAGCAAATATTCCAAGAGTTGTGCTTGGCAACAGATTGGATACGGGGGTGACTGTTCCTTGTACAGATCTAAATCCTTTGGTGTGATTATGAACTCTTGCTGAACTTTGAAAATTTGACGGATCAGTACCATCAGTATCCGAGACAGTGGCGAGACAAATCGGTTGTCTCCTACAATCCGCACAGCATGAATATCTTATGTCTCACACTGTCCGTGTCTGGGACGCCCAAACCGGCGATTTCGTTTCTAGGCCATTTGAAGGAAACAGAAGTCATGCCGCCTACGTCCATTTCTCCCCCGACGGCGGGCGGATCGTATTGGGGTCCCTGGACCGCACTGTCCGTGTCTGGGACACCCAAACCGGTGAATTCGTTGCTGGGCCACTCGAGCACACAGACTGGATCCGCTCCAACTATTTCTCACCCGACGGGCAAAGGATCGCCTCTGGGTCCGACGACAATACTGTCCGCCTCGGTGATTCCCAAACTCATGTGCTCAAAGGTGCGTTTGCGGAGTTCATCGACTCTATGGGCCCACAAGATTTCTCACCGGACGGCACGCGGATCGCTTCTGGTTATCATGACGGCATGGTCCGCGTTTGGAACGCCCAAACCTACGCACTTGTTGCTGGGCCGTCAGAGGGTCACACTGAGCTCGTTGCCTCCGTTAACTTCTCATCGGACGGCACACAGATCGCATCTGGGTCTTGGGACAACACCATCCGTGTCTGGGATGCACAAACCGGCGAACTCGTTGCTGGGCCTTTTGAAGGGCACACATATCATGTCAGCTCCGTCCGTTTCTTGCCCGACGGCCGGCAGATCGCTTCTGCCTCCAGGGACAAGACGGTCCGCATATGGGACGCCCGAACCGGCGCACTTATTGCTGGGCCGTTTGAGGGGCACACTGGTTGGGTGGACTCCGTTGGCGTCTCACCCGACGGCGCGCAGATCGCATCCCGGTCCCAGGACCGCACGGCCTATCAGAGGTGATGTGAATGTGAGCAAGAGTCATGTGCTCAACCTGACTTCTGCTTCCACAGATCAATCCTGTCCTCAAGACTCCTTTGGGAGATTTCCCCAGATTTGACTTGAACATCGGATGGATTTCAAATGCTATGGGAGAACGCATGCTTTGGGCTCTCCCTTGGTTGCACGAGGGGCCATACCTTCCCCACAATACAGTGATCTTCAGAGCCAAGGGCACAACAAGGCTCGACCTCAGTCGCTTCGTCCATGGCACTGAATGGCAGAAATGCATTAATCCTCAATTCCAAATAGGTCATGTACAGTACATTTCTCTTGAGTGTGAACCATTGCTCAATAGATTTGTTTAGGCTGTTGAACAACCTGTTATATCACCGACTATCCTCGTACTGCTCGTCTCTCTGTTATATCATTACACTGTAAATTTGTTACCTTCTTCCAGACATACATGCGAATTCCATTCTTTTTGTCGGTTACGATTACCTGCAAGAAGATAGACACGGTTTAAGGATTGTTAAGATCATGTGCATGGTTGTGTTTTTTTGGTCTGGATGTGAATATGAATGTTGCCTACCGTGGCAAGGCAAGAGGAAAAGTTTCACATGAAGGGAACAGCCATTCAGCGATTCGGGGGCATCTCGGGCGTACTGGTCCGGCACTGTGGAGAGTATGAATGGATGTATGTGTACCCATTTCAAGGCTGGAATTACAGCCAGCTGGGGTCTAACGACGCGGGTACGGCGCTCACCAGATTTACCACTAAATGTGCCTCAGAAAGTCGACATGAGGGACGCGAGCTGAGGAAGATCGTCATTCCAGAGCACTCTCCATACTCTGGCCGGTACAGAATCGTTCGCTTCGTCCACCTTAGTGTGAACTATGGTCGTCCAACAACCATATTTGCGGCGATAATCGTACTATCACTCCGGTTATATAGTTGCATTCTCAGTTCCTTCCTGAATACCTCACCGTGAGTACACGCAAGATTGAAAAAAAAACATTCCGGAATCCATCAAGATCATTTGGCTGTTTTTAGCATTGTATAAGACAAATGCTGGGACTTCATTGGGATTGAAATGGTTTGCAGGATGTCAAGTCATGCGCTACAAAATGTGGACCATTGTAAAGGCAATAGGGTCACGCAGTTCAAAATGTAAACCACTAATTGTACTCTGGAAAGCGCAATAATGCCTCCGAATATGCAAGATGGTGAGTTTTCTCCTCGTCCAATTTGTGCATCCTGCCTGACCCGTCCAAATTCTTCCTCCAACAGTGGTGAGTTTTCTCCTCGTCCGATGTGTGCATCCTGCCTGACCCGTCCAAATTCCTCCTGACAGCTGGTGAGTTTTCTCGTCCAATGTGTGCATCCTGCCTGACCCGTCCAAATTCTTCCTGTGACAGCCGGTGAGTTTTCTCCTGGTCTAATGTGTGCATCCTGCCTGACTCATCCAAATTTTTCCTCCAACAGCGGGTGAGTTTTTTCCTTGTCCGATGTGTGCATCCTGCCTGACCCATCCAAATTCCTCCTCCGACAGTGGGTGAGTTTTCTCCTCTTCCGATGTGTGTATCCTGCCTGACCCGTCCAAATTTTTCCTCCAGCAGCGGGTGAGTTTTCTCCTTGTCCAATGTGTGCATCCTGCCTGACCTGTCCAAATTCTTCCTCCGATAGCGGGTGAGTTTTCTCCTGGTCTGATGTGTGCATCCTACCTGACTCGTCCGAATTCTTCCTCCAATAGGATGTGAGTGTTTTCCCTCGTCCGATGTGTGCATCCTGCCTGACCCATTCAAATTCTTCCTCCAACAGGCGGTGAATTTTCTCCTCATCCGATGTGTGCATCCTGCCTGACCAACCCAACAGGTGGTGAGTTTTCTCCTCGTCCAATGTGTGCATCCTGCTTGACCTGTCCAAATTCTTCCTCCAACAGTGGGTGAGTTTTCTATTCGTCCAATGTGTGCATCCTGCCTGACCCGTCTAAATTCCTCCTCTGACAGCTGGTGAGTTTTCTTGTCCAATGTGTGCATCCTGCCTGACCCGTCCAAATTCTTCCTCTGACAGCCGGTGAGTTTTCTCCTCGTCCGATGTGTGCATCTTGCCTGACCTGTCGAAATTCTTCCTCCAACAGCAGGTAAGTTTTCTCCTGGTCTGTGTGCATCCTGCTTGACCCGTCCAAATTCTTCCTCCAACAGGATGTGAGTTTTCTCCTGGTCTGCTGTGTGCATCCTGCCTGACCTGTCCAAATTCTTCCTCTAACAGGATGTGAGTGTTCTCCTGGTCTGATGTGTGCAGCCTGCCTGACCCGTCTAAATTCTTCTCCAAATACTTTATTAGCTCGACTTAAGTTACAAGGTGAAATGACCGGCGGGACATCTTAAGTTGTTACTTATAAGACTTAAGTAAGTGATGGAGAACTTAAGTAAGTGATAGAGAACTTGAGTCATGACAGCAAAAATAAAGCCCTCACCAAGATGCGAACGACAGACCTTCGGGGCTCCTTGGGTGACAAAGAGACGAGAAGCTTTAACCACTTCACCAGGAAGACCATATATAAAGATAACAATCAGACTGTCATTACACTATTATTCTTCTACTGTCTACCATGGGGAGTAAGTACTGTGTATTAACTCACTTGTCATTTCTTTTATCATGTTTTATATACATATTAATTTATTGAAACAGATCAATCTTTGAATCATCTATTAGTGGTTTGGCCACAGAGGCAAAATAAAGAAAGCGGAGAAGGTGAAACACCAATAGAAGGTTAATATGCCAATAGAGGGCTAATATCAGTATCTGGCCGCCTAAGTTATATCTCCTTCATGGTGTAGTGGTTAACCCCTTCATCTATATTGTTGTAGGGAAATCTTGAAGCTCTCTGGTGGTATTATTTTTGGTGTTTGAACAGAGCTTAAGTAGTGCAGGACTTAAGTTCAGCGGAAGGCACTTAAGTAGGCCTGCCGGTCTTTTCGCCCAGAACTTAAGTCAACCTCGTCCTATTTCATCTTCCTCCAACAGAATGTGAGTTTTCTCCTCATCCGATGTGTGCATCCTGCCTGACCCGTCCAAATTCTTCCTCCAACAGTGGGTGAGTTTTCGCCTCGTCCAATGTGTGCATCCTGCTTGACCTGTCCAAATTCTTCCTCCAACAGTGGGTGAGTTTTCTCCTCGTCCGATCTGTGCATCCTGCCTGACCTGTCCACATTCGTCCTCCAACAGGCCGTGAGTTTTCTCCTCGTCCGATCTGTGTATCCTGCTTGACCCATCCAAATTCTTCCTCCAACAGGCCGTGAGTTTTCTCCTGGTCTGATGTGTGCATCCTGCCTGACCCGTCCAAATTCTTCCTCTAACAGGATGTGAGTTTTCTCCCCATCCAATCTGTGCATCCTGCTTGACCCATCCAAATTCTTCCTCCAACAGGATGTGAGTTTTCTCTTCGTCCGATGTGTGCATCCTGCCTGACCCATCAAATTCTTCCTCCAACAGCGGGTGAGTTTTTCTCCTCGTCCGATGTGTGCATCCTGCCTGACTCGTCCAAATTCTTCCTCCAATGGGATGTGAGTTTTCTCCTCGTCCGATGTGTGCATCCTGCCTGACCCGTCCAAATTCTTCCTCCAACAGGCTGTGAGTTTTCTCCTCGTCCGATGTGTGGCATCCTGCCTGACCTGTCCAAATTCTTCCTCCAACAGGTGGTGAGTTTTCTCCTCATCCAATGTGTGCATCCTGCCTGACCCGTCCAAATTCTTCCTCCGACAGCTGGTGAGTTTTCTCCTTGTCCAATGTGTGCATCCTGCGTGACCCGTCCAAATTTTTCCTCCAACAGTGGGTGAGTTTTCTCCTCGTCCGATGTGTGCATCCTGCCTGACCCGTCCAAATTCCTCCTGACAGCTGGTGAGTTTTCTCGTCCAATGTGTGCATCCTGCCTGACCCGTCCAAATTCTTCCTGTGACAGCCGGTGAGTTTTCTCCTGGTCTAATGTGTGCATCCTGCCTGACTCATCCAAATTCCTCCTCCAACAGCGGCTGAGTTTTTTCCTTGTCCGATGTGTGCATTCCTGCCTGACCCATCCAATTCCTCCTCCGACAGTGGGTGAGTTTTCTCATTTGGGACTGAGAAATATTGTATTCAACTCCGATGTGATGTTTTGATGGCCCACGCCAAATGCCAATAGATCACAGGAATCGAACCGCGGATCATTCTCAGCCTACAATCATGCCTTGATGCTCTTTGATTTTATGACCTAAACGGTTCAGCAACCCGCCTCGAAGATGCCCAATCCCACGTCATACTTGTTATGATAAAAAGTAACCAAAATGGTGTAACCCCAGGATATACAGCGACTCTTGGCAGATTCCATGTCTAGAATTAACAAAGGGGCATACCTCAACATTGGAGGTTAAAAATTAGGGTCTACCGTCGCGCGTGTAGCTGGACAGGTCCGAAGAGTGCTGAAGGATACTCCAGTCTGGCTTCTGTAGCTCATCCGGAATCCGCTCGAAGACCGGTGCTGCTATTTTGCCGATGTCGAGGTGTGTCGCTTTGGGTTTTCGTCACCAAGAATGATCCTGATGATGTGCTGGCAAGCCCAACGCCAAGGAACCGCATGCGCTTACAGGGCGTGAAGAGATCCGGGTCGGACGCGGGATCTAGACGCCGCTTCGGGGACTGCAGTAGCACGGGGTCGATGGGAATATGCCGCGCAGGGGGAGTTGGTGAAGACGGAGTGGACAGAGATCCGGGGAACGAGGATGGGCCAGCTTGAGGGGAGGAGTCGGGGTAGAGATCACGGTGCATGAATTCATGTGTATGGAATGCAGCCATCACGGCGGGTACGGGGCTCGACTGGGGCAGTGGGAAGGCTGCGTGCGTCGACGTAGGCTCGCTCGGCTTCATCTGCTGGGCCGAGATAATGTTGGGGTTGTACGGATGAATCCTGGTGGCTGCAAACGCTGCCTTGACGGTCCTCAGGGGTGAACGCCCTGAGAAATGCACGTCCCCAGACACCACAAAAGTCCTCCTTATCCACGCTCCGCTGATTGAGCTCTTCGAAGGCGTTGATCTCTTCTTTCCAGGCTTCTTTCATCGTCGCAAAGCATACCACATCAAGCCCTTGCAGCGCATGCGTACAGTGCGGTGGGTATCCCAACACCCTGATGTTGTTCGCCTCGCAATACTCCAGCAAATCGGCAGTGTAATGGGAGCTGTGCCCGTCCAGGAACAACACCCACAGATGGCAGAATAAGACGAAGGGGAGGTAGCTTCGGGACCCAGAGAGTACGTACGGTCGCAGACGGGACCTGGAGGCCGAAGGTGCGTTGTGCGACAATCACGGTCTGATGGCAGGTGACCAACGTGAAGTCAGCCTTAAAACAGGTACCTCTGGTGTGCGGAAAGGCCGAGCGAATGATACCCCCACCTTGCTCGCTGCACCGCTGTCAACCCCGATGTTCGCGCTGTTGCAAAAGGAAAACGGTGACGGGGTCCCACGACTATGCCACACCCAACAGGTTGCCTACGCGTCTGTTCCGTTATCCGTCACCTGAACCTTTGGTTATAATAGTACAGTACTGTACTATAATTAAAGCACTTATTTAATTTGTTAACTACAAAGTACGGTAACTCGACAGAGGGAATACTACATCTCGGAGTTAGCAGTTGGTGATGCAGTGCACGCACATAGCACTCGTAACTCCAACATGTCATTCATCAAAGAGAAACAGGCACACATTAAGAGACTAATAACATTCCTGAGACCGAGGGGCAGCTACCCGAAAAGCCGAAAACGGACAATGGACTTTTCTCCGGGAAAAATACTTGTGGGAGACGTTTGGGAGAACGAAAATTTCCAGCTCGCCGAGCATATTCCGAGGTGCCAGGGTAGGCTGTAAACGTCCTGAAACAGCAGAGACGTGTTATGACCCCATAGGGTCGAATATAGAAGGTCCTAGGGCCAAAAGTGAGTCCTGTCACGCTCGCAACACTGTCCTCGATGCTATTCACGCGAAAATCGAACCGCGACCTTTCGGCCAGCTATGTCATAGTCCGCAGCAACAATGGAGTACTCCCCTGCCGAAGTCGAAAATGACTGGGAAGGCCGGGAAACCATACGAGTGTGATATGCCTGAGAGTCGATGAAGTAATTGAGGCGAGCACTGAAGTCGTCGATTAGATCATCTGGCATGGTAAGGGGAGTATAGCGATGTGGTCTTGAGCTGGTGTGCGGATTCAAACAGCTGGTTCTTTATGTCGACGTCGAACTTTGGTTGCGGTCACGCCTCACGGCGGCCCTTGTCGAACCTGCCACTGGTCACGGAGCGGCTAAAATGGCCTGAAAGACGCAAAAAAGCAAAAAATTTCGCAGGAAATGACGAAATTTTGGCCAGCGTCGAAATGTCGAACTTGAAAAAAGGGTCACGCGTCACCCCCCCTGTCGATTTGAATGAAAAACCCCAGTATTATGGTCCGTCAGTTTAATGGTTCGGTTGAATTGAGGCTTATAGGAAGTATAATATCTCTACTCGCAGACAAATAAAAGTAATGGCACAGGTGGTTCTCCATGTCGGGGGCATCAAATCACTCCAAACAACTTGTAGACCAAAAATATGGATGGGAAATCCGCGGCATGGGAAAAGGCGAGTTCAACTTCGTGCAGGACATTCGGCGCCTCTTGCATATTCCACATATTTCAGAAGTGTTCAAGTGGATCATGGGATTCCAATGAAGCATACAGTGAGTTTTCAGAAAATTTAACCCAGAAACACTCGAGGGATGGGATGAGAAAACTCGCGGCATGGGAAAAAGCGAATTCAACCTCGTGCAGGACATTCGGTGCCTCTTGCATATTATATGCGACTGCCTAATGGGCCACACTAGCTAGTGGGCCACTTGCCTAACCCAAGCTGCTTCGATAGAAAATCTGATATCTTGGCACCTGTGGGGTGGAGCACCACGACCTATGAGGATGCCGTATATCAAGTTTGGAGGCATTTCGACACGGCGATCAACAATTGTGGGGAAGTTTCCATCAGGATGACGGCGTGTGAACACCACTTCTTGTCTCCGAACAGCCTTGGCGTTCGTTTTCCGCTTGTTTCTCCACCAATACCTATTCGATTTGCGAGGTTTTTGGCTCGTTCTCTTCCCCTAGTTTGGAGGCACGATCTTGGAGGCCATCATACTGCAAATGATGCTATATCTCCTCCAGAGTCTGCGAAGAAGACCACAAGCTGACCCCGAACCGCACAGTTCGGCCACCTCTATAACGGACCAGCTGAGTGTGCTACCAACTTAGAACTTTGCTGTCGCAATCTATGAATACCACTAATGTGTAATCTCCCAAGTTTACGACATTTTAGCTGCGCGACTTCCATGTCACAGCGAGCAACTAATCAAGACCATCAAATTTCAGGCGCAGATAAAGATGGATTTTGTTTGAGGGGTTATGAATTTGTGGGTGGTACCTTTTGAGCCCAGTTAGGTTTGAATACATCCTATGAACATGTTTATGTCTTAATTTAGGGACTCAAGACCCTCTGTGCCTTGTGGGGGCAAGCCGTTCAATTTGCACTGCCATTTCACGCCCCTACTTGGCCTGAAAACGGAAATTGTTACGACCTTGGTATTGTTCAGATGTGGGAGTTATATGCATATAATAGTATGAGTATATCCCCCTAAACGATTTGGGATGTCCTGTGGTGAATAGTCCAAGAGCTAACGGAGAATTCGAGCAAGTGGCCCACTAGCCCATTTTTGCCACTTTGGGATACCGCCGAAAAGAACATTTTGGCGAGCCGTGAAACCATAATATAAATTCGAGGAAAAATTATAAGTCCCAGATCATTGGTATACGACGCACGCTCACCTCCCTCGAGAAGTCGCATTTTTCCTCTGGCACGGGCTCGCTTCCTCCACCCGGGACACTTACTCATCCGCCCAACAATCCTTTCTCAACTTTGTTCGGCTCAACCCCCAGAACGTCCCATCCTCCACAAAACCATTAAAGAAGAACCGTGTCTTGAGCTTGTCTGCTCGTATTCATGTGGCCGCTGCTCCTCCTGCAGTCTCTTGAGCCGCTGGCTCTCCGCTGCATTTCCTGTGGCTCGAGCGCGGTCCCTTACGGTCCGAGCGAGAGAGCTTCTGGCAACCAATCGAATTCTCGTTTGTCCCAAAAATCTCTCCCCCTCTCTTCCACACGACGAGCAAGGCATAGAAGAGGTGTTTGACCCGCCAAACACGGTCTATGCAGGCGAGGCGCCTCGATGCGTCGCGTCCTTTCCCTTTTCGGCTTCCTTGTCCCGCTACATATATATATATCAGCTCTTTCATGATTTCATTCTTCGTCCTCATCCTCTGCATACACTCACATAGCTTGATAGGTATTCTCGTCGTCCTCATCCTCTACATACACTCACATAGCTCGATAGACTAGATTCTTTTCTTTCTCCCACCCTTACCACTTCCCTGTTCTGTAGTTTCTGCTTTCGCCGATGCCGGCTCGAGCGCGGTCCCTTACGGTCCGAGCGAGAGAGCTTCTGGCGACCAATCGAATACCCACCATCCGCAGGTGAGAGCGTAAGCTCAGCTTCCGCCAGTGTTGGGGAACCGAGGTATACTTCGATTGAGTCAGGCGAATGGCCAACTCCTTGAGGCACTTCTCGGGACTTGCTCGACCATTTATTCACCTGAATTGAATATCAGTACCCTTTCAACCTTTGTAGAAATAAATTATCCTGGGCGGTGGAAGAGGCGACGCTGGGGTCGCATCTGCTGGCTGCTTCAGCGCGTAAGTTTCGGTCCAGCGATTCCGAACGATGCGGTCGGCCTCCCTTCGGTCCTCGGGACGCCAACCTGGATTTTTGTTGAACCATTCCAGTTTCTTGTCGGGACGCATAACTGCCAGAGATCATCGAGATCAGTGAGGAAAAAATACTATAGAAGTGCTTACTCATCGCAATTCGATATACTTCAGTGTCGTCCGTCAATGCGTAGTATTTACCCACAACTACTCATGCTCGACAAAAGTAATGGCGTCGGTGGTTCTTGATGTTGGGCGCATCAAATCACTCCAAACAACTTGTAGACCAGAAGTATGGATAAATAGAAGACATTTGGGTATGTTAACCGACTTCCATAAAAGGCAATTCTCATAGAGTGATGCCGGGAATTGCATCGGGTTCATTTACTCTGAAGAATCTCAGCGTATTTAAGTTTTTCTGATCAAATTATTGCTGTGGGCTGAGTGGCTCTCGCGCCAAAGAATAAGCGCGTCCCCTACTGTAGACTTGGGGCAATTTCTAGGTGATTTGGGAATTTTTTTGAGGTCTGATCCGAAGTCCGGACGAAATTTGAGTCGGACGCAGGCCGCCAGAATTCGGACACGACTTGGGCGGTCTCACAGATGAAAATTCCGGAAAAACTTTTGAAAACAGCTAAAAACCGGATGTAACCTTATATGGTGCAGGTCACCTAGCTGCCGCACCCTAATGTTTGAAATTTGGCAGCTTCAAATTTGATCCGGTTTTTTATCCCTCCTTACAATGTGCTCCGTTTCAACATACAAGAAGATCGTAAAGAGGAATTTTTATTTCCTTCAAAACTGAGTGAGCAAAAAAAAAAGTTGCCTCCTCTCAGCAAAATCAAACCGACACTTAGCTCCTTTAGTCAAGTCCCATGATCGGCCATACTTAGTGTGCCTTTCGTACAAGGGTCCTCCGTGCCGCACATACGCGTACATCTTTGTCCACTTCTTACGGCCATCCACTCTCAATTATCGGAGCTCATGATCAACTACGGGCTGTGCTTTTCATTGATTCATGTTCTTTTTGAGCCTTTTTGGTTCGGTCTCGCTCTTCAGGCTGCTACGACAAAAACTTAGCTTTCTGCGGCGCAGTTAAGCCCAAATCTTGATTTATATGGCTGATTCTCTCCCCACATCTCGCCACTCTCCTTTCGCATTCATGTCGTCGTTCAATATTCTCGGATTCTTTCAGCTGAAAGCTGGCCGTCGTGTCACTGTCAAACAGGCCCAATTCCACCTATGCTACACACTATGCCCACTACAGCACACATGTCTGGTGCACCAATGGCACTGTTAACACCACAATCCCTGCTGAAATTCCTGTTTATATCACCAGTACTGCACCGCTGCTCGAAGACGGCATGGTCGCTTTTGCGGCGTGCACTGCGCAATCGACTGCTGTTCCACCGGCTACCAATTCGCTTCCGAGTAACACCCTAACTGTCGATGCGTCGACTTTCATGGTTCTCCCGGGCAGTCCCGACAGCGACACGTACAATGTAAGCTTTATTCGTCTGTTAATAGTTCGCATTCTGATCTAATGGCAGAATCACTTACCCGATGAATTCACTTCCATGGTGTACGGCTTAGGCCATGTGTCCGGCAGTCCTCAAACCCTTGATGATGGTCATGGTTCCCGTGCTGTGACAGTCGCTGTCTCAGACTTCGTCCGTGGGGAAACCAAGGCTTCTACCGTGCAGTACGTTGGCCATAGTCGTTTAAACTATATTGTGTTGATCCATTAATAGGTGTGTATTTGACTTTTCAACTGCTCGTTGGACACGCGCTCCCACACCACACGCAAATACCACAATCCAATTTTACGGGCTGTGTCGCGAGCTCAGCCCTACCGGTACTCTTCGCGTCAAGGTCGATTCCGCTGCATTCAATATTTCCTCCAATGCATCGGCTACTTCCGACAACACTTCCGGGACGACGGGCTCGACAATGTCTGCCCCAGTTACGCCATCCAAACGGAGGAAATTCGACCCCCCATCCCCTCCTTCTGTGAACAGCTCGGACTCCCCCTCAGGTCCCTCTGCCTCGACGCCGTCTTCGAACCCGATCGCTTCTATGTCACCGGTGCCTGATCCAAGTACCGGAATCGTCCCCATGCACTATTCACACCTTTTCAAACAATACCCCCAATACATGGTGCCGCCCACAGGTGCCTACGTTTCACCTTTCCTTCCGCAGCAAGGCCTCTACCCCATGCCGACGTTCCAATCGCCCTTCTCTCCGTACCTTCCTTAAAATTCTCGGGGTGAATACATCTCTCCTGCTTCCCCTGATTCTCGCTCTACGGCCGTGATACAGAAGTCCGATTCTGCCAATATTCCATCTGCTTCTGTGGTCTACATCCACCGTCCCCGTGCCGAACAATTCCGCGTTTAATCGGTCCGCCGCCAACCCGTACAGTTATCCCATGACACAATTGTGAGTGATTCGCATTTTTTCAACACAGCGGACTCAAATATATCTTGCTTCAGGCCCCCCGCAGCGAATTCAACAACGTAAGCTCGGCGCCTTGCAATCAAATTCATTTCTAATCTAATTCAGGACAAGTACTTCGTAATCCAACACCCCGACTTCAGTCCAAGCGTCTTTGGCTTCAGCACCGGTCCCTGCTGCTCGAAGCACATAGTCGGTCCCACAGCCAGTTGCACCCAGCGCCTCCGCATCGTCGGGCGGTTCGGCAAATAGTTCCACATTGTCTACTGCTCAGGGCCCCAATCTTCGCCCCCGGAAGTAATTTATTAGCTTACCTCTATCGTCTTAATGTACTATGTTGAATAATAAAAGCACCCTTACTCTCTGTTGTTTCCTGTTCGCCTCACTGGTACCCAAACAAAATCTATCACGCCATACATTGACTGACCATTGCGGCGCCTTACAAGCCAATGATGTTCTCGCATCTATTGCGGGCCGAACACACTGCGCCCGGTCCGCAACTCTTACTGCGCCCGGTCCGCAACTGCCTGCGTGTTCACCCGGATCTTAACCGATATGTATTGCTCTCCACGGTGCATGACAGAACTTCTTACCCGAAAGATTCTTGCCTTACTTGGCAACGTTTACAGTTTGAGCTCCGACAACTGCGTCGACATAGCGCTCGCTGCGTGGTTCCCACTCACACCTCATTTTGCAAAACCTGAATGCACTGAAGGACAATACCATTCCCAGCACATAAATTGTTCCGTCTTCCATACCTCTAAGAAATGTCGCTACATCCACCTCCAAGTTCGGTCCGCACCTCCATCAATTTCCCGTTTCGCTGAACCTTATCAACTGCCAAATCCGTCGTTCTCACCTCTTCCTGTTTTTTTTTTCTCCTTGACACGCATCTGCAATATTTCTACCTCGAAATAAAATCTGTCGCCCATACAGCTTCCTCGACACTGTGTTCCCAGTAAGTACTGCATCCAGATCGCTTCTATTCTGAACTCATGACCTCGTAAGCCTTTTATGGGAAAATATATCTGATATTGTGTGACATTTCACCGCGGTTTGCGTTTCCGGCTTCGCTGAACCTTATCAACTGCCAAATCCGTCTTTCTCACATGTTTCTCCGGTTTTTTCCCCTTGACACGCTTCTGCAATGTTTCTCCCTCGGAGTGGTAAGCTGAAAATTCTGACTCCCACAGCTTCCTCGACGCAGTGTTCCCAGTAAGTATTGCATCCATCGCTTATTTTATGAACTCATGACCTCGTGAGCCTTTTATGGCAAAATCTTTCTGATGTTGGGACACATTTCACCGCCGTTCGAATGTTTACAATCACAGAACAAAAATTATAGTTACCTGAACAGGCATACAGTATAGTAGGGTTCCTTGGATAGTGAGACATCCTTGGGTATTATTTTTTTAAAAACTCCCGAGCGTCATCCCAGGTTAAAATTTTGTTACGAAATACATCCTATATCGAAGCCTCGTGTTCTGAATTAATTTCAAGCGCATAGACGCGTCGGTGCTGGAAGAGAAGGTCGTTTGGTCTAATTCATTGCCTAATCAGGTCATCAATCACTTTCCTTCTCGTTGATTGTCCATTAATCGGGCCACTATTGACCTGAACTATTTCCCTTATTAAGGTCAAACTTCTTGGCTGCAATCTCCTCTAAAAATCGGGCATTCCCGCCGAGATTGATGCATCTAAAATGAGATCGCGCACACAAAAGACGTGACACCTTTGTGGGCACGTGATACATTTGTTGACAAGTGATCGTCCTTCTTCTGTCCGCGCCCAGCCGCGCCGCTGTCCGGTCTCCCGCGCAAATCCGACCTATCCCGCCCTGAATCCGACTGCTGCGGGAATAGCCGCCAAAAGTCAACCCACAGGAGCCGATGGGGCAGAATGATGATATGTGACATCACGCTATCCAAGGAACCCGATGTGTGACTGTTCGGCCGTTGAGATCAATTTTTTATCTGGCTACATTCTACACACTTAAATTGTGAAATTTCGAGACAGTATAGCTCATTATAAGTTCTAGTATGTACAAACTTAAATCCAGATTTAATTTCTTTGCATTGCGGACTTGGCATCAGAAACATCAAAGTGGGTATCCAAGGAACCCTACTATACTGTAGTCCTACCATGTCGCTAATTGTGTCTCCGTGGACTTTCATATCTTGAAACACAGGCACTCTGCCGGCCGAATTCGTTGTAACTGTGCACCGACTCCGTCCGCAGCCCATAAACAGAATAAAAATTTTAATTACTTGAACAGGCATAGTCCTGGCAAGGCCTTCCCACTATCGCCGGCTGTGACTCCGTGGCATGTCATTTCTCGATCGAATCACATCAACCATGCCGGCGAAATTCGTTGCAACTGTGCATCGACTCCGCCCGCAGACCATGAATTTTGGGACACATTTCACCATCGAGCCACAGCGCAGAAAGCTATAAATGTGCGAAGAGAATTGTAGTCCCTGTGGCCTCTAAAACCTTCCACTGGATGGATTGTAATACTTGGTTGATACAAGAGAATGCGGAAGACGATGGACCGACTGGTATAGATGTTTAGAGGACCAAAGAATGAGGTCGGAAATGGGAATGACAGGCCGTTAAAGTGGGTAGGATCGAAAGGATAAATAGGCGAGGATGGTTAACAAAGTTACTTGGAAAAACTAACTTAGCCTTACAAAACTGACTTTACTTGTGGCAGACAAGTGAAGTAAAGTAAGCAAAAGTAACTTGTAAGTAACTTAAGTAACTTGGATTGATGCCATCTGATGGCCCAAGTTACTTTGTCTGATCGCATTGATCTAACTTGGCGGGGCAAGTTACTTGCAAGAAACTTGAATAAACTTGAAGTA
Organism: Mycena olivaceomarginata; assembly: GCA_029378375.1. Lineage (NCBI taxonomy): Eukaryota > Fungi > Basidiomycota > Agaricomycetes > Agaricales > Mycenaceae > Mycena > Mycena olivaceomarginata. The sequence continues at coordinate 95,506 of JARKIC010001528.1, read as the reverse complement.
ACTTGAAGTTATTTGAAGTTATTTTCAGCCGGTGATCGACTCTTTCAATATGTTTGAGGCTAATGACCAATTTAACTGGGACTAGAGCGTGGTGGGGTGCGAAGCACCCCACCACTTCGGTTGAATGTCGGAGGATGCCGGAGGATTGATGGCGGAGTTTAAAATGGCTTCGGACAGACAGACACATGTAATTTTAATAAAGGGGTGATGCATTCTTTGGGAGTGGCTTGGCGTTGATGAACATACCCCAAGCCACTGCTGACGAGTTTCAGTACAATTTTCCACAGTTTGAACGTTTGTTTGGTCGCAGCCCGACTTCAATAAAGCTGTTCCGTAGGTCACCCCGCCCCTGACCTGCTTCAAGACTTTATAGGTTTAGTTAGAACATCGTTCGGGCCGTCAAATGACCTGGATGGTAGCACATACCTTCGTCGATATACTGGCTCTCGACAATGCTTCGGCGAACAACGTTCTTCTTCAGGCCCTAGCACGGCTCCTGATGAGCAAGTTTGACATTCAATTTGTGCCCACCAACTCAAAGATTCGTTGCATTGCTCACGTCGTAAACCTTGTCGTACAAAGATTGCTAGCAGCGCTTGACGACGCCGAAGACCCCGATACCGCTGACGATTACCTCCCGAACAAAGATCGTCCCTTCCATTACGACCCAAACGACGATCCCGAACTCAGCGCGCTGGAGTGCAAAGTGTTCACAAACGCCGACAGCCTGGGGAATGAAGAGGACGAAGCGGCAGAATTTTTGACTGGGTTAGCATCCGAGTTCGCGAACACGTCCCCGCTACAGAAGGTGAATGCCTAGCTGCGCTATCAAACATTAGTGGCCAAATCGGCTGGAGAATTTTTTTTTTGAATTAATTGTACCTCTGGAGGGATTTGGGCTTACTTTTGAGGGCGAACATGCCAGCCGCACTCGCCTCCGTCTCGCGCTACCATCATTCGCAAATGGGAACACCGCATGATTCGGTGGATGGAAGCATACCGTAGCGACTTGGGACCCAAAGCGGCTCAGCGGATGGTGTGGGCATTCAGCTCGACTACATATAAATCTCACCGTCGCGCACCTGAGAGGCCAGTTGATGAGTAGAGCTCCGTAGCGTCATTTTGCACCTATTTACAGCTCGGACGGAGCTTTTTCAATATAATATGCGCATGTGGCCAAATCGGCAAAGAAGACCAAGCGTAAATGGGGAAGGACGCAGATGAAAACCAGAGGAACACGAAAGGGAATACCGACTAATGGAGAAAGGGCAAACATGTACAAAGAATCGCGAAGCATTTCGTTAAAGAACGGTTAATCACAGAGTCTAATAATATCTCCTGGACAGCCGGCACCATCGTTGGAGGGAGATCAAGCACCAGCTGCCGAAGTGACGATCTTCCTTGCGGGCTAACGGCAGACGGAATAAACTCGCGCTCCGATTTCGCAAGGATATGACGCAGCGCCACAGCTGTGCAGGATGAGAGTGCATGGATAAGGATTGAAGAAGGGAGGAAAGAAGGCCGGCGCCCATGAGCGCAGCCGAGAAATAGAATGCATCGCAAGGATGGAAGAGAGAGGAAGTTGATGATGGCCGCACAAGTGGTTTGTTGGCAAAACTCCGTAAGCCGGCTACCCACAGATAGATGTATGATGGGAAAAACCGAGGTTAGGAGCACAGGTCGTCTCCCCTTATATGGTGTTGGAATCCCGGATGGCTGTGCGAGCATCGGAGCTCGGCCAACCATGGGAACGGGGGTCAGTAAGCACTCGGGCTGACTGATGTGCCCGAGAAACATTACTCAGCAGGGTTCGTAGTATAAAAGCCAGTAGTACAGATGTACCTACTCATCCGCTTGTAACCCACCTGTCCTAATTTACCCTGAGTATTTAATTTCAAGACTTTGATCCTCTCCATTGTCAGTCCTCTCCATTGAAGGCGCCGCTCGTCGCCAACCTGTCGTTGGCTCCTCGGGGCCCCATAGGCAGTTCTTCACCACTCGCGACTCAAATCACTTGGCTATGTAACTTCCAGGTACAGAGATCCCATCCATTACAGGGAATTGAATTTTTCTTTGCTGCTTTGGTGCCTACCTCCGCGTCGCCGTGGTACATTAGTCCTCCAGTTCTTGTTCAGTCCGGAAGACACCGCAAAATCAATGCCGGTCAGATCAGCCGGCGGAATCCAGGGATCAATGGGATGCAAGTGCCGACTGCGGCCAATCACTATCGCTCGTGGCGGTAAATTTTCTCCTTCCTCTCGAGCCATAGCGTCATCTGGGGGAACTCGTCCTTGAAGTTCGTCGATCGATAGGCGTCCTTGGCGAGGTCAATATGGAGGCTGTACTCCGTGTTATAATTGTCGGTTGTGCCGAAGAGTTTGATGTACATGATATAATGGGTGCAAGAATGGAGTTTGGGAAGGTTGAAGTCGTCTCGGATGCCCAGCTCTACGAAAATCGACTTGTTGTCATGAAAGCGTTGGAGTGAGATGTCCAGGTGGGCCAGAGTTTCCGAGGTATGCATCGGATACTGCGCTAGATGGACAAAGTCCAACAGACCGCGGACAGCAGTCAAGAGTCTGGAAGGGGAAAGGTTGTCCGGGAGTTTCACGTCTATGATTAAAGCCAGAATAAAGCGCGAGATCTGGTCGTGCTCCTTGCCTGTGACGCGAGAGAGATTGGATATCCCACTCATAAAGAGCCGGATGTTGTGGTTGGGGGGAAGACGGCGACAGCGTGCATCGATCTCTGCTTCTCCCACGCATTCAGTCAGCCACGCTATGAGGTGTTTAACAATGCCCTGGTACAGCTGGTGTAGAATGTCGGGGCTAATGGCCTGGAAGATGTTCGTGTACGGCAGTCCCTCCCAGAATGGGTGGTATATGGGCTTGATACTCGCCTCGGCGCACGCAGCGGCATAAGCTGTGGGTCCGGAATCCAACGAGTCGAGAGCATCTAGAATTTTCTCCAGATCTCGGAGCGGGTAAGCAGCGTCCTCCCCGAGCTCGTCGCGAGGAACTTCGCACGTAGGACATTCGCCAGTTTTGATGGCTGTGACGAGTGCCTGCTCTGGGTAATCGCCGACGAAAGTGGCGTAAATGGGGTGCCCTCGCCGTGTCACGCCATTCCCGCTCGTCATTGGAATGCCGGTGATCCCTGCATCCTTCAGCGGCGCGAGGATATGACTCATACACACATGAAAGACATTCGCGAGGATTCGTCTGCGCGCAGCTTTATTCTTCACATTTTTCATGCGCGATGTGGGAAGATACCCGAGCAGGACGTATGCTCTCCGAGAGGGCTTGCGACAGATTTCTTTCGGGATATTTCCAATGGTCATGTAGACCGGATATGCGGTCTTGTTGCCGAAAACGGTCAACTGCGTTTTGTCTGAGGAAATGATGATAGGGATTATAGTCGCCCCCGGATGGTCCTTCCCGACTGCCTCCTATTCGATGTCAGCGCCGGGAAATTCGACATTCAGAAGTACTCACCTGCGTGCTCCACCACCATTTACCTGTATGCATATTGTGGTACATGCGGATCGTCTTCTCCTTGTCAATATAATGCTGCTCCGGTACGACGAAGAGATACGGCGCGAAGGAGGTATCACCCCACAGGGCGCGGACACACTCGAGAATATCCCGGGAGTACAGGTGGAAAACCTCGCCGTTAACGACGACTTCTGAGCGGGTAAATTTAGGGCGGCCCGGAAGTTTCTCGTCGATGATTTTGTTAAGCTCGGCAGATATTCCGTAGGACAGATTTAAAGAGTCTCGGACCTGTGTCGATTGAGTCAGCGAGAAATCATTTTAGAATGGTGGCAGCACGCACCCCGTCGATATGAAGCAGGTCTGTGAAAGCGGTAGAACCCGAGCCACGGAGCTTTGCCCACTTTGCGATCTCCCAGTCCATTTTGGAAGTAAACGGTGCGTATGGATTCGTGGCAGCAGAGTCGGCAAGCGAGGACTTGTACACCTGCTCAGAAGTCTCGGACATGAAGGACGAAGCCGGTTTTCCCGCAGAGGCACCGGGGTATTTTTCGATGAAGGGTTTGCGGTGGAATCTGTCCTCTGCTGCCTTACGTGCTTCTCGGGTTGGCGCAGGAGCGGTTACCGGTACAGCATCCGGCATAGCTGAATCGTTATCGGGGGCAGCAGAGGGTCGAGGGGCTTCGTATCCGTCCTCAAGGCCCGCACGGCTTGCATCTTCATGGTCGCGCGTGCTTGGGTCCTCGTCGTCATCAGACTCCGAGTCAGGGGTACCTTCTTCATCATCATCCCCAGGATCAAACCCAAGCTCTTCGGGCGTATAATTCTCGCCAAAAAAATCTCCGTCAAACGTAGAGGCGCCGCGAGGTAGGCCATGGTCAGAGAGGTCCCCAAATTTCTCCGTATTATCGTCTACGGCAGATGGTTCCTGACGGAGAAATGCAGGCAATGCGGCGGTTCCGCGATTCTCAGCTGCTAAGAAAATCGCACGGCACGGCTCATCGCTCGTTAATTTTAGGTGTAGCGACAGTCCCTTGCCGCCTTTGAAGTCGATATTACAGCCTGTGTCACAGAGCCAATTTCGGCCTTAGCCGAGCTAGCCGAGCCTAGCCGAGCGCTACCGGCGGATCAAATTGCCTAAATAGGCTCGGCTACGAAAGGGTCTGGTCGTCACACCAAAAAAGCCAAAAAAGGCCTTACGAATTGAATGAAATACAGTATCATTATGTTATGGGACTTGCCATCTTGCGGCTGAGCTGGCTGGCAGGGAATAATCTGTCACATCAATGATATCCCATCAAAATCCCGTAGCTGCCCACCGCCAGTACTAGTGTATGGGACATTCATTACATAGGATGCATGCAACACCTCAATTTTCCCTGGATTTTTTTGGTGCACGGGAAGACCAGAAAACCGACAGGTATTTTGGGACCACCAATTCTGATGGTTCGGTAACTCTTTCTCAATATCTTCCTCCCATCGAATCTCTTGGAAATTTTGCATGGTTGTAGCCTACTAGTATCGGTTTCAATGCCGGAAAATTCCGGTGGCAAAGAAGAAAGGGAACAGGAAAATTGAAAATCCAGAGTTGGTGTGCAAATCCAGACTTGATGGGCGCAACAGTATGTATGTATAGCGGGATAACATATCGAACGTGCGCAGCAAAAACAGTCGAGGGGATGGACTGAGTCTATATGCTCAAACCCGGGATCAGAATCTGGGGAGAATGCCACAATGGGTACGAGGACTCTCTGTCTCCTTATCCCAAGAGTTGAATGAACAATTAGATTTAGAGGAAATAAGACAAGCACCGATTTCGGTAGACTGGTCAAGCGGCAAGTCCATTTGCAATGATCACTCCGATGAAGGAATCGCTGTTATCCAATCCAGTCTGGATTCTGAGTGCCAGTATTCAAGCGGTGGACAAGAATCTGCGGAGGATGCTAGAATGGGTACGAGAAATTTCTTTCTCGTAATATTTCGGAGAGCCAGATCATAAATTTAGATTCCGCGGACGAAGCACCAGAACCCTCGAATTCGGTAAACTGGCTAAGCAGAGAGACTATTTGCAGTTATGGGGATCCTGACAGCCATAACGATGAAGAAGTCGGGGCCATCCAATCCAGGTCAGACCTTGAGTGCGAGTCCCCAAGCAAGGAATTGGAGGATGATAAAATGGGTAGGAGGAATCTGTCTCTTATCCCGGGAGCTGAATCTGCGATTTAGATATAATCAACGAAGCGCGAGAACCACAGATTCCGAGTAAATGGCTAAGCGGCGAGTCCATTTGTAATTATATGAGGCCTAACAGCCGGTGTCATCCGATCCGGTTCAGAGTCCGAGGGCGACTCCCCAATCCAAAGATTGGAGGATGCTATAATGGGTACAAGAATATTTCTCTCATTTCGAGACTTGAGTCATCAATTTAGATCTAGTCGACGGAATGCAAGAGCCACCAAACTCGAAATATTCACCAAGCAAAGACAAACGAGTCAGCGGCATCCAATCCCGTCGCAAGTTAAGAAGAGGGGCGGGCCAAGTTCCGCCGAGCATGCAAACTTCAGTTCTTTGCAAGAGGTCACAAGACTACCCTCCACACGGGGAGATAGGCCTCGCTGATAACAAGCGCGCAAGATATGGTTGGGCAGGCCATTTGAAATCTGAATTGGAACAATGGGATATGGGTGAAGCATCTCAAGCACTGAGTAGAAAGTATGAGGGTCTTCTCCATTCATTCATTCGCAAACCTCCAAATGATTCTCACAAATCCATGGCGTCTCAAACTTCCAATAACCCTACGGTATGTAGTTTAAGCCGCTGATTAATGATTTATGCTCATTCATAGTCCAAAATGAAGAGAGAAAGGGCCATAAGTAGCAGGATAATGCAAAGCCCCGGGATTCTGTACGATACTTCGACATCTAGCGAGCAAACGACGAGAGCTTCCAACGAAGGTAGGCGGTTCTTTGACGGCAACCTACGATGACTTGAAGGAAATTCAGGAGATGAGACGCCCAGAAAGGAGAAACCACCTGTATTCCAAGACAGCGCAATTCGCTTAGCGGCTCATCCAATGCTTGTGGAAGACGCACATGTAAATGAGCAACACCGACTCCATACGGGGCTAGAGAACGCACCTACGACAATAACACCGATGATCGTACGCCGAGGTGATTGCCTCAAAAAGCCATCGCAATATATTTCTGTACTTTTCCTAGGAGAGGGGGTCACCAGTAATCTCCCACATGCTCCACGAACACCTGTTGGGTCGGGGTGGATATTTGAGCAGACTCAGACGCGTGAGACTCCAGATGGGCCCGTGGAGAAGAACAAGCGCGTGAGGCGACCAAGCAAGTCAGCTGAGGCCAAAAGAAAGCCGTCGCACACAACCAATGCACCTGCTCTCGGCTGAATTAAATCATTCAATAGTGAGGCACAGGGTACAAAATGGCAGTACGAAGCATGTGATTCAAAATGCCATTCAGTGGCATAGGGTTCAAAATGCGAATTAAATTGTTCGTTCACAAAAAAGAAAAATCCATGGATCATCCATATCCATGCACATGATCATCCATCCATGGATATCCCTGGATTTGATCATCCAAGTTGGGCCCTAAATCAACGTAGGCGTGGGTGCGTCTACATAGGGTGGGAACACAGTGTATAACAGGTACATGCGCAATACAATGGGTATGTAGCGAAGGACGTGTCAAGACGCGTCAAGATGTGGCATTGGGATATGGGGATATATGGGAGGGGGTAGTTTGGTGTACAGGCTGTAGTCCAGCTGTAGTGGCCCGGAATGCCACCCAAACATGTCGTATCAGAATGACCGAGGCGCGCATCATAACAGGACCCGATGGTAGGTGACAGGAGGGAGATGAAGCGGCATGTTAGGAAGGTTGCACGTTACAGCACGTACATGAGAAGGGGTCGGGCGGGTGGCGGGGGTGGTGGTACAGAAGAAAGAAGCAAACGTGACAGCCAAACAGCTTGCCACAAATTTCGGAGCCCGGAGGTCACATTTTGATGTTGCCATATTGGGTTTGATGTGTGGGGACCAATCTCAAAAGCTATTGAGTTTCTGGTCGGGATGATTAGATCAAAAGTCCTAGGACTCATATTCTAGAAACACAAGTGAGAGCCGCATTCAGCGTTATTAAATTTGTTTGTTTGTCCGAAGCTGTACACAAACAGCGGCACACAGGGACCCACGCACACCTCTCTCTCCCCCCTCACACACCGGCAAGGTAGAAGATCATGCAGCAGGAGAGGTTTACTAGCTGCCTAGGAGAGCGAGTCACAAACTCCAGATCAGAGGACATTCTGGCGAGGTTGCCCCGCATCTTCATTGGCGAGGTTCAGGAGGAGTGGGGCCTGGGCCCTAATCCTGTTATCGTCGAGCCACATCCCGTGCCCGTGGCTGAGAGGATGTACTTGGGGGACCCTTTGTCCCTCCGAATGCACACAGGAGTGACATCGACCGAGAACAAAGGCATTACCGCTCATTCTGATAAGGACGCTGTACTAACCCCGTAAAAGAGGACAGAGGAGAAAAGAGGTCACAAGAGGCGGCGGTCAAGGAGGCCAGCGAGAAGCGCCAGATTCCGGAGAGTGAGCAGGAAACTATAGCCGGTCCGTGACTTTCTGGTGATGAATGATAGCTAGCTAATGGCAGCGCCCTACCAAGTGGAGATCGAGTCGGGCGTCAGAGTGCGTATCAGGCAATATCTGATAATGCCTTCTCAGCCATGATTTCAACAATTTGCAGCTCATTTGCCAACTTGAATTGGCAGAGTGCATGTCCCTGGTGTAAATATGCCCACTATGCCGCATAAAATAACCTGACCTAGAGGTTGAAGTTCAAGTGATTGGCCTAGGTGGGATCACCCACACGTTTTGTCTGCGTCGAACGCAGAAGATGTTAGGAGTTCGACACCCCGTGGAAGAAATTTTTGACTATGATGATGCCCGTTTGTTCTGGTTGGTCGGCTTGCCAGCCGGTATGGTCTTTACTCTTATTTCATCACTACCAGGAGGTCTCCGGTCTGGAAAGTGCTGTTGGACGAGGATACACCAGACGCTCTACACATGAGCAATCGGGAGAGGGTATACTATGTCGATGAGCCACTCCTCCGCTCCCCTCTTGCTCCAAGTTCTGATGTGGTCCATCTGGATTCTCAGCGCATATAGTGGTGGTCCACAAGGTCTCTTCTTGTGACCTCTTCCTGTGACCTAAGCATGGATGGTCGGAAATACACATTCGGGATAGGGATGACCTGCTCCCTCGATTCTCTTCGAGGACAACTGTCCCAGCACCCCGAAATAAGGAGCGGATTTCGGTACGAGCCATTTTTGGTCGGACGGACATGACCCTCATTATTCTCCCAGACTTCACTACAACGGCGAGGAGATCGGCGTACCCGATCGGCCAAGCATAATTTGAGTCGCTCTGCGGCTACTCGCAATGTCAGAAAGTAACTGTCATAGACATGACGTTGGGAGTCCCCGCCTAATGTAAATGTATCAGGTCGTAGCTCCTAGTAGCAATCAAGGAACATTGAAAGCGGCCCTGTTTGGTTTTAACTTTCACCCAAGTTTTACGTCCTCCTTCAGTAGAATCGTCTGTGTTGAAAACTGCGAAAATTCAAGCCCACAGATGAGAAAGAACTGTGGCTAAGGCAGGATGATGAGATCTACTCAAGTTCTGCGTTCCGCTTTTTTGAATTTACTAAGTGCATCATACGGTGATGAACGATCGGTCATAACACGCAAACTGCACCGCTCGAAAGGGAAATTCCCATCAAATTTGGGAGCTAACACCCAGGTCACATTCATACAACAACGACAGCTGCATTTATGTTACGTGTAATTTCGTACAGTCTAGACAGAATTTCTATTGTAACAGAGAATTATGACAGACAAGCAAGGCATCGTCGTCCCCATTTTTATTAGTAGTTTGTTCTACCATCCGAACGCCAGAGCTCTCGCAGGATTTAACCGAGAAAGTATGATATCTCTTCTGGCAGACCCTGCTTGTTTTTCATACCTCAGTGGCAGCCCCCATGTTAAAAATCACAATAAAATACATCCAAAATTGTTGTCCACATTTGGACGGTGGTAACCTGGTGCGCAATTGACTGTTCGACACGCAGCTGAGCAAAAATACTTGCAAGATCAAAATATAAGGAGTCTGGATATGTATCAATCCATGGAGAAGATACATTAAAATGTGTGCAAACGGCTAAATGAATATGTTGAAAATCAGCGAACCTCTCACCTCGGTCGACACATGGACCAGCTCCATCACCAAATGCGGAAAAAGCTTGTGACTGAATATAAGCACTAGCGATTCATACAATCTGTGCAATCTTAGTGAGCCAATTCGCGAGCAAGGATCATGACGCAGACAAGCGCTTGTTCTCTCTTACTTATGAGTGTGTTGAGGCTGCAAAAAACTACATATTCTATACATCCACTGCGCGGGCAGCGCGAGAAGTCCACATGGTAGCAAGTGAAGATGCCACCGTTTGCAATGAGCCCTCATAGAGGGACGATTGCGGAGCGGCTCCCAAGATATATCTGGAGGAAAGAGGTCAGAAACCAGTTGCCAAATAACTCACTTCCAACTAGGAGCCGAGCCACCTCTTTCTGCGCAACAGGGCCAGACGGGAATTCAAAGAGGGTTAAGCGGCACGGAACTGGGCTGGCCACGGCTGTTGCGACGGGCGGCGCCGATCGCATAGGAGGTGGTGACACGGATGGGGAGGATACTGCATGGGCGAGGGAGGTCAGAGGAGATAGGCCGTGCCAGGACAGAACACGGGACAGCAAATTGGCGTAGAGGTGGTAGATGCGACATGGGAAAGACCCAAGAATGTTAGAAGATGTCATCTGGTCTAGATTCAGAAACGCACCAGTCTTATGGATCTGTACGTTTGCGAACAAAGTCCGAAAAATCCTTGGGAGTTTTGCATGCAAGGAGCTGCGTCCGGACCGGATATTGGAGTGCATGAACTTTGGCGCGGTCACGATGACTACAGCCGGTGTCCTTGTCCGGGACCGAAAATTGGGTTGTTGAAAGAGTACCTGTAGATCCTCCGACACGCACAACTGGACACAATTTGATGGGGGATTTGAAGGAGGAGCAGCACGGGCAAGAGCAAGCAAGCTCGCGGATCAAACTGATATCGTCCGAGCCCTCCAGGGACATTGCGGACGGTTGTGTCGTCAGGTACCGGTGTCAGCGTCAGTACGACTCGGAGCGTGGCGTTGGATAATTCATGCAGACACGCCCATCCGTTTACGGAGTCGACTACCCCAGCGAAGCGCAGTACCGCTCTCGCGGCGGCCACTTGTGCGCAGGGAGGCAAGATGCGCGTCGTGCTCGGGAAAGCGCCCGTCGCCCGTCGAAACGTTTCAGAGCGGGGGGGATGAGCGAGCGGCGTCTACGGCGTTCGACACAGTCAGTGAAACGATAGTGAGCTTGCGAGCGACGTCGGCGCCGTTGAGATCACCTGCGGGTGGCGGTTCCTGGGCACACAATTGAGAGCGTGTGACCCTCGTTCCGTGCGATTTTGACAACGGAGGAGAATGCAAGGCCGTCGGGTTGACGGGTTGAGAACTCGTTGGAGATGTCGCGCATTGAGCCCGTGAATACGCCTTCAATTTTGACGATCAATCGAATCACTTGAGCTCTGGTGGAGGCTTGGGTAAGGCGAGCGAGATAATAAGCTTGAAAGACTCTAGAGATCACCAGCGAAGCCTCTTGAGCTTGAGCACCATGTACGAAATGGCCGGCGACAAAGAGGCCGAGACGGTTGGAATTGCGATCCAAGACGTGATTTTCAAGGAGATTAGCTTGATGGCCACGTATCGCACTGTAACACATTGAGGAGGAGAGAAAATGGGGGGGAGAAGGGGACGACTGGATGATGGGGGAGGGAAGCAGGGAAGCGGAGCTAAGCTGGGCACCCAGCCCTTTTGAGTCGCGATAAAGGGCATAATAAATGACGCAAAGGTTACGTAGGCGTGCGTCATGTACCAAATCGAATAAGCTCAAGAGCGCCTGGAGCAAGCCGTTGAGATTCATTTGGTTGAATTTCAAGTTGAACTCATCCGGAATGAAGAGGAACCCCAGCAGAACAGAGGGATAAAGCGGGAATCTACTGGCTTGCAGAGTGTTGATACTGGAAGATTGTGCAGACTAAAAGCTGAGAGTTAAGGTCACCGACATCTTCGGAAATTAGCGCGCGGCAGTGGCGTGGGAAAGCCAAACAGGCACACACTGATTCGAGGGATCTGCTTAATACATGAGGTATCCTTCAGACTCTCAGAAGAAAATCTCCTTATCGACCTCAAGTCAGAACAACAACCTCCCTGCGGATTTTTCGAGACATCTGGGACAGCAGGAGTAGGAAAGCTGGGATTCGGGTGCCCTTCCGGACCAGAAACTCAGTTACCAGAGGAAGTGGGAAATATTGTTGAGACACAATAAACGGCCCATGTTCCCCCTCGAGTTCCGACATATTCCTTGGCCGGTATTTAGGTCGAATGCAATTAATCCCGAGATCAACACGCCCGATATAGAATCTTTCATATTCGGAGAAATGCGAGGGATTCGATCCACGTATCAATCCAGGAGACTCGCAAAACAGTATCTGAAATTGTTCCATTCCATATATACAGCCTCATTTTCCGCCAAAAATGCTTCAAATGGCGAACTTGAGCCAGGCATTGCGGGCTCAAATTCCCACCAATCCACGTGAACTAAAGCATTACAGAACCCTCAAAGCCTTCAAGCTTGATCTTCGCGCGGAAATCAACGCGTCTGCGCTCCGCACCACTTATCCTTCCGCCGCTGCCGCTGCGCCACACTCCGACAGGGCGTCTTCGCTCCTGAGGCAGTCGGCCGCTCACTGGGTACCCAAACTCGCGAAGAACAGCTCCCTCATCGTCCCCCGCTGCCAGATCGTAGTCAGCGGCGTCCCCACCACCTTCAACCCCATCCGGTACGAAGAAATGTAAAGCGCATACCCTGATATATCAACCACTGCTTGACGGGCTGAGTACCAATATGAAGTGTATTCATTCACTTGACAACACTGGGAAAACGAGAAGATGCACAGAGTCAAAGGTTAAAAGAAAAGAGAGAAAAAAGTGCATCGGGAAGACGAATCCAGGTTCTCCGTTGTTTGAAGACTTCACAGAAGGAGAGACGTACACGAGGGGAATAGCAGGAGAAAAAAAAAGAAGAAGAAAAAGAAATTGTCAGGAAGTGCTGTAACGGCGCCAAGTTACTTTTTACGCTCCCCCTATCAAAACCTACTTGCCTACCAAAACATCGCGACGGCATGGAAGTCAAACCGCGTCGCACAAACGGACTCGACGTCCCCATCTGAGCTGCGGGTCAGGGTGCAGGCCAATTCCTGCTTTTTGGATCCAGGATACCAGATGTCGGTTGCAGGAGAAATGTGCGAGCCGAGTTCCGCACGACGGAGCGTGGGGCATGCGTTCATTATCGCCAGTCCAAATATTTGCAAATTCAGTGGATCACCGAATTCATAGGTGCGATCGAGGATGTAATCGTGGAATCCAGTGACAGTCTGGCAGTAGATGACGAAGGTCTCTAGCTGGGTAAATTTCGCCAGGGACCCAATCGGAGAATCTTCAGAGAAGCGATTAGCGACCTGCGAGGGGGTCAATGAACTGGAAAATTTCAATGAGGTGTTTCACTGGCCTTGGTGTACTCGCCAATTTCGGTTATACCCAGATGGAGGAGGCCGGGAAGGCCTCGTGCGACCGTCTCGAAGATTTGCCTAGTCGAAATTCGTTGCGTGACCGAAGTTTGAAGAAGGTTCAACGTCGTCAACGTCGCGGAGTACCTGCCCAAAGCAGAGAGCTGGTCCAAATTCCCGGCCACATATCTTCCCCACCGCAACTGGATACGTTGCAGTGGTCGATCGACAGGCAGAGCTCGCACCTCACCGATCTCGAGAGCGATCAGGTTCGGGAGCTGGTCGTTGTAGACCGGGAAATTGTTGGTACAAGTTGGTATCGCAAGGACACGGATTTCCGACTGGGGAGTCCAAAATTGTGCGATGAAGGAGTTTTTGAAGTACGAGTTGGAGAATTTCGTAAGACGGAAAGGGCACTTCGTGATTATCCATCCCTGAATTGAACTCATCTGGGACTCGTATAGAGCACCGAAGGGGCCGGAATTGTCGTGGTGTATGGCCAATTCTTTGAGGTTGACACATTTGCTGAGGGCACGGGCTATTTTCTCGGCGTCCGAGGAGAAGGAAAGGTCGCCGGGAAGACCCAATGATAACGCATGGACGCGTTCTGCGAGCTGTGAGTGGCGCGTGACTGCCAAACACCACGAACGCAGGGCACGGGGGGTGCGGTGGCTGAGGTCCACCGTGCGATATATCAGCCGTTGCGCCTGGTCTCCAAACAGACGAGAAGTCCGGCATAAGGCAACGAGGTCTTTCCGACCCACGTCCTCGCAGATCTTTGCACAGATTTCAGGGGGAAGTTGCATAGGCCCGCGGCGGCGGCGGCGGGGTTCGACACGGGCATCCATGGATCGTGGTGGAGGCAGGTAGAAATGGTGCTGTCGTGGCGGAAATTTTCAATGATGATCAAATGATCATTGATGATTAATGATTGATCAAGAGGTTCGGGCCGGTCAAGCCGTGACCTAGGTCGCCGCCAGGTCGAGCTTGCATGCGGTGGCGTCGCAAAACGGGTCCAAGAGCTGCAAACCGAAACAGGTGTGAGAGACGTCTATACGCAGTGCTGGATCGAGGTCATTCTTGCTCGGGCTGCCGAGATGCGTCGGCAGGACGCAGATGTTTCGGATGCCATCATCGAGAGCGAGTTTATCCAGGGCGCGCGACAACGAGGAGAAATTGTATAGCCCATTTCTGACGATGAAAGGTGCGAAAAATTACCAAAAAAAGCTACAGTTCCTCCCACTGGCACGCAGGGTCCTGGTAACGTCTCGCAACGATTTTCCTGCGCTGGCCCCGCCCGAGAACAGGTGCATCGGACTCCTCCTCACCGAGAGCAGCGGCTTCGTTGCCAGCGAAGACTGGCATTGAGATGGCGCCCAGCTCCAGCACATCCATGTCAACAATATCATGATACGTGTACTCGGACCGGGAGCGCACTGTTCCCGGTGCCTCGTTGGAGTACATTCGGGACAGCGCGTCAGCGAGGACGTTCTCTGTCGCCGGCTAGTGTTGCCGGTGTTCGGTTCTGAACCGATGCTGAACCTGAACCGGACCCGACCGGACCCCGGGTTCGGTTCGGGGTTCAGCAAATTCTGGATTTTGCCGGACCTGTGCTAACATGTGCGAACCGATGGCCAAAATGGGGCTTTTTGACTGCACTAAACACATGAAAATGGCGGTCATCTCACTTGAAATGTAGCCTACCAAGAGTATTGCATTCAGGATGCACTGCAAATATTTCCCCAGTCAAATAAGTATGCTTGCGATGGTTGAACTGATGGGTGATCAAACTAGGAAGAAATTCCCGGATTTGATATTTTGGGGTCTGTCCCTGCCCAATAGTTCAAATAGCTTGTTCCGCTGGAATAAAACTTACATTGTGGAGGATGCTCAAATCATGAGCTCAGCCACGGAAAACGTAACGCAATGGAGACACGCTAGGTTCGACCATTCTTCAACGTCACTTACTTATTATCCCGCAATTTATTCGAACAATTTTCCGTACTGTATATGACACGAGATATGCCTTCGCTAAACTCCGGCTGGGGGTAAACACTCCTTGCAGTAGGTCCCTGTGATGAAGTATTGTCTCAACTCCAGCTAACATTTCTATCTCGTTACGGAGGATGTAATGCGCATTGCAGAGCTCTCAGACAAAAACATGCGATCCTTTTTTACTGGGGACCGCTCCCATCAAGGTGTTAGCGTCACGCTGCAAACAGCGGTTTCTTTGCTCGCCATTTTCGTACATGAGACTCTTTTCCTTTGCCACCTTGCGGCAGGCAAAAAGCTGCTCCATTTTCCCCAGGATTTTGTCCGCTGTATTTTTCAACCGGCGGGAAGGGGGGTGGGCCCAGGTTCAGATGCAGTCAATGAAAGGGGAGCGCTCAGAGCTGGTTGAGCGAACGGTGCCTCCCCGCAAAGGCCGAGAACAACACTGGGTCAGCATCCTGAGTGCAGCTCCAGTGACTGAACTTGACTCAACCCAGGATGCGGCGAAGATATTGCTGCTCATGGTAGTCCAGGACAAAGGACATTGCTGAGACGCTGCACAGAACCGGGATCTCTGGGGAGCCAGACGATTTCCCCCAACGTATATACAATGCCATCGGGAGGCCAATTGAGATTATGTAGCCAATGAGGTGATCCAGTGGTGACCGTTCAATGCAAATGGGTTCCTCATTGTGTGGGAGAGTTAGATCCAGTATCCCACCAATCCGCTGAATTATGGAATCCCCAGTGGCCGAGTTTTCCAGGTCAGAAACCACGAGGGATATACATCGGCCTCCATCGAGACTCGATCCCTCCAATTCTCACGGCCTGGGTTGTTTTTGGTGGCTCAGTGTAAGAATACAGTGGCGCTCAAATGTTCTGCACGCGGCTGTTTGGGCTTGTCTGTGCACCGAATGGCTCCAAATAAAATCCTACCATAGACCTTGAGCAAACTGACGATTTTTGGAATGGTTTACCATATACCATACCTTGACTGTTGTCTCACAATAAATTATTCTTGCATTTTCAGAAAACCCGAGTCTCTGATTTCAAACGATGTCACAAAATGGTGATAGTAGCATGAAAGTACTTGTAAAAGCAGCCTAATTCATCTTTTGGTTGATTCAAATTGATAGGGATTTGGGTGCACAATGCCTTGTGCAAGTCATCCATTTTGCTCAAAAAGTAATAAAAAATAGCCAAAAATGCCCCAAATGGCCATCTTGTACAGGCCATTGCAAGCTCAAATCTCCATGGATTCAGGTGAACCAAAGGCCAAAGAGACTCCATTTTTCAAGCCCTTTAAGGCTAGCATGATCATTTTACAATGTCACTCAGATCCACAGACCCGGGTTTTCAGAAAACAACAATTTAATTTATTTTGGGACAACAGTCAAGGTATGGTAAACCATTCCAAAAATCTTCAATTTGCTCAACATCTATGGTAGGATTTCATTTGGAGCAATTTGGTGCACAGACAAGCCCAAACAGCCGCGTGCAGAACATTTGAGCGCCACTGTATGTACATAGATATCTGCCTGAGTAGTGCTGAGTAGTGGCAGGAAGCCATTGATTGACTTCAAAGCTACACAACAGGCCTCTTGCTCAGTAAGTGTTGGAGTGTGTGAATGGACTGTGACATTCTCGCATCTTTGATCGGATCTAATCATCTCTTATTGTCCTGATAATATTGTCTTAACATCCATCTTCCTATGTACACAGCCTTACTACTATGTACATAGCCAACCTGGAACTGGCCTGACCACTTAAGAAACAAGGAAGAAAGGCAGTGTAAGGGGCAGTAGTGAAGGTCCCCCCTGTCTCTGTCCCTGGGGCTGCGAGCCGCTCGGCTGGGTACAAAATGGCAGCATGGAGCATGTGATTCAAAATGCCATTCGGTGCCATGGGGTTCAAAATGCGAATTCACTTTCTCATCGTTCATTTAAGCTAGTCCTTAATATACTGTAGCATCCGCGGTAGAAACACGACTTACAAGCCTCGCATCCAAGAACATCATCCAACGAGGTCGGTGCATTGGTAACCTGTTCTTCGTTTATTTAAGCCAAGTCCCCAACATAGCTTTCGAAATGCATGGAAGGCGGCTTTTGGCTCAGATTTCGTATCCAAAGATGAATTGATGGATATCGAGGAGGAAGCAGACAGTTGACTGGCTCGAGTACCGGCTGGGGGGAGGTCAACCTACACCATATATTGAACAGCTAAACCTTTGTCTCATCGTCCATTTAATCTAGCTGTAATGTTACTTTAGATCACAATTTTCTTGTTTTCTGAAGGTCACCGCTTAACGCACCACTCATTAAGTTAATATAAAACCCTTTCCGAGTCGACACGTGACGAAATACCGTATAATTTCGTTCAATTCGACAGTCGCGTGATTTTCGACTTTCGCCAGAAAATCCCTTAATAAATTGAGAAAAAATTATTGCCGCAATAAAAAAGTGGAGCGTGATGCGTGACTGTCGATTTGAACGAAATTATACGGTATCACGTCCGACGGACCACCACCAGGGAGATCCGCGGGTTTTATACTCACGGATCCGTGACATTTTTCATTGCGAGTACTCGTGATCACGGATCCGGATCACCCACGGTTGTGTTGGAATGTCAGGTGGCTGAGCGACCATACACCATCCCGGGGCAAGGAGAACGTGCCGGGGTCCTCAGCATCCTCCAACCGAGCCACAGGTCCTTATTCACGGAATTACTGTCCTCATACATCCTCTGACGACGCGTTTTCGGCCCTGCAATCCTAGAGTGTTCGTTACGAGAAGAAATGCCGAAACCTGACGCGACAGGTCTCTCGGGCCGCAAACCGGAAGTCCGAACTGGAGCAGTGTGCTCGGGATCTTCAGGCAGAGCTCGGCGGCCTTCGAAAGTCCTCATCTGGATATGCGGTGTCAATTCAACGACAGCTTGATGATCTTACGGTGGAATTGATAGAACGGAGGAAGAACGAGATTGCTCTTCACACGCGGAACACACATCTGTCGCAGAAGAAGGCTGCGCTGTCCAAACAGGTCTCTCGGATCCCTGGTCGCATTGACAGTGGTGTTGCAAAGCTCTCTTCCCAGTCATTGAAGGAGCGCGGGATCATCTCGTCGGAAATGTTACCCACTGACCGCCCTGTGGGCAGGAGACTGGGTTAATTTCAATTCCAGAGGAGTCCCAGTAATCCGGGCCCGAAACGGTGCTACAGCCCCGCGGGTAATATATAAGACCTCACTGACTTGGTTCCCCGTCCAGACTCTTTGTCGCACCGGGCAAATGGCCCGCCCAATGACCGTCACATTCCTCGGCACCTGCTCTGGCGGTGGGCCCAACGAGTCCCGAAACTGCTTGTCTCTTATCGTCGACTGTCTAAGAGACGGATCACTCTGGATGGTCGACTGCGCAGAGGGCACGACTAGACAGTTCGCCTTTCAGCCCGCCGACGCACCCGTGCGGCTCAAACCCCAGAGTGTCTCCAAGCTTTTTATAACGCACATGCACGCCGACCACACCATGGGTGTGGTTACAATGCTCAGAACCATTCTTTTTACATCTCCCACCCCTGTTTCCGTGAACGCACCTCCCAAGATCGAAATATACGGTCCCACCGGAATCCGCACATTCGTGCGTTCCCTCCTCAAGATGACTCTCACACAAACCGCCGAGAGATACGTCGCCCACGAGCTCTTGCGCCCAGAGGATACACCCACGCCGTGTGAGCCGTCGGAAGTGATGCACTCAAGCGAGCTCGTCGGCAGAGACATCCGCTGTTCAGCCGACGGCTTCTGGAGAAGCTTTACGCAGGGAATAGGGGCCTTCGGGCCCGTTGTTGTCGATGCTGGGCCTATACTACACCGGGATCCGTGCCTGGGCTATATAATTCGCGAACCAGCGACACCGGCGCGAAAACTTGTCATCCTCGGCGATACGTATGACCCATCCCCTATCATCCCGTTATGTACCGCGCCGTCGCTCCTTATTCACGAAGCGACGGATGCGCATATCCCATGCCAAATCAGCCCGAGGAACAAGCGGACGCCGGAGTCTGTCGACACTCTATCCCCAGTATGGCCGGCGAGTTTGCTAGGACCATCAGTGCCGAGAAACTTGTCCTGAACCACATTGGAGGCAGGTTCCCTGCGCCACGGCGAGATTCCGACAGGCGGATGCATATTATGCGCGAGATGGAGCGACAGGCAACAGACGCCTGGGGTTCTGGGCAGGAGGCAGTAGCGGCATGGGATTTCATGCGTGTGACTATTCCAGCCTTGAATACCAAGAAAAGGAAGCGGTCACAGGTATAGCTGATAAGTGTAGAAAGGTGAATTGTAGAGGGAATGTTCGCAATGACCAGGGCCAGATCTGAAGAGCAGCAGTGAACTGCTCCCACTTGTTGCCCAGAATGCTCAACTGCGGTGGGGTAGTGTCCGAGATCCTCTCTCGGGAACTGACAGGCGATCCGGGTAGACGAAGCAGAAAAGGTACTCCTAAACAGGCTGAAGGCTCTCTATTCCCGGGTTTACAAAAAAAACCACGAAAATCCAGACTCAGATCCGTGGCATACGGGTCGGGTTTCCCACGAGTATTCCCACGGGTCCACCCGCAATCACTCGCGGGTGACCTGGACTCATTCCATGCCTTAATTATCCCCAGCAAAATGGCTCAATTACCCATGAGCTTGACCTATTACATCAGCAACTTGACAGATTTCCTTTTCGCGTCTTTTTCATCTTTTAAAAGAACAAAAAGCGACGAAAGGACAAAAAGAAGAAAAAGAACTTTGTCCTTTTCTTGCCTCAGTCCGTTTGCTTTAAAAAGAACAAAAAGATGTAAAAGACGCGAAAAGTATCGTGGAAAGGGCAGATAAAAGCACACACAAAAGGACATTGGATAGTAAATTCCCGCACAAATACACATATTAGGCATATATATTTGGGGGCATGGGGCATACAATGGACGTAGTACGGGCATAAGGTACACCGCCGTTTGTAAAAAATATTTCAGGGATGTTTCCTCTGCAATGCTGCGAAACAAGTCACTGATCATCACAAAATGCTGTGCTAACATTTGTGAGACATAAATAATCGAATCACACGAGGCTTGTCCAACGTTCCATTGTGGAAACATTTTTCAAGAACCTTTACTCGACATTCACTGAAACATTAGGAGACTATTAGCAGACTAATTTTCTAGAATTTGGTAATGCAAAAATCATTCAATTAGACGGGGTTGATGTACAGTAATACAAACAGATTATCTAAGCTATGTACTTTGCATCCTGGCGCAAAAGGGGCAAGGGTGGCTGCCGAACCTCGACATCAATTGCTGTCGTGCTCGTCGTCGGATGTACCTGTGATGCAACCAGCATGACAATTGGATGAAGTTGTCCCCTGGCTTGAAGATTGGGTTGTTGCTATTATTTGATCATGAGCGACGCCGGAAGCAGAAACAAGACGGAGCAGAGTCGAAGACAGCAAGCAGTGGCAGAATTCAGGGTGCTTGTGGGCTTCGGGGTTATTGTTTTGGGGGCTTCAAGGTTCTTAGCTTGATCTTGTTGTTGCTTGGGGTGAATACTTGAAGATTTTGAGTTAAAGCTTGGAGATTCCGAGAGGCGGAAGGGCCGTAGCAACCAGGCCAGAGAGGATAGGCCAAGGGGAGAACTTGCTACAGGGTAATTTTCTTTCCAGAAGGTATGAGGGAGATTTTTGGGCAGGAGGAAAGGCGGGGAAGGTGGGCAATGTGGTGGGAGGAAGAGAGATGTCGCACATCAAGATCAACCATCTGTCAAACACACGTGATGTGCACGGACCTTTGATGGTGCCACACTTTGTTGAGATCTTGAAATATTCTTTCACTTGTGAACCTCTTGCAGAGACATTTCCGCACAGTCTCACAGTGCCTAAAAACTGCTTTGTGGACCATCATGCCAAGCATTCTGACCCGCCAACAAACATCAAATAGAGATCAGGATAAATATAAATTAGATGTTGATCTAACATTGAGGGAACATCTACCGAATATACTCTGAATGTTATAAAGAAAACATTCACACAACATGTGTTTGAGAACATGGAAATGTTTTGTCAAATCTTTGATTAATGTTGGCCGGCTGAGATTTTGAAAACATTGGACTGAAATGGCGGTGTACAGGGCGACATCCATATGTGTACGGTAACAATGAACGCGTGCTGGGATACTAAATGGCCCGTGTGCATCAGGAATCGACTAAAAAAAGGATTGTACCCACCCAGCCTAAGCATCGGAATCATCGTCCACCAAATCAAAGTCCTCCTCGATGGGCTCGGCATCGACGTCGATGGCTGCGGTTTCCGCGGCTTCGTCACGGCCAGAAGACTCTCTGAGTGGCGTGGCAGCTCACTGCTCTCATCGCGCCCCCCACATTCACATATCTTCGAAAGCAGCGTGAGGTGGTATCGAAGGACGTTATGGAAGTAAGAGAAGGGCGTACCCGTCTTGCGCCGACATCAACGTGAGATCCACTCCTTATCGTCGAACGAGTGAGCTGAGATCAATGAAAGAAAGGTGGTGAGCAGGGGTACCTCGCACATACTTGGGCACTCACCGCGATACCGGATTCTGCTGCCTAGATGTGTTGTGTGCCGCCTACCCGAGTCAACGGCCAGGATGCTGGTGCAGTGGGATCACCGAGGACTTGCTCTTTAACATGAATTGAAGGTGATTTGAGGGCGGCTTGAGGCCGGTTTGAGGACGGCTTGAGGATAGCTTGAGGACAACCTGAGCTCGACTTGACGGACGGCTTGGGGGGGACTTGAAGGAGAGACAGGCTTGAAGCTTGAGGGAGCTTGAAGCTTGAAGGCTTGAAGGGCAAGGGCAGGGGCTTGAAGACTGCGGTGGGGAAGAGAGACGTCGACGCGTGAGATCTTCGAAAGCAAAAGATCAACACACGCACGGACCATCCACGTGCTGATGGCCGGACTGGGAACTTTTGCCGATGTTTCGGCGAGATCAACCTACCGAAAACAACTTCAGAACAACCTATCGCAGGCTGCTCTCACCCTGCGCACTTGCCCTAGGCTTGTAGCAAGCATTGTAATCGGCTGAATCCCGACATTGTTGAGACGCTACAAGTGCTGAAGTGTATGATAAAGCGGGACTTGATTTTCCGTAAATCTGCTCTCGTGGACGATGACGGCACAGATGATCTCCAAAATAAGGAGAGCAGTAATGAGGAGCAGTCCGAGTCGGGCCTAGCTCAAGATGAGGGCGGTTGGGACGGTATTCTGGCTGATGAACCGGATAATCACAAGATGGATTGTTAGTTCATGTAATATTTATGATGTTCTTTCCAATGGTCACGAATGGCCCATGCGAAACCATGGTTTAAAACCAAAACCAAACCAAACCAAACCAGATTCCATGGTTTTGGTTTTGGTTTGAGGATTCTGGAACCAAAACCAGCTGAAACCAAACCAAAACCATGGTTTGAAAACCAAACCAAACCAGAACATCACTAGTCGTGCGCTCGACTGGTTTTCCGCACGCGTCCCCCCGCCATCTGACACATCCAATACGCGCCGCTCACGATGTCCTCGATGGACGAAGTCCTTCAGCTTCTCAGTCGTGTCCCTGGGCTCAAAGAAACCGTTGGAATGGACAAGGCAATGCCCTTCGTTAGGCTCGCGGCGAAGGACGAGATCATTCTGGCCCAAGGGTCTGCACACGATCCATTGCAGGCCCCAAGCGAAATCCCCGATGAGAGTTTGTTTTTCGGGGCTATGGACAATACATTCGATGCACTTCTCCTTGTGAATGCAACAATAAAAGGAGTACTCCCCCTGATCGTCCGGCGCGTAACCTACCCGAACCCTGAAGCTTTGAGTGGCAAGGTCTTTGTTTGGCGCGTCGGGGACTGCCAGCGTTGGACCGGTGCAGCTGGAATCCCGTGCCTAAAAATGACTGCTCACTCCTTCGATAATTATGACATCTGCTGGTCGGCGTCGCATGTCGACGGCGACTTTATCGTAAGATTAAAGGGTACCCCCATCCAGTCACAATAACTGACATCCAACAGGTTTACCAGGAAATGGTTGGGCAACGAACAGATCTCAAGCCTGGGGGTTTGATGAAACGGTCCAC
The DNA here is from genome assembly GCA_029378375.1 of Mycena olivaceomarginata. Lineage (NCBI taxonomy): Eukaryota > Fungi > Basidiomycota > Agaricomycetes > Agaricales > Mycenaceae > Mycena > Mycena olivaceomarginata. The sequence goes on along the minus strand of JARKIC010001528.1, from coordinate 72,159 downwards.
GTCCGGCGTGGTGAATGATCGGTGGTGTCCCGCTCACTTCTCTCAATCTGGACTATCACAATTTACACTGAAGGAGGGAGCTTCCGCATAATTCACTATTCAGCGTCCTCACCCAGTTACGCACCGGGCACATCGGGCTGAACAGGTATCTATACCGCTTCCATCTCGCCCCCTCCCCCGCATGCGCTCTTTGCAACGTCCCCGGATCGGTTCCCCACTTCCTCCTCATTTGTCCCTCCAACCATCCCCACCGTCAACGCCTCGTACGGCGGCTCGGCACCGCGCGCCTCTCCCTGAAGCTCCTGCTCTCAGCGAAGCGTGACACGAAGCCAGTCCACGACTTCGTGCGCGACACCGTTCGCTTTCCCCGCTACTCATTGTAGCCCACGGTTGCGACAGATGTAGTGTTTGAGCTAGGAAAAGCAGTCTTCGATTGGGTTGAAGTCCGATGAGTACGGCGGTAGGTAGAGGAGCTTGATACCTCTAACAAGTATGTTTTACCTATTTTTCTTATCCCTCTAGAAAAAGTGTTCCTTTTACGAATCTAAAGAGAACTGCTACTGGTGGCAAAAAGAGAACCGGTGTCCCCATTTGGCCTCATTTCTGGGCGGCAAATAAAATGCTACCACTGGACAATTTAGCCGATAAACAATTATCACCCACATTTGCAAGCGAAACAAGATGCTGCGTGAAGACATCATTTGCTTGCACCATATTATTACTCTTGCTGGACATCCCAAAGGCCGGCCTAGTGGAACCCGCCATGCCGCAGTGAGATATAAGGTCATCCCCAAAATCATGCGCAAAAGCTACAAATGAATTTTGCGGGCGTAGCTAGCGGTACTAATTTTAAGGTGGGCCTATCTTTTGTCGAAGAATGTGAGTACTTGAAGTCACCACCGTTCATATGCTTGACCTACATCAAGGGTTCGACACCCTAAGTGTCCACAAAAGAACACTTACCATTGCAGCCTTATCTCTCAGAAACTCTCAGTTCCGGACCAGAAAAGGTGCATCTCCTCGATGAGTCGCTGGCCAATAACGGACCCATGTTATCCCCTAGCAACACCGGAAGTCAATGAGTGGTCGAGCAATGAAACGAACCCCACCGGAGATGCGGAATTTGCCAAAATATCCAAGGAACTACCCAAATCCGGAAAGAGACTATCCAATAGGGGAGCAGTCGAAAACGACTCGCAAGGACTTGTAACCAACATTCAGAAAATCCAGACGTAATATCTCACTCAAGTGGACTTGAGTGACTTGAAGTTGACTTGCACTCACTTCGAGTCAACCAAAGTCTGGCGCTCTCACTTGACTTGACTCAACTCAATCTACTTCCCCAAGTCCACTTGGGGACTTCAAGTCAAAGTTGCGGCAACATTAGCCAAATCACTTGATGGTGTCTTCATTCTGCGCCCGTTCCGCCTCGCAACTATCCAGCGTCACCCAAGCCAAGATGTACGGGATGAATTCAAGAGGCTTGATATGTTGTGCCACCAAACTGTCATACGATTTGGCTTGGCCGCTGAGGCGTCGGAATCTCAAAACTACCTCGTCAACACATTCTCCGCTGCAGCTTTGCCGATCCCTGCTTATGAAGCTGGACCTGACGCAAGGCACCTGGCGACACTACAATCAACTGCTGCAGCCTTGATACGTGGGAGCCAGCCGACTGCATCTCGCTTCGGTACGCCAGCTGCCACGTAGAGGATAGTCTCTCGTAGACAGACGCTACAAACAATATTTAGCTCATACTTCGCTTGTTTGTAGTCTGTTGATTACCGTGATCCAGTGATCACTCGCCACTCTTGTTACAAATCATCGGAGTTTTCACGTCCGGTCACATCTTGTCACAGGCGGCGGGGACGCGTCTTCTTCGTTTCTGCGACATCTATGGCCTTCATTTTATCCTTCGTACGCGCACAACCAGCCGTTGCGCCGGACAGCACAGACCCGGATCGTCCTATATGCGGTGGTCTGACCAAAACCACGCCAAAACCTGCTCGCGCTGGTCTCGCAATGATTTTATACGTGCGCTCAGCTGTCTGCCTGCGAAATATGATAAGCCAGTATCTCGCGGACTGGTCCGCGGAAGGTCTGTTACTCTTTGCTGTAGTTATGGTCGTCGTACTCAACTCTATCAGCTCTTTCAATTTCATATGATTGGTGTTATGATCGGCCCCATCCTGAACAGCCAGAAATACAATTCGATAAGCGTACATTCTTCCCCGGTCGCTTCATCTACGAAGAGGAGGACGGAGCAATATATGCGGGTGACGCCGATGAGCCGGATCGTGTTCATTTGAACCCACAAGTCACACGCAAACGGAAGGCGCGCGGCCTTTCAAACTGCCTGGCTTTCGAAGGCTCATTCTACCGATCCTTTGCGTGCCGTCCGTCCGGCTTCATTTATTCTTGACGCGAAGGGTATCAAGAAGCTATCGACAGTTCACCCGGATCGTATGAAAACCGTGGGGGACGTTACTGCGGGGTTGGAGGAAACTGAGGAATGGACGCGGGAATGGGGTACCGCAATCATCGAAATCATCACTAACTATGACGCAGAAATTTCCGCCCAATCTGCCGACCGTCCAGCACCAGAAAAAAGAGGGAAGGTGAAGGAGAACGAAGCTATAGGGATGGATACAGAGTATGTGCCGAGGGCGAAAAGGGCCAAAGTAACGGATGTGTTGACTGAGACTAACCGCAATGCGCGTCGAAGCATGAGAATAACGGGAAAGTCGAAGCAGTAGAATTATTCTATGTTACAGCAGGTAGAATATCATCCTCTGAAGCAGTCGTGCCGTATGCCATCGTTGGACATTCTTCTTCTTCTTCCTCAAAGACGTGCCCTTTAATCATTGAGAGGATATTCTTATTGAATGTCCCAAGCGTCGAAGACTTCAATTTGGCCTCGCCTGTCAACATCACATCGACAGCCAGTTTGCAGCTCGCATTGTTAACGCGTCCCTCTTCGAATTGTTGAAGGCCTTCGGAGGCAACCTTGTCCGCGACACGCCAAACAAGTGCTGATGTATTGGGACTCGTAGCCGCATAAAGTGTTGGCGTCGGGGGTTCTCGGTGTTCAGGCGTGCAACCAAGTCCAAATAACTTGTGGACTAAAAATATGAGGAAATAGAAGATAGTTCCATTGTGGATTGTGTTACAGAGGAGTGGATTATAACATAACATAATTGGCCGACGCACTGTTCCCATTCCAGCAGGAACGGCAGAAGGTTCCAGAGAATTGAATTTGTTCCCCCGAAGAGCCCACGCGTTCGAGAACCTTATACAAAAACAAGACAGACCTCCGCTTCGCTCCGGCATCAAGACAACAAATTAATTTTGAACTGCAATGTACAGGACAGTAATGGCGCAATATATGTAGTCCACCATTCGCAGTGAAGGAGAAACGGTCAGAAGAGTAGGTAATAGCTTCGCAGATTTGGGAGGTTACAGTTGGAGAATCGAGTTGGTGAGGACGGAAACTGAGGGAGGCCCAAGGACAGGCAGGAATCCGGACTCACATGTGGTAGAACCGTGTTGTGAGGATTTTGGAGACTAAAAGGTGAAAGTGAGCCATAGTCTCCGCAGCACCGACGTGTCCTGCAACACAATGAGAAAATAGAATCCGAATCAAATTAACCCCACTACTACGGACCATGGTGCATGTTCGAAGTCAATAGCTAGTCCAGCCCGCGCAGATTAATTTCCTGGAACGATTATATCAACAGTACAAATTGACGGGAAAAAAAAAAGCACAGCGGACAGAAATGTTCCAGGGCAGAACAGCGAGGCCATTTATTGATCAAAATTCGGAGCTGAATGAATTTTGGAAACACAGTGTAAGAACCGCCTGATCTGTAAGATAATGAAACCGACCACAGCATTGAAATCTTGTCCAGAACCCTGCTGGTTCGCGATGATGATGATCATAAGTGATTCATAAACCAGAGGAATGATAGGCCTCACCACAACTAATACCGGGAATTAATCGTTGCTATCGGAACGAACCAGACTCGCTGATCCAGGTTGGTTCCCTGTTTTGCAGCAAGCAGTACGCATCGTAACATTGCGGAAATTGGGGGATAATCCAGCACAAATGAGACGTCCATAAGCCCCATAGATATCCAGATCTTGAGCGATTCCGTTGGAGCACTTGAGCCAACATTTATCCCGTCTTGAGAGCTTGCAAACATGCACTTGAGAGTAATCCACACTTGACGGATTAAAGCAGATAAATATTTGAACAATATGGCCGTCTGTTGGTGGTATGGGAAGAGGGCAGGAGGGCATGAGAGAAAGAGAGCAGCAGCTGTTTAAGTAGAAAGAATGCGATGCGGGACTACGTGGCTCCCCGGCTTGATAGTAATCTAATTGCAACTGCTGGTGAACTGCGCCCAGTACAGAACAACTGCGCAGGGGTCAGCTGTTATTGAAAGGCTGTGGTACTATCGACATATTGGGCGTGCGAAAGCTCACCTGGGAACTGCTTGAGGGTACAGGGAGTTTAGATCAAAAGTTGAGAGGAAGGCTGCGCCGGAGAGCTTGAGAATTTCGGAGTGGGCTCAAGGCACAATGAAGACAAAAAAGGTGCACACAGACGGACAAAGCATACAATGCACGACTGCGGAGATTTCGAAAGTGGAACGGCACAGTGCGTAGTGGGTCATGGGATGTGTATACCCGTGGATATTGCTGTCGACAAAGGGGGATAATTGTGGCAGAAGACGAGAGAAAGAAAGAAGCAGCGAGGATATATGGGGATGTTGCACAGGTTTCGCAGGATATCGTTAAAGAACGGTTAATGGGGTTGGAAGCGGAGTGTGAGCAGATGAAGACGAAAGGAGTACGCACATATGGAGAAATAGCACAGCCGAGGAGCCATTTCGTTAAAGAACGGTTAATACTTAAAACACATTTCCCGATCGTGGATTACCAATACGGCATATGCCGGATGCCAGCTCCCTCCAAAACCACATCTACCGATTGTGGATTACCAATGCGGTACAGTAGATGCCGACCCATCACTGTTACAACCCGGGGACAACCCGGGGATGTGTCGGCCGTCGCTCCCCTACGACTGTCTCTGCTCGGCTTCCGGCCACCGTTTCACAAACCGGCTACCAACCGGCTACTCCCAGGTTATGACTGCTCCTGTTTCTCCTACACCGCCTGCACTTCCCACTTCCTCCTTCGCTGCGCTCCCTCCACTAATGTCGTTCCGTCCCAGCGTCGAAGAACTGGACGAAATTGATGAACCTCGCGGTGCTCCTCCACTTCAGTTTTCCAGCCATATACTGCAGGATTATGAGTGGATGGGTGTTGAATTTGTGTCGGCGAGGAGTGGGTCGCTGTGCGTAACCGTGAGGAATATATCATTGAAGAGTTGGGAATTGTGTGTGGCAACATTCGGTCCCAGGGGTGCGCAGAGCGCCGTTTGAATAGTTCTGAGGAGCACAAAATTTCATACCTTTACTTCCCCGTATTTCCGAGGTAACCTGCAAATCCGAGGCAATGCCCCCTTCCTCCACCACCCGATTGATTTGTCTCGCGCTAACGTGATCTTGGACTTTGCGTCCGAGACCCCGTCCGACAGTGTGAATGACCGGGCGAACATTCATCGCGGGAACTTTGAGCGCGACAAGATCTCAAATCATTTCCCGCGCGTTCTCTGTGAAAATACCTCTTTTTCCCTTCATCCAAGGCTTATTAGGCTCGGCTTGCGCGTCTAACAAAGCCTTGCGAATTCCATCCGCTTTACTACGCCCCAGGCGGCCAGCCTGGACAGCTCGTGTATTTTTCGAACGGATTGAATCACCGCGGAGCTTGGCAGATGATGCCCGAGCACGAATAGCCTACCGTGTCTTGTTATGGAGTCTGCGTCCCAGGTCATCGGCGCGGGAGACAAGGACATCAATGTTCTCCTTCAATTCCGTGTTCTCCGTCGTGAGCGCAGTGGTGACCTCGAGAGAAGCCACACGATCCATCAGAACATGTCGTCGAGGTGTGACAGGACTACCATTTCCAGCCGATTTACGACGCGTCTCGGCCAATTTTTGACGCATTTTGAGGGCAAGGGCCTTCCTCCCATTTGGAGAAGCCATCCAGAAGGGAAGGAACACGTAAAAACGCGCAGAGAACGCGTCGTCGGGCGTCGGTGATGAAGAGAACAAAAGCGGATCGGGCCGGGCCGGGCGGCCCACCTTCTGTTGGGGCGTCAAGCACACTCGCCGTGCAATCTATTCACACAAGAGGATTGAGGACAAGTATTCGCGGGAGGAACTGTAATGAATACTGTATACAATAAAATGACCAGAACAATTTTTCCAGAATTCTTTACATCGCAAAGCTTTGAGACATTCTCGCTTGATTCTCGCTCTAAATATGCTGTTATAGGGCAATTGGGAAATAAATTAAAATTCTGCTCTGACACATTTCAAGAGATACCTCATGCCGTCACTTTTTCTCATACAAACTTGCTCGTACGGGGGACATAGCAGTCAGCAAGGTGTCTGACCACATTCCAAGCGCGGCAACACTAGTATCGAGTGATTCTCGCACGGTCCACACAAGATGTGGCGACTGTTCTAATTTCGTTCGGTTGCCAGCAAGTCGTCACGAAAGAGTGCTTCTCGCCTCACACGCTGCTCTCGTCTTCCTACACCGCCATCGCCATGAAGGACCCCAAGCAAATCCTATCGCGAGTTGTGCACTGGACCAATCGACGCAAATCTCGCATCACATCCTCTAGTACCGATCTGAATGTCAATGACGCCGAGAAATCTACAAGCAAAACGAATACGATCATTGACAATTTGGAGCTCACCCTCGACCTCACAGCACAGGCTTTACAGATCGCCGAGGCCGCCCCATTTATTGGGCCCGCTGTGAAGCTTCTCTCCAGCCTCATCACATCCTACAAGGTTTATTTTCACTTATAAACGAATACAGAATCATTCATTGCTCTCGCAGGAAGTGAAGAGTACAAACGAAAAGCTGGATATGCTGGCAACACACATCTCCGAGCTCACCGGCGATCTATGTGCCACCATTCTGCAGATGGAAGCGATAAAATATTCAGACATTGTGGGACGTCTCGAAAGCGACCCTCGATATATATGCCGCGTTGAGTCTCATCTTCTTTCCGCTTCAGCAAGACACTCATGCGTCGACCGATTCAGATTGATTGAAAAGGCGTCGAAATTTGTGAAGAAATATGATGAGAAAAATGGACTTGTTCGTGTGTCGGCTCGGAACCAACTGGGGAACGAAATTGACAAGCTCAACCAAGAACTGAATACATTCGGAGCTCGTTTCAGGGTGACACTGGAATACTTTAGATCCACTGGCTTACTTACCCTGGTCGTAGAATAATCGCTTGGTCGATCTAACGATAACCCAGGCTGTCAACAGAGAAATCCAGATCCAGACACATAATATGGCGTCAGTCGCACCTTCATTCTCTGAACAATCGACACTAACATCGACTTAGTTTGGAAGCAAAGCTTGAAAAATGGCTGCTGGATCCCCCGGAGATGAAGCAAAAGCACCACGATACGGAGAGGCTTCGTGCGGATGGGACTGGGGCATGGTTGCTCGCCGGTGACAGGTTCATTGAATGGCAGGATAATGCGGGATTCTTGTGGCTCGAAGGTCCCTGTGAGTTTATTTCACGCTGTATATATGTACCATGCCAAATCTCATTTAAACCCAGCGGGTGCAGGAAAAAGTGTCCTTAGGTAAATGTGGAGATCCTGCCGCCATCTCGTCAGCTAACGACAACCGTAGCTCTGCCATCATCCAACAACTCTTGGCGGAGAATCAAACCTTATTAGATGGCGGGGTCACAGCTGTTCCGGCGCTTGCATACTTCTACTTCGACTTTAGGCACGAGGACCGTCGAAGCGCTGAAATTGCTCTTAGACGCATCGTTCTCCAGCTTTCCACACAAACTCCACATCCTCACCAGACTTTGAACACGGCACACGCCTCGTTATCGCACGGTCAGGCGATACCGAGGTTGAAGGAACTTTATGGCATCCTTGAAGAAATGCTTTCCGGGCTCACTCGTACCTACATTATTTTGGACGGTTTGGACGAGTGCGACGATCTGGAACAGGTCGTCAATGTTGTTTCAAGACTTCGAAACTGGACCAAAAGCCCATTGCACCTCTTCATTGCTAGCCAACCCCGTTCCATTTTCAGGGAACGCTTCGGAGGAGCCGAGCCCGTTCACTTCGATGCTGCAGAAGGGGATGTCTATCGCTTTGTCACACATGAGCTAGAGTCTAGGGATAAATTGAAAATCTGGCGAAATCACAAAGGTCGCATCGCGGATGAAGTTACGCTCCGAAGCAAGGGGATGTAGGTCATTCCGCTTCATGTTCGATCTCTTGCCGATGACCTTCGTTAATTAGGTTCCGCTTGGCTGCGATGCTCCTCGTTGAACTTTCAAAATGTAGATTGGTCCAGAAACTGGATGAAACCTTCAGAAATCTGCCTGGGGACTTGTTTGCAGTCTATGACCGCTTTTTTGAAAGGATCAGCAAAGGAGAACGGCCATATGTTGACGCGGTTCTCCAATGGATTATGTTCTCATCCACCGAGTATCCTCTTGGTTCACGTACGCTGGCACAGCTTTCGGACGCAATCGCGTTTGATTTCGACTCCACAGTGGAATACTACGCCTATATGCCCGAGGCGCGGGAGTCCAACCGTGTGGCGATTTTCGAGTGGTTGGAGGGGCTCATCGTCGAATCCAAAGCCAGGATCAACGGGGAGCCAGTGGTTTTCATTGTGCTATCCCACGCATCTGTACAGTACTATCTTCACTCCCCCCACTTCGCCAAAAAATTCGGCCAAGGCGGCGAACCCTTCAAGGACAGTTCTTCCCATGCCTTCATTGCCCGAGCTTGCATCAGTTACCTTCTTGGCATTGCCAACCATCCTCTGGACGAGAAAAACGGCTCAAAATTACCCCTTGGCACAATATGCGGCAAATAACTGGTGTTACCATCTCGTCCATGGCGATGATCGGGGCGACTCTATTCTCTGGAGCAATGAAACTACTCGAAGATGGGAGTCCACAGTACAGTATGCTGGGGCACCTACACCGATACTACTTGGATTCACCTCTCCACTTTTGTGTCCAGGAGGGATATATTGAAGGTGTCAGGGCTTTGACAGCATCCAATACCGACTCGATCAACCTCGTAGGTGAAGATTCCCGTGCTACGCCTTTGGTCATTGCCGCCAGGGACGGCCACACAGATATCGCACATATGCTCCTCGAAAACGGGGCCAACATTCATCTGCATAGTTCTTATTGGGGCTCAGCATTACGCATAGCAGCGTGCAACGATCACATTGAGACTCTGCAGCTATTGTTGGAACACGGCGCCGCTGAACATCTAGAACAGTGGGGCGATGCACTGAGCGGTGCGTCGGACTTCGGTTGTCGCGAGAGCGTGCAACTACTTCTTGGGTGTGGAGTCGATATTACCGAGGCAGAACCATACTATCGGACAGCCCTGAAAATTGCTTTTAAGATGATTCACAGCACTATCTTGGACATGCTTCTTGAAGCCTACCCGGAAGGAAAGAAGTTCCTTCAGGAATTGGAGTTGAAGGGAGAAAATTAAAATTTCGGATATGGGGTAGGGGGCTGGTGGTCTTGAGGGGGGCTAAAAAAAATTCTAGGCCATGTTACTAAAGAAGTCCAGAATGTTTCAAAATGCATTTGGAGTAGTTTCCAAGATGACGATACAGGACGCGGTCGCGTCGGCCCTATAGCGCGTCATCAGTGAGGACGACACGATGCATCGTGCTATAGCTGGCGGTTCCGATCCTCAGAGGTTCGAAAAGTTCGTACGTCGCACAAACCTCGCCTGATAAATCGCTGTCACTTGGCTGTCACCATCGTCAGTGGCAGTCATTGCCAGTTGCCAGCCCGGCATCGCGACGTTCCGTACTTGAAAGTAAAGTTTTGAGAAACACATTTGCAGGCGTATGCGGCACTTTGATATATCAGAAGTCCTCTGATTATCGGAGCGTCGTGATATATCAGGGCCTCTAATCAGCGGTAAGTTTGATATATCAATTTCCCCTACTCCCTACCCCGGCACGATACGACGCGCTCCGCCTGATTTTTAGGGCGCCCACCGTTGGCCCCGCCGCCCGCCTCGATTGATGGCGCTCCACAGCCACTCCAAACGGGGGTGATCAATTTGTTCCCATCACGCACCATCGTGCCTTGCTTCCGTCCTCCACCACACCGGCTCCCTTTCGCCACCGGCCCTCCTGCTTGCTCTGTGGCTTTGCCAGAATGGCCTCTTTTCTTGCTCCTATCAACACCTCAAGCTTTTGGCCTCTATTGGCTCTCGATGCTGCAGCATCGCCGCTACACTGGCACCCTTCCGCCATACCATATCGCGAATAAAAACTGTTTTTTCTTTTTTGGCTCAGGCTGCCCTGATTCTCCACCTCATTCATACACTTCCCTGCCCGCTCTCCTGCGCCGTTCGCTGCCCGCCCCCCGCGCTCGTGCTCGTTGCACGCGCCACTGCACCGTTCGCTGTCCGCCCCCCGCGCCCGCGCGCCGTTTGCTGCCCGCCTCTCGCACTCGGTGCCCGCGCCATTCGCTGCCCGCTCCCCCGCGCCGTTCGGCCCCCGGCCACCACGCTCGTGCTCGCTGCATGCGCCCCCGCGTCGTTCGCTGTTCGGCCCTGCGCCGTTCGCCGTTCGCCCCCCGCGCCGTTCGCTGGCGCCATTCGCTGCCCGCTCTCCCGCGCCGTTCGCCCCCCGGCCCCCGCGCTCGTGCTCGCTGCACGCGCCTCCGCGCCGTTCGCTGCCCGCCCCCCGTGCTCGTGCTCGCTACACGCGCCCCCGCCGTTCGCCGTTCGCCCCCCCGCGCCGTTCGCTGCCCGCGCCCCTGCGCCGTTCGCTGCCCGCCCCCCACGCTCGGTGCCCGCACTATTCGCTGCCCGCTCTCCCCGCGCCGTTCAGCTCCCGCCCCCCCCGCGGCTCGCTCCCCGCCGCCCTCGCGCTCGATCCCTGCCGCCTGCGTGCTCGACCGTCTTCCCTGTGCACTTGTTTGTTTCCGTCCAGACACTCCAATACCTACACACTTGTGAATGCTCCCAGCCTCAGTGGCACAATACTGTACTGTAATTTGTATGCAAAAGAGCAATCATACATTTTTGGCACTCTTTGTGCCTTGACAAGCCTTGAGAACCAAGAGGAAACGGTTAAATGAGTAAAACTGGATGAGCTGCAGGCGTTTCGGCTCTTCGGAATCACGGCCCCGACCGGCACTTCATGGGCGTCTATTGCATGCTGAACACAAAAGCCCTTGGGTGAGTTCTTACCTGGCCACGGATTTGTGGTCCAATAGCCTAAATGAGATCTAGGATGCTGAATTATTGAGAAAAGAAAGTTAGTTGGAAGAGATTGAGGCAATTAAAGAAGTTGTATACAATGACGGTGAAGCTGCTAACATCTCAGTGCAGTAGTTAACCCGTTCTATGTAGATTTTTTTCCCCCGCTTTTCAGCCAGCCTGAGTTTTGAGATTTCTGAATTGGTGACGCTCCTATACCTTGTATATGCCCTCAGATGTCGAATATCCCCCAAGGTAGTTGTTTACAGCGCTTTCTTCGTGTGCGCGGTAATTTGGCTCTATATGTAACATTTCTGGTCTCATTGTCATGCAGATCGAGTATAAACCCAGTCGACTCACCTCCACGGGTTTGGCTAGTGGTTTAGAAGATTTCTGCCTCTTCAGAATTGCTGGTAAGTTCGGGGCGCAAATTTCCGAAGCCGAACTTTCTGTGCTCGTTCAGGTTAAGCGCCCATCAAGCGCCCGTCCGGAGACTTCGGCAGCGTTACCCGATGTGATAAGTGTCACATTTCTTGGCTTCCACCACGACATCCTCCCGTCCAGAGCTCTTTCCCGGTCGCCTCGCCATACCGATCACCACCAATGCTCTTTCAAACCATTATGGGCATCCACAGCCCTCTTTCAAACATTTTTTTTTTATCAAACCGATGTACCCGCTACCGATTTCACCCACCACACGGTCTCTTGCCGCCGTCTTCTTGTGCTTGTCTGGTATGGTCGGATGACACTACTATCTCTTGGGAGCTTTACAAAGCACTGCTCTACAACTTCTATGCACCCACTGGGAACCCTAGCCATTGGAATATCGTCGTTTCCACACGCAGTCGTCTCGAGCATCAAATCCTACGGAGACATGGGAGAGAGAGTACGAAAATTGGCTGAATTGTGGCCCCAGGTGTGTCCACAGTACCTGGAATGATCGTTCAAGGCTTACATTGTATGATTGGCCCCCATTCGCATCTTGCAAACAGTTTTATTCCCCTGCGCATCGGCCGCACTGCGCACCACCTCATACGTATGTACCTCCCTACATGTATTGGAGTGGGTTGTTCTCATGACCATGGCTCACTGCTCCGCGCTGTGGTCGGTCGACACCGTGCCAGCGCACCCGCTCTTCCCCCATTGCGGTGCCGGTGGGAGTATGATGAACGCGCGCAGCCGTGACGGTACCAGCAGTGGTGCCGGGAACCTGTGGTTGCGCACTGTGTGCCCACCGTGGCTCCATTGCTGGTGGGTGCGCAGTGCGAACGAGTGTCATCCCAAAGCGCTGGCAAATGCGGCCCTGCCGAGCGACACAAGGGAGCGACTGCTCTCCTCGATTCGCATCTGCCGGGGTTCTCCCTTTCTGTGGCGGGGCAAGGAGGTGCGGCGCCAGCGCAAAAATGGCAGCGCTAACATTGCCCTGCATTCCCCGCAGCGGGGTGCGATGACGGAGACGAGTGGCGCAGCGTGCAGGGCGCAAGGGTGGGGATGGGCACTGGGCAGCGCTGTAGCCCTGTGCCTGGCGCAACGTCGAATTGGTGATTGGTTGGGCGAGCGGCATGGGCGCTGGTGTGGTGTAGGGGCGCAGTGAGCAGGTGGGCCGACCACGGTGGGGCAGGCCAAGGGGAGGTGTGGTGCAGCCCACAAGGCGCACGCACACTGGAACTGCAGTGGGGCAGTACGGGATGTGCCGCCAGCAAAGCAGGGGGAGCGATGGTGTGCACAATTGGAGCATCGCCGAGGCGCTGCCCGGTGCAGCGGCCCACGAGATGTATGCGCTTCACGGGGCTGGACGGAGCATGGACGAGCGCATCGCTCCGCATAGCTGACACGTAGTACATGACGTTTCACAGCATGCCACGGGCTGCACAATTGGGTATAAGTGGTACAAAAAGTAAATTGTTGGCACACTTCACCGAAAATAGCTCTTGTCCCCCGGGTTTTGACCATTTTGCTTATTGGATGACTTTCCATAAGCCTTAAACAATGTTTTTTAGAATATTCGAGCTCTAAAACCGCCGAATCAGCGCACTGACATGACAGCTGGTCGGGACCCCATCGGGCTCAGATCTCGTTTAGAATTTCTCGTACCCTCTCATAGAGCTTAATTTATTATAATCTGTAAGAGGGGTCCCTACCCCCTCTACAGAATAATCCTACCTCGAATTCATCGTTTTGGGCAGCTGTCAACCTCTTTCCGGCGAGGTGCCGGCGAGATCAACACAGCCGTGTGTCACCTGCTGACCCGGCATGCCTCTCCCACAACGAAATTTGCCGGCTCCGCTGCCCTTGCCTTTCGCACCGCCTACGGCAGCGAGAACATCATAACTATTAGTCTGAATCTGTTGGCGTGTGCGATCAAGGACCTGGATTTTTGATGGAAAACGTGACTAGTTCTCACGTCCAAATCGGGTCGAGACTTGAGATTCGGCCACTTGCAACGGCCTGGAGGCCATTCTGACTACGTAGAACATCTATTGAAAGCCACCATTGGGTCGTAGAAAACTCTCCGACATTTTGAGGTTCTTCTCGATGTACCATCACCGTTTCAGGTGATACACACAAACAGCGCCTCTCGTATGCATTTCGGATCCAATTTACTTAGTGGAAAGACCAAAATCAATTACTTATCCTGCCTGAATGCATTCAGAAATAATTCAGGTTCCCAAAGTTCCGGTGAGGCGAGATTGTCCGAATTTGGGCGTGGGGAAGTAATCATGTGTCAGCCAAAAACCCAGGTCCATGATCGGACCTGCCAACGAAATCAGACTCCATATAAAAGATTTATCGACTGTCATAAATCTCGTGGAGTCTGACTACAAGTGAGACTACATAACTATCAAGCTTTTCTTTTGTTCCCGCAAGCTGCTGTCCATCGTATACATCTATATCATGGTGTAGCACAGTGGTCGGATTGAGTCTGCGCAACACTCACGTGCTATCCAACCATATCAACGAAATAATAGCTTTCAATATCTTCTATGGCTTGTGGGGGCTCGAATACAATAAACTAATCAGATTGATCCTTCTGACGGCACAGTTGGGACTGCTCAAACAAGGTTTAAGAAAAGAAAAGGCTTATGGAAAGTCATCCATTTATACTCTCCTATGTACTTTCCACATCTCATCTATCTATCATATTTTTTTTCAGAATTTTAGCGTAATTTTCGATATAATTTCGTCCTCATCGTTGGTAACGACATTGAGGCTACTTGATCGAATTTGATCGCGACGTCAAGCCCCTTTGATCCCATTTGATGGCGACACCGAGAACATCGTGTCAATCGATGGTGACGGCCACTGGCTTGCAAATAAAAGCGGAATCCTATCTACCATGATATATCAAATCCGCCTCTGAACTAGCGGTTTTGATACATCATGGGCCTCCGACAATCAGTGGGCCGTGATATATCATACCCCCGTACTAAGGTGACATTTGACGAAGAAAGCAGAGATCGAGCTTTATCGGTGGACATCTTTTCGGGTCGGCAGCATAACGGCGAACAATACAGGGAAGGCGTGGCACCGCCACTGATGCGCCAGCAGGATCCGCATTTGGAAACTTCGTCAGCTGCGACTCGCAGGCATCTGAGTTGGCGGAATCTGTGGCACAGAAAGACGAGACGAAAGGGGAATTGGGAGGTATGCTCGACAACCGTACAGGATACGCTAAGAAGTACGGCTGTACAGCGCTATCGGGATGATTCGGAGCGGCGCATCCTCTTCATCTTCTCCTTGCTCGACCTCGTCAGAGTCGTCTCAAGAGGCGTGCTCCGATGCGTGGTCTCATGCAGACTGCGCGTTTCCAGGCGGAGCGCATGAGAGCCACAGAGCTCTGTGGCTCTTCCTAATGCGGAGCACCTTCCTTCACTTTGTCGGAGATGGGCCTGCAGTGGATTTGATGAACCCGTGCGCAAGAGTGGGCCCAGTATTGGTCGCGGGGAGGCGGAAGGGGTGTGACCGAAGGAAGAACTGGGGCCACTTTGCGAGTACCCCTCTGCGTGAAAGTCTGCCGTCTCGACAGGCGCGGCGGGGTCCAAGCTGAGCGCAGGGAGCGGAAGTGGGGGCCGGGCTCGCGGATGACCAGAACAGAGGCGGAGCGGACTGCGGTACGCAGGGTGAGCACCCTTCCCGCCGCCAGTCCGCGTCTGGGCTCGATACAGCGCGTCCTGCCGCAGCCCTGAGCTTGGCACAATGAAGTGTCATACCCTGCCAAGGTGGCACCATCGTCTTGTTCCGCTGCACGAGCGTTCCTGCATCCCGTCTTCCACATCATCCTCAGTCTCCCAAGCGCGTCCCTGCAGAAGTTTGGAGGAGGGGTGGATGAGGCAGCCGCGACGCTTTCAAAGCGTGGGTGTAGGAAGCGGCAGCGGCAGCGGTCGGCGGGGGAAGAGCTTGCGGGAGTGAGAAGACACTCCCGATACCGGCGATATCCAGGACCGCTGCCCGCTGCTTCCGCGGCAGTTAACCACGGTGTGGCAGAACGTAGTGTGGGCTGGTGATGGTATAGGCTGCACTGCACTACAGGGTCTGGGGTGCCTTCTCTCGAGTGAGCCTTGAGCGCGGAAGGCCCGAGCAGAAGCTCACCAGGGTGGGGGATTCTCAGCACAGACTAGGCTAGCGACGGAGGCGAGGCTTCGCTATTTCGTCGACCGACTGCGGGCTTGCAAATGCAGAAAGCGGTCTGAAATGAATTGGGTGTTAGTATGAAAGGTTAGGGCTTGAGATCGTAGACATACGCGACATATGAGATCAGAACGAGCGGACACATACGCGCATCTCTCTCCTTGGCATCGGTGCAGCGCGCGGCAGGTGCAAGGGCGGAGAGGACTACGTAGCGTGGGATGCGATGCTGGAGCCCGCAGGATGAGGCGGAGAAGGCGGGTTGAGCGACGGTGTGGCCACAGCAACAGCCACCTTGCTATCGTAGTTTCCACAACTGTTGTAACCGCAGGAAAACAGGTCGACGGCGGAGCCAGAAGATTGATGGCCTTACACCAGATGGATTCGCGCTGGAATCGATGTCACTCCGTCACGTCGTCCAAGGCTGAGGTCTGCACTTTCGCTGAGCATGTAGAGGCTCAGAGAACAGAGGGGCTGAGGGCCAGCACAGCTGAGGCGCCACTATTGATTAGGGCTCCGAACCGTCCGTTAAACGGGACGGCCGTCGAAAAAACGGCTGTTTTTAGGACAAAATATTTGGAAATGGACGGGTCCGTTTGACCCGTTCCCGTCCGTCTACCCGTTTTCGACGGGTCCATTATGCCCCGAGGTGGGTGACTAAAGTAAGAGGTGCGTCAATTCATGTGCAAACCTACCTGGTTTGATGCTTTGAATCCTCAGGAACACCTGAATGAGGGCCGGTGATAACAGAGAGCGAAGGTATCGTCCAACCCGTTTCTACCCGTTTTTAAAACGGGTAAGGAAATGCCCTCGACGGACGGAACGGAAACCGTTTCGACAGTCCGTCGACCCATCTCAGACGGGAACAGGTCGGAGCCCTACTATTGATTCAAACTGAAGACATGCGAAGTGAGTTCGAATCATTCGAATACATTCCGTCTCCGGGGGAGCTCACCGGAACCGATAGCCTTGTTGAGGACAATATTAATAATGGCATGAGAGGCCGCTGTACATAAGTAGTCGCGAGGAAAGCTGTCATTCACCGTGACGTAACCGATGATGCAATCAATTCTTTGGGTAGAGGTGGTGGCTGTGGAGCAGTTTCTTCAGGATTTGGGTTTGAGAAAATTCAATTGCAAACGGGGTTCATACCCAAATACCTTCCCCAGATTCGGTCGACAACTTAAGCTGTGGCTCGGGTTTGTCGGAATTGCCATCAATGTCGTGTAAGTATCTGCGGTCCGGGGTTTGGAAATGCTGTTCGCAAGATAGGACGGGGTCTTCCGCGTGGCCGTCGCGCCCTTAGACTTTTCTTCCTGCCACCATGGCCTCGTCAGAGAATTCAGACATTCGGCCCATGACAGAGAATGACAGGTGCGCAACATGGTTCCTGTAAGTACACCTCTCAGTCCGGCCCGTTGATAAGCCGTGAAATGGACCATGGGTGAAATAGCAAGGAATTTGCCGATTTCCACCTTAATCATGTAGCGCGCTGCTCCAAAGGATTAGCATAAGTCCTATATGGCTAATCAGGGCTTTATCCTGCATGAGGACCTTAATCAAGTCCACCTGGGGTGCATCAACTGGAAAGTTCATACTGGTTGACATCCATGATTAAGGGTTTTAATTGCCAAGATTAAGCATCACTGCTTAATCAAGGCACCGCGGGGCCTACAAACAACATGGGCAATATTAATCATCCTCTCTGATGATCTGGGGCACCACTGTGGGGTCTTGGTTAAGCGTTCAAGTGCTTTGTTGTGCTTGATTTACAGAGGGAGCCTTGCGCGACGGGTCAGGTGATTCGGGTTTAACAGTAACCGGTTACCCCGGCTGTGGTTGAACTTCGCTTATCAACTATCCGATCATTGTTGCCATCCTGATTTGGTTACTTGAACCAGGCCAGGACGGGTAACTCGCATATCCCCACAACCACTTGGCGGTTTGGGCTGATTAAGGTACTGGCTCAGAGCCAGTACCTATGTCTACCTAAAACTGAAGGTCCTGAACAGGTGGACAAGAGGATAGAAGATGGGACTGTCTACTACGATCGGACAGGAGCAGTCACACCGGACACACTCAAGCATTAAGGGGTCGACACACGAGGATCCTATATATTTACCCACACGTGATTAACTACGGACGCCTTACTCATATACCAGCCAGTAGACTAATCATCGTATTGTAAGCGTAATTGTACAGTATATAAGGAGGAGGTTTTGGCATGGATAGGCACTGAACTTTCTGTCACTAAGAGCATTACCCTTTACCGGGTATTGCTTGATAAACGATGGAGATTCGGGACTTGTCACCCAGGACTGACTTCGTTAAGAAGTTTTGTTTCGTTTGCATGAGTAACTCAATATCAATTGTTGGATCGGGATCTTGGGATTGGAAACGGTTAAGAAGCTAGAGAGAGCTTATTAGGATTGAGAACACGGCACCGCACTACAGTAGCCTTGGAAGGCTTATTATTTGGAATTTGGAGAACACGGCACCTTGTTAGGATTGGGATTGTTGGCTCAAGCTTCTAAAGCTTTTAAACTCGATTTGTTGGCTTAGGCACTCGTTTGGCATTGTTCAAAGAGGTCTAATACTCTAAATCAACCTTGCACTTCGGACTAGACCTCTTAAAACAGGCTTGTTCCTCGCAACCTCTGTTGGATTATCTGTGCTCCTTGAACCTTCTTAAAGCGTTCAAAAGACCCGTACTCGGCGGCGCAGTCTAAACCATTCAAGGGGAAAGTAGTTAGGATTTGGTTAGTAGTTGCGTTTTTGCCTTAATCAAGCAACTCGCATTCTGCTCGTTGGGTCTTGATTAAACTAGTACTGCTGTTGTAGACACCGAGCAAGCATTTCACCGTGTGTCTACATAGTTTTTTTGTCTTCGTCCATCTGAGATTTTTTCAAGCTGTTTGCTATTTAATATATATAATTAAATTATTTACTTCTAAGCCCCGGGCCTGAGGTTCTCCCCAGCCCAAGCCCGCCCAAGCCCGGCCCAAGCCCCGGGCTTTCAGGCCCGGCCCGACCCGGAAAACACTAGTCAGAGTTGATTTCGAACCGAGCCTCCCGGTAGGAGACACTATAACAAAAATTGTGCTTGTGAACTCATAATCAAACTGCCGTTCGAAACTATTTCCCAGTAACACCTTCTTTTCACCTTGCTTTTCTTACACTTGTCGTTTATTCTCTTCCGTTATTTCATGGGTATCAGAGAAACATGGAGAACTCAAGTTGTAGACGCCGTTTTCGTTAACCGGACTCGGTCTGACAAGGAAGTGAGCGCACTGCGGCCGCCCTGCCCAAATTGAGCCCTATGTGTATTCCCCCGACATCTCATTGACAGTACAGTTCAGGGCCGCCTAATTAATTGAATTAGTATGGACTGATGCGCCAGGTTTTCAGATTCTGCAGTTCGGCCCACAAAGAAACGAGAAGCATAGGTAGCATGACGATACCCCTTTCACGAATGAAAACATGGGAGATTTCTTTCACGCACCACAAGGTGACGGCTTCCACCAATTGCAATTCCATTGCTATTGGCATATATCCAACCCATCTATTTTGCTCCGAAACAGGTAGGATTCTGACGCTAACATGCCGGTGCGGCAATGTATGTGTCCGTACTCTCCCCCAATGGATGGAAGTCGAATTCAAATTGCTCTATCCAACCCGCAGCAAATCATAGAGCGGGACCAAGTCCTTGGCCCCATTAGAATCTAGAGAATCCTCTGATTCGAGATAGCGGACCCACTGTAGAAGTTCAGGGTGGATATAGATCTGTCAAATGGCTAGAAATACGTATTCTTTGAATACCAAGCATACATCTTCATTCTCGTGGAACTGGCCGGTCCAGTTATGCGATTGCAATAAGCGAAAGACCCTGTCAAATGGAAGTGCACGGTAGGCCCATCCTTCTGACCATTAGGACGATTTGCGGAGAGAGCTTTATAGATTGAGGGAGCGGAGCTACAGTAGTGCCCCAGTGATTGAAGGAAGAGGGGGGGCGCTTGTCAACGGTCAAATATACCATGCAACTCGGAGCCAGAAGGCAGACTCGACTGGTCAGAAGAACGGTTCGTGGGAGGAATTGTCGCGCACTCACAATGAGAGACCGCTACCAAAACAACGATCTGTCAAAGGTCAAATATACAAATTCACAGGAACTGGAGCCCCGTCCCATGTCCTCAGACAGGCCCCACGCTTGTCGGAATTCATGTTAAACCCCCGAGTTCGCCGCAGTACTAGTAACGTTATATTATCTGGTGAACAGAATGTCTTTGAATCAAACTGACTTCTATGGCGCCATGCCAACGCATGGCTAATCCGTTGGCCCATAAATCGGCCGGTCCTTGTAGTCAGGCGAGGGACGTCTGGAACTTGGTAATTCATCCTTCAAACGGGCCCCGTCTATGCTTCTATCATTCTGCCGTCCAACCGAAAGGTGCAATGTGAAGCGTAGGGAGTTATATGCTGGCAACCTCTGGCAACTAAGAAGTTCGCTGGCGGCTGTTGAATCAAGGTAACCGCAGCCTTGACTCGGGAGATAGCAGTTGACCCTCGCAAACGCGCAGGGGATTCATTCGCAAACTACACAGTAGTTATACTACAATCCGCCAGGAACTACTTAAACTAAAGATAGGTGAATTAAACTAACTGGGGAGTATTTTACCAAAGGGAGAGAGAACAACATAGAATAAGGTAAATGAATAGGGAAAGGTACAGTACCTGTTGCCTTAATACGCCAGTCAACGGCATAACAACGGCATCGGAGATAGCGAGCGATGGACTCGGAATTCCAACACGCCGCTGGCCACTGGTGGTTACCGGCGGCCGTTGGCGGACGCTGCTGGACGGTGTTTGGCATTGTATCCCATCAAGTTCGCTGATTCCACCAAGCACCAGCTCTTCTTGGCGATCGCGAACGCAAATACTGAACAATTTCGTTCAAATCGGCAGTCACGTGTCACGCACCCCCCTGTCGATCACGAACTTTGGTCGAGGTCACGCATCACTCAGGCCTCTGTCAAACTCACACCGCTGGTTCTTCAATTTAGCAGGTATTTAGTTAGCTATGATTTCCTCAAGTATCTTAATACACATAATGTGACGAGAAGCTCGATTTTATATATTGGATTTAGGACTCGACAAAATCTACTCACTAATCTAATCTATCAAAGTGGAAATAAGCGTCCACAAAATTTCAAGTATCACCACACCTTTTGCCAGCCATGAAATGCAATAGAAAAGATGAGGAATAAATGATCTTGAAATGAGTGCCAAAACTACAAGTATCTGGCCGGTCGATATGCCTGTCGATACTTCAGATTTTGAATTAAGTTTAGAGGACAAGAAATGAGAAGTAGGGATTCTCGTTTAAAGGTGTTTGAAACTCAATAAAAAATTCCAGGTTCCGGACACCCTTAAACACATCCGCAGACCATCGGCAGATGGGTTTAATGGTGTCCGAAACCTCAAGTATTGTATACCTTTAAACGAGAATCCATATTTCTCATTTAATCCTCCTCTAAACTTAATTCAAAAGCTAAAGTATCGACAGGCATATTGACCGGCCGAATACCTGTAGTTTTGGCACTCGTTTCAAGATCATTTATTCCTCATTTTTCATATTGCATTTCATGGCTGGCGAAAGGTGCGGCAATACTTGAAATTTGTGGACACTTATTTCCACTTTGATAGATTAGATTAGTGATTGGATTTTGTCGAGTCCTAAATCCAATATATAAAATCGACTTTCTCGTCACATTACGTGTTTTAAGATACTTGAGGAAATCATAGCTAACTTAAATACCCGCTAAATTAAGGAACCAGCGGTGTGACTTCCAAGGGGTCACACAGGCCCCAAATTGCCTAATAAAAAAAGGGCAAAAAAGACCAAAATTTCAGTTCAAATGCCGAAATTTTCGGGCAAAGTGAAAGTGCCGCCCCCTGCCGCCTTTTGTGCCGCCGGGCGGCAGTGGCTGTGTCAAGGGGCAGCAGTTAAATTTTGAACTTGAAAAATTGTGAGATAGTCTATGCATGCTTTGAAGTCCTCATCAATGTTGCACTGTCTGTGAGAATTAAGACATGTATGCACCCATCGGGGCCTACATATGGACCAAAAGAAGTCAAGACTATGTTCTTAGGGGCGGCAAAAGGCGGCACTTGCACTATTTTGGGGGCGGCAGAGGGGCGGCAGTTGGTTCAAGGAGGGCGGCAAGGGGGCGGCAAGGGGGCGGCAGTGGGGGCGGCACCCTCATTCTGAGGGGGCGGCACTTTTATTTTGAGGGCGGCACTTTATTTTGAGGGGCGGCACTTTTACCACGTGACAGAGGGCGGCAGTGTGACCATTTGTGACGGAGGGCGGCAAAGAGCACAAAGGGCGGCACATTTCACAAAGTGTTCCGATCGTGTCTTGGGCTGTTATAGACTACCAATGTAATCCAGATCTGTGCTGTGAAGCTCAGCAGTTCCCTCATCAATTGTGGTGCATTTTCCTGACGTTAACAATTTCTTGCTGTGCATTTCTCACTAATTTCATTTGTTTTCCCTATCAATATGAGATGAAAAACAATGACATCGTCTCCACGCTACACCCTCATGTCAAGGCCACGTTGAAGTTTTTTGTTAGATTTTCCACGCAGCCAGGAGTCATTGGTATGTTGTCGCTCATTTTCATTTCCTCAAATGTTCATCATCGCAAACACATAGATTCAGCTTCTTCCTGCGAGCTCAGAATGTCTTGCAGCCACAAGATATCCATTCGATTGTTCGATTTCTTGCGTGCCAGGTGCTACATTTCATTTTCATTTTCCTTCACTGACCTGTTCTTCTGAAGGTTGATGGACCCGATTCTGTACCGCACCAACCAGGCGGCCCGTATCGGTTAGACGCGTCCCTAATACATCTAATAGAGCCAATTATTTTGATTTAACCTGTGTGTTCACCAATTAAACCGACATGTCTGCGCTTCTGGTAACACATTGAGTTCTAAAGCGACACTGAGATACTTATATGAGGTTTTTACCATGTCCACCACCCACCAGCGCTCTACTCGACTTCTCACCCTCTTGCCACCCTGCCACACCATCGCTGTCCTTGATGCAACAGGACCACATTTTATTCACTGCATTCAGACCCCTCCGCGGCCCAAGGTGCGCCCGAGGCGTCGTGGCTGAGCGCGACCGATCCGAGGGCGGACATAGTCCGCCGCGGTCTGCCTCCATTTCCAAATCCACATCTAAGTACTCACCATCGACAGGTTCTGTGCGTCCTGCCAGCTGAGTGACATCAGACTGTCGACGCTTCCTTTCTCATGGCTGCTAGATCGGACCTCGGGGCAGTTGGTGGCGGCGGATACCTGTGCACAAAATAAATAAATATCAGCCTCAATTCCAGCGAATCAAGCAGAGAGGGGAAGAGGAAGAGCACAAGTGCCATCCACTGCACTGATACGATAGCAACACCAGGGATGCGGAGTCCTCTCAAATAGTCCTCATCAAAGCTAAGCGGTGAGAATATTCCCAGGCGGTCAACAGCACATAACATGTCAAGGCTGGGACGCAGGGCCAGCGAAGGCAGGCAGGGTGTGCCGAGATCGGTCGGAGGTGGGACACAAAGCGCGGCGTAGTCTGGCCGACCTCGTCTCGGCGCATGGCGGTATAGCGCGTCGTAGGTCTGCCGCCATCATCGCGGCAGACTCTGTCGCGGCACCTCGGCTCAGCGCGCGTCATGGCGGTACAGCTCGGCAAGCTGCGCCGCGGAGTGGCCTGAATGCAGTGATTCTCCTCAAATTTTGAGCTTCAAACGGCGCTCGGCGTCACCAGTGCATTACCCCGTATTTCTTTTTCCACAGCAAGGTGCAGACTTGGTTTTTGTTGTCTCGATGTGTCCCGTCCACATGGCCACACGGAAGTTTGAGGTAGGTGTTCATTCAAAATTTCAATGGCTAACAAACAGGCAGTCTGATAGCTTAGTACAGTAAAAGGTCATCAGCATTTAAAATACTGTCTGGTATGCTGCATCGAGGGGGCAATTGTGTCCTATGAATGCGGAGTTGTCGCGCTGGGAATATACTTCATTTACGGCACATATGTAGTAGATGCCCGACCTGAATCAAGTACTCTTTTCAACGCGCCGTCAGATTTGTTTCGGGAACCCGAAGTTGGTTCCCACTGGTCTGCACTTACGCCAGAGCAAAGCAAAGGCACATCTTGTAAGACTTCAAAAAATATGAGGGCGGCACAAGGCGGTAGCGTGACAAAAGTGCCGCTACTGAGAGGCGGCAAAAGTTCTCCATCAAGGGCGGCACGTGACTGCCGCCCCTTGGCGGCAAAGGGCGGCACTGGCGGCACTGGCGGCAATTTCACCGTGCCCGAAATTTTCGAGGTGTCACGCAAAAATTCGGCGGCTGCCGAAATGTCCAATAGGTAAAATGGGTCACGCGTCACACCCCATGTCGATTTGAATGAAATTGTCCAGTATGGTGGGGGATCTCGAGACGTGCGGACTGCTGCTAGGACGGGAGATCGCGAAGGGCGGGGGTGAGTCGAATTTTTGCTTGACATTCATTCCTTCCTCTCGTGCTCAACTCGTGCTTCGAATCCTTGCTCTTATTCTTATGTCCTAATCCCATTCCGCCCCTCCCATCCCCTCCCCGCTCTTCTCTTCTCTGTCATCATCCCCCTCCCGCGCCGCTCATACTGACACGGATTTGCCTCCGCAGCCGCGGTTTCCAGAAAGACGTGCTACGTCGTTGAGACGATGCTCATCCCGAAGCAGCACGCCACGAGCGATATGTGTACGATGGACGAGGCGGAGGGGGTACGGGATTTACGGAGGAGCGAGGGTTGATTGCGCTGGGATGGGTGCGTGATTTTTTCGCGAATTTCTTGCTTCTTTTGTTCCTCGGCGTGCGCGAGCGGATCGAGGGGCGGGGAGACTCTGCCGCTTTACGCGGGAGGGTGAATGCTTCAGCAGATTACCGTTCGCGATGGATGTCCTGCGCACGGCGTTAGGCCTCGCTTCGACATCTTCGATCCGTGCATGTCTCCCCGGCCCACCAGTACCTACGGATCCCCCGGAATGTGTTTCTGGACTTCCTCCCCGTCCTCACCCTCCATCCGCCGCCATCGCACGCGCCTCCTCGATGATCTCGTCCGGGCCCCGTCCCTGCCCCTCGTCGAATTTCCTTTTATATATATATATATATATTTTTGCATTCTCACTTGAAGCGTTCGCTGAGAGTGTCGGGCGCTGGGACCGAACTCGTTGCGCCTGACGCCAGGACTACAGATTGACCCACTGCATAATTGACGTCTCCCGTGTAATTCCACGCGCATTATAATTCTTCCGCCCTTTCGCGTCCACTATCTTAGTCTAAGTGCTGAACCATCTATAAATCCGACCCCGTGCGAAAAGAATAGCAATTTTCTCCGAATAAAACAGACTCATGTAAATAACGGCGAGATAAGTCATTAACTTGCCACATCTAGTCGCCCCACTGGCCACCAAAAACAATGCGTGTCACCTTCTTCCATCTCGTTATACCCTTCTCCCAGATTCGCTTCCGGCGCAATGACGGCGACATCTGGTCACACACGCAATTCAACTGCTTCAAAGCATCTTCGAGCGTCGCACGCGCATGTGGGTCGTCAACAGTCAAGCTTGCGGCGACATTCCGAAAGTCCTCCAGGGCCGGGTAAGCCTAAGAGTGAAGAAGTTCAAACAATTTGGTGGAAAATATGGACGGGCACGTACATCGATTATTCGACTCATTGCCAACCCAAGTTGAAAGACATCCACATAGAAAGGATTGTACGGTACCGTCAACGATAGCTCGGGGATCATCGGAAACGTCCTCAGCGTCGCTGTTATCCGTGCTGACTCTTTGCCGCCTGGAAAATGCTTTGACAGGCCAAAATCGATGTAATAGTACTGAACTGCGGGACGGAGCGAACAGCGGTTTTTCCAGGAGAAAAAGTCCCCGGGAAAGCCGGAGTGAGAGTCAAGGCCGCACCAGTGCGAGCCTTTTGGAATGAGGCGTGATTCTTCGATGACCATATTCTGCGGCGCAATATCACTGTAATAACAAAGGGCATTTTCGTTCAATCAGACAGCAGAAAGAAAGACAGAGGCATTGGACGGACAAGTGTACAACATTGTGTTCATGCATGAACTGTAACCCCTGCTCGGCCGTTCAGTAAACGGGTAGAGAGCACATTGGATAAGACTCACCTCTATGTACTGCGTCATTGCATCCATGAACTCGTCTCGACAGTGAAATGGCGGGGAGTTAAAGCGCCGGCAATAAGGCATGGCGACGAACGTCCACTCTGTGCCGGGGAACGGAATGACATCGAGCAACGGTATTGTGTGATTCCTTGCGTCCGAACGAAGGGCATCCAAATGTCGGAGGATCTTGAGCTCCTTTCCATCGACACAACCTTCAGAACGACCTTCTGGTTGTCCTTGATGCACAGGGCATCGAGAGTATTGGTTTTGTAACTGGGAAGGAAATCGTCGCATTCGTGCCTGATCGGATTGCGTTTGGGACCCCAGGAGGGTACCCACTCGGGATGGTACCGCGGTCGCAGCTGGTAGCCGCGGGATAGAAGAAACTTGTACGACTCCGCCCAGAATTGTTCACGGTAATTCAGTAGTTTGGTAGGGGAGCTCTCTGAGAGGGTTCCAGAGAGCGTCGATTTTTCAGAGAGCATTGGCGTCGAGATGAGCGTCATGGCCGTCCGCAGCAATTGTAACGATCACATGCGTGACTCATTGCCATTTCAACAAGCGAGGCACGAGCTCAAATTTTGTTGAAGCACCTGCCTAGGGGAGACTACTCCTGACCAGCTAGACCCGCTCATTCGGTAATCGAACGTGCAGCATTGGCACCAAATTGGCACTGCAAGGACTGGTCTGGTGCGGGGCCTGGGGGCCTAGTGCAATCACGGAAGATAAGGCTCCAATCACTTAGTCCCCGCGTAGTGACCCAGGCAAATTAAACGGAAATGGTTTAAAAACAGTTTAAAACAGTTTACAAACGGTAATTTTCGGGTACACCTGATGGGATGAACTATCAGATGCCGGCCATGTGTGGTATCCTTTATATTGTACTCCCTTGGAGTTTCACACTCCTACGGCAGGCACAAGGGGATCATATTGACTTGTAAATTTAGCAATTTAACTCATACAGTACTCACACTGGTCAACTCCGGTAACCGTTTAACCGTTTTAAAAACAGTTTTCAACCCGTTTGACCCCTTGGCCAAATTAAATGGAAAGAAAAACGGTTAAAACCGTGTATAAATGTTTATAAACAGAAATGGTTGGAGCCTTAACGGAAGACGTCGGCCCACATATTTGGCCACGTATTGGGACCTGGATGCATTTTCTTGACTCCTGTCGAGACTTTGTCCGGAGTGTAGTCCGTTATTCGAGCTCACTGACGGAGAATTACGCTGCATACGCCGGAACTATGGTCAACTATCAGTGGTCGCCTGAAATGGCCCACCTTCCCCATGGAACGCCCGGCGTCCGCGTGGTTATGGGTCGCGCATGGGGACTGGCTCTTCGAACCGGTCATGACATGCAGGACAAGCTTTTTTTCGCCGACGTAGCGCGGTTTCTTCCCAGCGATCTCCAGTCTGGCAACCCAGCAAATATCCAGGAGTACATAGAGGGCGCAGGTGGTCCTGATTTATTTGCGGCCCTCCCTATGCTGCGGTGGCCGAGTCCCTTCGGTCTTTCGAGCTGGTTCACGCAATCGCCGGGTGTGGCCACAGCCATTCCGCCGTTGTCACTGACTCCACACAGTATCTACTACGCACCGTGCTGCCGCGTTCCCTGGTCTCCCACTCCGTGCTCTCCATGCTTCGGGGAATGCCTCGCCCCGACTGGTATCTGTTCCCGGACCCGGAACCGTTTCTTAACCCACAATTGTGGGATGCGTGGCGGAAATTTAACACCATGGCCACTGAGAACACCGAGATCTTCCAAGCCTATGACATTGGAGGATATGAGTCGAACCTAGGCTGCGATAACATGAAGGTAAGATTATCAATTGCTCCCCAGTCTTGTCTTCTAAACTAAATGCAATCGGAAGTGTGGACGACTATGTTGCGACTATGCCGGCGGAAGGCGATTAAACGCTGTTCGTCTTGTCATCAACCGAATTACTGCTCTTCCGCGTGTCAAGCCGTGGACTGGCGTGACGGTGGACACAGGCTGCACTACTCTCGTCTCCGAGCATTACGCCGCGGTCGGTGGTCGATTTCAACGACCTTCTAATTCTCATTTTATTTTCAACGTAGATCCTACTCCCCTCAGCACTCGGGAGCGCTCATTCGTTCGCGCTCTAGTACATCACGTCTACGAGACGTCCCTCAAAGTCTTATGCCTGATGAAAATCCCGTGCATGCACGAACACCGTGGCGGCCAATCGTACCTCCTACTGGACTACACCGCAGGGCCCGGGTCAGTCGCAATGTGTTCCGTTGATGAACATCCCCCACCCGACCCACATCCCTCGGACGCGTCGGCCACGCAGTGGGCGGACCAAGTCGCGCACGCGGCGCGCAGTGGCGGTCGCATGGACCTGGTTGTGGTGCTTGTGGCGGACGCCACTGGGCGTAAGCGCCGGCACATGACGCCAATTCGCAGCCGGACATCGGCGCTGCATGACGGCCTGAGGCGGATCGTGGCTGAATTGCCTCCGGATGCAGATTCCTCCAACCTGAGGCCCGAGATCGAGCGGCAAGTCGAGTCCTTAATTGAGGATCGCGGGGACAGTGGGGACGACCGGATTGAGTGGAAGGAGCTGGCGGTACTTTGATTGATCCGACCTTTGCGCCAAATTGCCGTAGTGTCCATCCTTTGGGACATGTGAACTTCTCTGCTCCCGAGTGTGATCCAACACCGCCCGAATTTAATTGGACCATGTCAGATGTACTCGTAAAATCGGCCCCAACTGAAGCTGAAAACGGCGAAAGGTGAACCAAACCCAACGACGCACTGCGTTCAGACCCTCCGTAGACAGAGGGCCTGTCTACCCGGGTAGACGCAGGGTAGACCAAGGTAGTAGACCAAGGTAGCCCGGCCTCCGAGGTCTACGGGGGTCTGAACACAGTGACGGCTCGAAAATGTTTCCGAAGCACGAAATCAGCCCAAAATTGCCTGATTATTGGCAACGAGTCGCCGTGTGGACACAAGCTCCCAGGTACCCAGCCCATTTATCACGGCAATGCGTTGGAAATGCGGAAGCAGCATCTCACCACGCGCTTAATCCGTAGAAACGGATCCCGTAACTTGCGGAACAACAATTTTCGCTGGCATCATCGCTGCAATCGTAATTCTGAGCTCTGCGGCCCAGACTGGCACTGAGGGTGATTCCTCCCGATCTCGCCGCAACATGGCCGCAACTTCACGGCGATCAGTATCAAAGAATTTGGACAGCGGATCATGATCGTATTCTCCCATCCCTCCAACTCCCACCATGTTCTTGAAGCTGCTGGCATCCACTGTAGGAACCCTACTCTCATACGGGCTGTACCACGTCCTCAAGCTCGTATACCAAGAACTCAACTCTCCCGTTCGCCATCTTCCCGGGCCACGTTCAAACCACCCCATCTATGGGAGCAGCAAAGACCTGATGAGAGACATGGCGGTGAGCACAAGAAAATGCGGAGTTTGTAGGCGCGGATTAACGGCTTAACTCAAGGACGGGGGCGCCTTGCAGGAGAAATGGGTGGAGATGTACGGACGGACTCTGAAATATCCTTTTTCTTCGGAGTGGGTCGTTTTCGGTTTACTTGACATTCCAAACAGTGGCTTATTGAGTTATTTCAGCTGTCCAGATTATACACTACGGACACAAAGGCGCTGAATCACTTCCTCACCAATCACAACATCTATCAGCGCCCGCCACACTCACGATACCTTCTTTCTCTCATTGTTGGTCCAGGTGCGAATAATAATTGATTCCCCGCTTAAATTGTTCCCATACGTCGTACAGGGGTCCTTGTAACGGAGGGCGAGGTGCATAAACGCCAAGTAAGTGCGACGACGTTCTTTCTCTCCCAGCCGCTCATTTTGATGCAGCGGAAAGTCATGGTGAATCTTGAATGGCAGTCCAAACCATGACCGACGGTGACTCTTATTAGGGTCCGGCATTTGGTGCACCACAATTGAGGGAACTGACCTCTATATTTTTCGCGAAATCCGCGGAGGTCAGTCTCTGCTTCGGTTCACCTACATAGGATGGATTAATATCAAACTTACGTGCAGGTACGCAACATATGGGCTTCTGAAGCAGCCGGCAGTCCGATGCGCCTGGATGTTCTTTCCTGGCTCAACAAGACCACGCTAGACATCATCGGGCTCGCAGGTTTGCTTGGGTTCGATTCTTATATAATTTGACGGGCATCTCAGGATTTGACTACTCCTTCAATTCCCTCAACACCGAGCGCCCGACGGAACTCGCCACGGCATTTGGCGCTACAATGCAGGCAACCGTGACGCTTTCTGCCTTCGACATAATACCGGCCTGGGTCCCCGCCTTGCGTGCCTGCGTAAGTAGGCGAATAAATGAGATAGCACTTACAGCTCATTGTCCCATATGCAGCCCACGAAATTCGCGGTCTTGGGGCGGGCCTCTCAGAAAACCATGAGCAGAATCGGACGGGAGATTTTGCGGGGAACCAAAACCGACATGGCCGAGAGCGGGACATTTGAGAGGGGCAGCGGGCGAGACCTGCTTTCCTTGCTCGTTCGTGCGAACACGGCGAAGGATGTTCCGGAGAACCAGCGGCTCTCTGAAAACGAGGTTCTTGCTCGTATGTCACTTCTCGGGTGGGAATCTACATCAATTAAAAACTCACAACTACTCAGAGGTGCCAACGTTCCTAGCTGCCGGACACGAGACGTACGTCTCCTATTGTTTCTCCCCTCGCTGATACTCACCTAATCTGACCAAATGATCAGTACAAGGTGCGTCTTCTCTGATCTGTTCTTTTCCGACGTTAGCTGACTCCACAATAGCACGGGAACAACCTGGGCGCTCTTCGCACTCACGCAAAATATTCCAGCGCAGACCCGCCTTCGCGCTGAGCTACTCGGCGTTGAAACAGAAACCCCAGGCATGGACGAGTTGAATGCACTACCGTACTTGGACTGCGTGGTCCGTGAAGCCTTGCGGCTGAATCCGCCGGTCGTCAGCACAAGTGTGTGTTTCGGAAACTGAAGCGTTTCCAACGCTCTTCTAACGGGTAACTTCGGCAGGTCGTGTTGCGACGCAGGATGATGTGGTTCCTCTCGACACACCGTGGACGGACGCCCACGGCGTTGTGCATGAAACACTTCGGTACGTATTCTATCCATGTGTTACCGAGTTTGTCAACTAAACTTCGATTGAGAGTGACCAAAGGCCAGAATGTGTGAGTGGTATCTATTCAGTATCTCCGATTGCCACTGAAGCGTCACTTCCATCCCAAAATTCCCAGAATAATCCCCATGTTGGCGATGAACCGCGACAAGACTATATGGGGCCCTGATGCCACCGAATTCATGTGCGCTGACTTCCTGTTGGATTTGTTATTGAATTCAGCTTTGCTGATACATGTTCTGCACTGTGCAGTCCTGAACGCTGGGAATCCGAGACTCCGATATCCAACAATCTTCCGGGGGTCTGGGGTCAGACATTGACTTTTCTGGGTGGCCCGCGAGCGTGCATCGTGAGTTCATCCTCCGTTGAACCGGATTGACTGATTCACAGTTTAAATCAGGGTTATCGCTTCTCCGTTGTCGAGTGCGTATCTCTCCTTTATTCGCTTAACATTCCTCACACATTAATTCAGGATGAAGGCTCTGCTGTTTACACTCGTCCGGGCGTTCGAGTTTGAACTCGCGGTCCCAGCGGCAGAAATTGGAAGGAAGATCTCGATTGTGCAGCACCCGTTCGTTCGGAGTGACCCCGGTGCAGGAGCCCAGATGCCACTGATTGTGAAGCCGTACCCCCGACCGATGTAAGGGGGGTGACGCAAACTGCCGTATCCTGCTCTGTTTGCATATCATTCAAGTTTTGGGATATCACGGGCTCTCCAAAGTACTTACTGTATCCGAAAGGCGTGGCGCCACGCTACTTCGACTGAACAGATTCACTGAATGGTTGACTTTCCATAAGCTTAGAATATTCCTAAGGCATATTTGACGGTGCCAATGAAGCCATCTATCTACAGGATATTCAAGTCGTCCGAGGACAGCCTGAATTCCCATAAGAATGAGTATTTAAATCAAGTTGGTTCTCATCCTGAAAGAGGGCCTTGATGAACTCCAGCAGGCAATGGGAGGCCGCTTCATTTTTCTTGAGCGAAATAGGTCACACAGCTATGGACAATCCCTCGTGTTGATACATGGTACAAGCCCCTCATAGCTATGCTCTGGGCGGTGCGAGACGTTGACGTGCTTCCTGGAATGAGAACCTGCCGCTTTGTATCCCACTCCCGAGGAGGAAGATAAAATCCGCATCGCTGCTCTCGTGGAGGAAGAGATGGATATTGATTTGGGCTTAAGTACCTGGTTACTGGAATGTTCCCTAGTAATTACCGGCGTCATACAATGAAGATCCGTTTGTTTTCGCACAAGTTCTCCCGCGGATCTGTATGAAATCTGGCGGCCAGAACCCTGTAGCATGGTCTACTGACTCCAGTTCTGCATATTTTTCAAAAAATTCTTGCACACTTTCCTTCACCGAGCCTACCGGAAAATATACTCAAATATATTCAAAATATATTCGTATTCAACTGCCTGAATATGAGTACAATACACTACAAATACGATACGAGCCCCTGGGAGTGAATAGGATACGGATATGAATACAATACACATTTTGGCGTATCATATTCATATTTGGCCAGCACTATTAATATTAACTAAAGGCAAACTTGTGGGAGACATTGGGAGTCCTAGTAACAAAATCCGGGGACGGCGAACCTGGCACGGGACGGATTCCGTGGTGCCCGGAGGACCATATGGATTAAGCTAGTCAAAATTCCATTTTATATAGATATCACCCTGACTTGGCATTATACACCCGCTTTAACATGACCGCGAGCCAAACCCATTGCATTCCCTCGTTCTGCTCTCCAGCGTTCTCTTCCGCCGCTTCCTTCCCCACTTCATCCTTCTTCCCAGCCTTGGCCCTTTCCATCTCAGGCATAACCCACATCGGCATCACCTGCGCGAGCATCGCGTATTCACCCGGGCTCAAGTCCGCCGGGCGTCCTGCGATCTTGGGGCCATACATCTCACAGAAGCTCGTGGGGAGCTCCATCGATGCCAAGAAATTTTCGTACTCCTGGCGGTGTGCTTCATCGAGTGCAGAGACGTAGTCGACGAGAAGTAGCCTGCAGGCCGTGACGATTGGGAGACGATATTTGAACTTGTCGCTGTCCTGTATCGCGCGCTTGTAGCGGAGGTGATCCGGAAGCTCAGAAGGGATTTCTAAGTGCAAGATTCAGAGATAGGACACCGGTGCAATAGAGAGAACGCCATACTAAGGAGCGGAGCAAGCATCGGCGCAGATAACTTCTCCTTCTCGTCCTTCAACGCAGCCGCCACCTCTTTCAGGATCGCAACCACACGCTTGACCTCTGTTTTGAACTCATCGTTTGTCTCGACGACGGTCGCCGCAGGAAGCCCGCCCACTGGTAGAACGGAGCAGTTCCATTTGTGTTCTTTCCAATCGCTTTTCTGACATTTTGCGCTCTGGGGTGCAGATAAGCTGTGAGATCACATCCATGAATATTCAAGGAGAGAAAACATACACAATAGAACCGGTTTTTTGCACATTGAGCACCTCATCAGAGATTTTCTCGCCAAATCGATCTCTGTGTCAGAGCTGTAGTCCTGCAGCGGACACATTCCGAATTCGCATTCTGTGCCGCTCTTGGGCTCTTGCATGGTGTTACCTTCTAAACCTAATCAGTGAGTCCTGCCGCGATAGAGCAGGAAGCTGGCCTACGATTTTGCGATGAAGTGTGAAGACAAGAGCAAATGCGTCACGAGCCTTGCTTCTTTGCTTCGCGTGCGAGCGGAGATCGAAATCCTGTAAATTAACCGTGAAAAAAATATTCCCGATAAGAAAAGAAAACTGCTTTTTCATCTGTTTGGAGCGCCCCGCGGCTCGAGAACGACGGAGTCATACTTAGTGATGTCCAGGGACATGACCTACCGTAACTCTAAACAATACGTTCTCGTGTTTGTCTTACCTTCTGTTTTTTTTTTTTGGTCTCGTTATCAGTCCATATCTAATAGGTTTCTCCTTCAATTCCTTTCATTTTCTCCTTCACGCTACTGTTACATTGTTATCCGTATATACAGTAGGGGACAATCAAACCCCGCCTATTTTGGATGCGTGAGAAAATGTTATGTGTAGGGTCGTAAATTGGGCTGGGCAACTTGGGAAACAGTTTTCTGCATGAATTAGGACCCAAATGAAGAGATTGGCACGAGCAAAATTTCTCAATGAAATTTCCAAATTTGACCCCAAAATATTGAGAAAAGCCGTAAAAAATCGCTAAAATAACATAAAAACGGCAATCGACTCCTTTCAGTGAGCTGGTCATGATCCCGATGAAAACTAATAATTTTATCGAGCCGTTCAGGCCCAAAAAATGATTTGATCGGACCTTTATTTGCTGCAAAAGCAGCATAGACATGTCAATTTATTGGCATTCCTGCCTTCGCTGGGTGATAAACAGTACCAAAAGCATTGATGAACAGTTTTGGTAGGAATCTGGATGGAAACGAATTCCAGAGGCCTCAAAGGGGTACACACAATTCTGTTCAACCGGCCCAAAATATTGAGAAAAACAACGGCTCATAGGAAAAACTTCAGAGATATATTTTTAGGCTTCTTTTGATGAGCCGGATCTGAATCTGGCCTTGGATTTACTCAAAAAAGAGTCGTTCACACACTATAAGGTAGGCGGGGTTTGATTGTCCCCTACTGTAGGTCCAAGCGCAATGTGCGGGCTCGGCGCTCAACCACGGTGGTTCAAGGTTCCTCGACTCGACTCCGGGCATTCAGAGACTAGACATCCAACACCCACTTTAAATCTCTTCGTCTAGGAGATCCCTCTCTCTCCTGATCCGCAGCAGCAGTTATCTCTGAACCGAAAAAAAAAAAAAAAAAAAAAAAAAAAAAAAAAAAAAAAAACCCTTTAAAGAAGGCTCAACGTGCTGTTGTTCTCTTTCTCAGTCACATCCTCTCCTCAATCTCAACCTCTCATCAACTCCCTCCTTCGCCCTACCATGTGGAGTCGACCGTATGACTGCTACTCCAACTGCGGCAAAGGCACCTGCAAATGTTCGGCGCTATGCTGCTCGGCTTGAAAGGCAAAACCTCACGCTGTGTTTACATCACCAAGAAGAAATAAAAATCTGCGACGGTTTAGGTCCTGCTGTGGGCTGGCATGCTGTCGAACGATTGCCTTCCATAGTTTATTGTAGCATACACCTTACGGGCTTAGTGTATGTCGATACCATACCTGTGAAGCTCCTTTAGGGACCGCCGTAGTAATACAACTCCTCCTCCTCCAGGGTCAGTGGTTCCTCTCCTGTTAGCTGATTTGTCATCCCAGGGGTCGGGACGCGGATATCGCAGGAAGGAAGGAAGGAAGTTGTATACCGGCGCGGTCCTGTTAAGAAACAGCCGGGGCCCGTACTACACACATGCGTCACTTGTATGCTACAGATATTCTTTTCCTTTCACCATTTCACAACCTGAGTACCCATCCAAAATCTCCCCAGCTAGATCGGTAATAAAAATGAGAAAAAAATACTGGTGGGTCAATTGAGAAGTGTTCAGAGCCCCAGGGCGGCCTGGTGTCCAGAATCGAATATGAAGGGAGCCGGTTCCGTTAGTATTATCCCGATGTGCTGTCCTTGACTCGCCCTAACCAAAAGCCATTGATGACAGTCTGGACGACGCTGGTAATCCAGTGTCAGGGAATCGTGATTGAATATGCACTCTCCATCCGATGGTATCTCCGCCTCTGCTATGGTTCTACGCAAGAGTTTGCGGACTCCACAGGGCATTTTGATATTCCATGGTGGGAGTACTCGCCAAATTGTTGCACATCTGCCTCGCGATTGGGCAGGCGTGTACGAACGAGTGGGAGTGTGATAGTTATCGGCATGGGTGTCAATACGAGCGGGGATTTCGATATGCCGGTGCCCGGGCGCGGGGGCGAGGGCTTGAGAGTGGCTGCAGCGGGGCAGACATGGTGCGTGCCGTTCGGCAGGCAGCACACGAGAGAGCACCAGGCGGCAGAGCAGCAGGGACACGCGAGGAAGTTTGTGCCCGGAGTTCAGCACGTCGCGCACACAATGCAGGCACTGCATAGGCGCGAGCGGCGCTCAAGGGACGTGAGGGCGGGCGGGGTAGCGTCGCGGATCGGCGAGGTACCGGCCGGCGCGGTGTGGTGTAGTCGGTGTCAAAGTCGAGCAGGGGCGCGGAGGATGGGGAGGGGGGGACGCGGTCCGCGAGGGCAGGTGCGGTGTGGCAGATGGAGGGGATGGTGAGCGCGCGCTGCGGGGTCGGCGGAACAGCCGTCGGACGACATTTGCGGACTGGGGTGATGAAGAACTCGAGGGCAGTTTGTGCGTCTGGAGTGGGGGAAAATGCGCCAACGGTAGAATTTGGGCCCGAGCGGAGTGAGGTAGACTGATGGGTCGCTTTTCGGGCAGGTGCGGGTAGAATCGGGGACGGGAATATCGCCCTGAATGTCCCGAAGAGACAGGGGCAGAGGAATCCAAGTCCTATGTACCGAAATGTTATAATGGTGAAAGGCTGAGGAGATTGTAGAGGACTTTGACAATGGACAATAGATAACCCGGTGGGCAGGAAGGGAGTTTGAGAGCGAAGCACTGTCAAGAGTCCCTATTGAGAGCGACGGTCATACACCAGCTGGAATACACTATCTGCAACCGTTCTGAGTACACCATGTATCCCTTTTGTGCTCGGGCTATGCCTTATGCAGGAGTAGACTCAGTGCTATCTGATATCTTCCGCTGTGTTTGTTCTGTTCCTGGTTTCCTGTGCCTGGGTGATAATGTTCTCTGGATCAATTCTGGATGTATGGCCCATATACTGCAAAATAAATCAAAAGGCGCGCAACTTGACAAAAAATGGTCAAAAAATACTTAACTTGGTTCAAAATCCCCTGAAAAAGCACAACCTGGTTGGTTGAGTCTCGCCAAAAACACAACTTCTCTAACGTATTTGGAAAAACTCACAAAATCTTTCCTGGCAAACAATTAGCAATCCTCAAGACATCTGAATCATACATACCCAGAGGCAGCGGAAGAAATTAAGGAGGCATTCGGCAGAGCGGCGCGGCAATGCTCCGGCAGCCCATCCACTTCTGCCGCCCTGCGGAACAGTCCAATCAAGGTCCGCAATCACGGCAGAAGATACGTAGGCGTCACCCCCGATCCGGCACGTGCTTATATAAGCGAAATGATCATGTCACAAAAAACCTATCTCTTCCTTCCACAAACACTTTATGATAATTCTAAGACCAAAAAACTGTAGGTAGGAAGCACACCTGCTGTTCTATGCAGGTATTTCAGCTACTTTTTCCATCTTGCAGAGTTATAAGACATTTTGCCAAATGAGGACTCCATACACGAGTGCAAGGTGTGTCTCTTTTCGTCCGAGGCGTGAGTCTTGAAATTCATGCTTTTTCCATTGCAAGATGTGCTCTTTTCCGACTGTCCCGGCATTATTGGACAGTATATCGCCCATATGGATGCCGCTCCCAATTTCGAGGCAATAGGATGCGTTTCCGGGAGTATAATCTGACCGCAAGAGGGCGTTTATACCCTCAATAATTGACCATAAGGGATGCCAGGGTGTCCCGGAGCTCATGTACCCGCTGTAAGTAAATGTAAATCATCCGTATTTGTCCCTGCTTGGCCGAGGTTCAAACGCGCGGACGTCACGTGGAGGTGAGTTCAACTTGAATTAATTCATGCGCAAAGTCCAGCTTCAAGCGGGAAAGATATACGTGCAGCATTTTAGAGTGCTCGTAATTCCGGCGTTACGCGATTTTCTGTACACACGTATATCGCGATCGATGTTCTTAATTTCTTTGCCGGGGTCGAACCTGCGAATTGGCACCAAAGGTTGCAGAAAATCCTCGAGGTAGAGAAATCCTCGAGACAGGGGTGTTCGGGCTGGATCAGAATGATGCGGCGAAGTAGCAAGTCCGTAATTGGTGCCAGGTTTAACTTTAGGGTTTGCCGGCGGGACGGGGTAGTAACATGTAATGTAAGTGATAGCGCAACGGCGCGTACAATGTAAGCGCGAAAATAATTGCTGCTCAGCGTCCGGTCCTTGGAAGCTAGGTGAGTGGTACCAGTTTCGAGCCGGAGTTTCCTTGAGTCGACGGCCAAGTTGTTGCATTGCGTTGAGTCTCGATGCCGATATGAATTTCTTCCTTGGGAAGGAACCGGCCCGGCGAACATGATCGATTTTGAATTTGAACAGAACGAACCTCCCGAGCAGAAGGTCACAATATATCATCCTGGGTCTTATCCTCCTCGGCGAAAAAACAATAGATATAGTATCGTATGTTCAATTTATCGGCCTACGGACCGTACACGACGTTGAATTGTAATTGCTGTCAGAAATTATATTTTGGCTTCGAGTTCCGCGCGATCAAAATGGAAATGCAACTGAAGGATTCAGAAGCGCGTCGCTTACTTGGTTGGTTCTTGTGTTTGGATGCTCTCTACGCAAGCTAGTAACGTCGCCGCTTAGAGATGGGCTAAGCCCAGAAAACAAGAACGCGTCAAGTTGAATAAAGAAAGTCGGAGCCTGAGTTCGAATTACTTACATAGAGCCAAGACCAGCCCCACGCGTCTGCCCCCGGTGCCGAATAACCCCACATCCAAGCACGCCCGAGAAGCTTCGACGTCACGACCGTCACGGATAATGTGAAAGGGGCGGGTGTGCACTGTGAAAGGGCGGGACAGAAGACGTAATTCATGTGATGGCGGCCCGAAGCACCGGACGGTTTGAACGGTGATATTTCGTGTTCAAGTAAGATTTTTGGGTTTTGAAACGTCTTATTCTAGCTGAAATAGATGCAGGAAGAGCTGACAATTCTCTGGGAGAAAGGAAGACGCGGTTGGATGGGGAGATGAAATTTGGCGGGTGATGGCATGTTCAAGCTCTTTTCCTGGTCGCGTCGTGCGTTTAAATAGCATACTTACCCCATTGAAAATGAAGCCTAAATTCCTGCGCAGACGCCGAATCACTCGAACTCGGCGCGCCAGACCTTATACTCCTTTAATTCACGATTTTCTCTCCGCACGTGACGCCTTACCCGAATCACAATCGCGATGGGATCCGAAAAAGGCAAGTGACCCGCCCTTGCTTCCTATCACATCGACTTCGAAGCGCGGGCGCAGCTATATAAACGCCTCGGGCGCGCAAGCTCCTTCCTTCTTACCACCACCTCGTCCTCCCTTTCTCGTCCTCCCTCTCCTCCGGCTGGTAGCTCTCGTTCGTATAGACTGAGCTCAAGGTATGTGCGCGTCTAGGTCTTCTTTCGTGCTTTTGTCGCGTCTCTTTTGGCTTTTATTGTTCTTCGAGGTGTTTTTGAGGTGTCGGTGGCTTTCTGGGATGTCTAGGAGCCGTCGGAAGGTGTCTGTGGCTGATGGATGAGGGGTGGTCGATGAGGAGATCTCTTGGTCTTCCGCGCGGCTTTTTTTCGTCTTTTTCTTTCTTCCTTGGGTGGATGGGAATGTGTCTGGATATTTCAGGGATGTCTGAGACGCGTTGGAGAGCTGGTCGTCGTTCTTTCGTCGCATGGAGGACGTAGAGTGTTCTTGGTCTTGTGCACCTCCCTACATCCTTTTTGTGCGCGTCGTTCGACTTTTTCTCTCTTTCTTTCGGTAGATATGAGACCTCGAAGAGGTCTCAAGGGCGTCTGAGACGTCTCACTGAGCCGTCGGCCGTCTCTTCGTCGGGTGGATGATGCACAGTGGCTCTTGTGCATCTTCCTTCGTCGTTTTTTGCGCGCGTCTTTCGAGCTTTTCCCTTCCGATTTCAGTGGATATGGGACCTGTTGTGACCCCCAAGGACGTCTGAGACATGTTTCAGAGGCGTTGGCCGTCTCTTCGCCGGGTGGAGCATGCACAGTGGGGCTTGATCTTGTGCGCTTTCTTTCTTCATCTTTCTTTCCTTTGGTGCATAGTTGGGCCTTGTGTGTGTCCTCTCTGGATGGGACCAGAGGCGTGTCTGGCGCTGCCGTTGCTCCGTGCTCGGCCTCTGGGTCCACCTTCGGTGCTGTGCACGATCTCAGGGAAGTGTCTGACGCGCTCGTGTACGGTCCACTGTCTTGTGCGCGTCTTGTGTGCGGTTTTCATCATGGCGTTGTCTTCCACTTTCCCTGCTTTTATCGAAGGCTTTCCTTGCTACATACGACGCCGAGCGTGACGACCCTGGGTCTTTCGTGGAGCTAGGGCTGTCTTGAATGCCGTCTCCCCCTTCGCCGCCTGTGCCCGCAATTCGCATGCTCCCTCTTTCTATTACTAGCATCGGCTCGTTGTCTCTCTTTTGTCATTTTTTCATTTTTTTTTTTTCATTCCGTTTATCTTTCCTTTTCTCGCGTGCGGAGGCGGGCGGGTATCGTAGGCCGTATCGAAGGTTCGTCAAACCGCCGTTCACGACGTGTCGAAGAACGCGACGGCGACATGCTCCCTCTGCTCGTTGCCCGTTCTCTGCATCGCACGGAGGTTACCTACCGCGTTGAGAGCGCTCGGGGTCTTGCATACCGTCTTCTTCTGCATCACACCCCTACT
Source organism: Mycena olivaceomarginata (assembly GCA_029378375.1). Lineage (NCBI taxonomy): Eukaryota > Fungi > Basidiomycota > Agaricomycetes > Agaricales > Mycenaceae > Mycena > Mycena olivaceomarginata. Next base: position 31,276 of record JARKIC010001528.1, on the reverse strand, counting down.
TCCGCTTTCCCTCCGCCTATACTCTTTCTCTCCTCTGCCCACACTTTCTTTCATGTTCTTCTCTCATCCTCCTTAGACTGACACTAACCCAACATGTATAGCTCTCCAATCCTCGGACTCCGTGTCCCTGCCCCCGCCCCCACCGCCCACCCAAACCCACGCCCGAATTCGCCACCGACACCGACGCCGACGACCCCAAAATGCAGCACCCGCATCCACACCCGCAGCACCATCCGCACCCGCAGCACCACCACCATGCCCCGCCCTTCCATGCCCACGCCCACGCGCTGTACGACCACAGCTCACCCCCGCGCGGCCCTCCGTCCTCCGCCACCACCGCCGCCGCTGCCACGGCGTCGATCTGGGCGCCGCAGCCGCAGGCAGGCGAGAGCGCGGCGTGGCCGCGCACGCTCGAGGCGTTCTCGCGCATCGCTCCGACGACGGCGGCGGCGGCGCTCTCGCGCGAGGACGTGTTCGGCCCGCTGCTGCTCGGGGCGGTGGGGACCGCCGCGTCCTCGTGAATGCGGCTGGCGGGACTGCGAATAATGGTGGGAATGAGAATGTGCATATGAGTGCGAGCGCGAGCCCGGATTTGAAGGCGGATAGTGTAGGCTCTTGCTTCTCTCTCCATTTCTTTTGACACGATGCTGATTGATTTTGCAGCACGTCGAGCAGCTGCTTCGTACCCTCAACCTTAACTCGCCGGAGCCCACGCTCGGGGCGCGGTCGTCGCCGGGCTCGGCGTCGGCGATGTCTGCCGGGAGCGTGCATAGCGTGCGGAGCGGCGGGAGCGCCCACAGTGTCCATAGCGTCCACAGCAGCGCCAGCGGCGGGAAGCACAAGCCCACGCCGCTCACGCTCGACGTCAGCTTTTCCTCCAACTCGAACTCCACTTCTGCTTTTGCTTTGTCCGCCTCGAGATCCATCTGCAACGACAACTCGACCTCCACCTCTGCCCACACGTCCTCGTCCTCGGCCAACCTCAGCACCAGTTCCTCGTTGTCGTCGTCGGCGCTGAACCTCACCGACGACTCGCTCCCCTCGCTCACCAACTCCGCCTCCACCGCCAACTCGCAGGCGGGCGCCGGCGCAGCCGCGTACCCGCAATCGCCTGACTTCTCCCCGCTGTCGTTCTCCTCCGCGCTCCTCACGCCGCTCGACTCGCCGCACGGGCCCGGCTCACCCGCGAGCCTGGGCGCGCACCAGCTCCAGCTATCGCCAACGCATGCGCTGCATTCGCCCGTGCGCAGCCTGCACTTGCATTCGCCCGGCGGGCACGGGCTGCACTCCCCCTCCGGGCACGGGCACGGCGGGCTGCTGCACTCCCCCGGCGGGCACGCGCTCTACTCGCCGCTGCACTCCCCCGGCGGCCACGGGCACGGGCACCACTTCTACAAGGAGCAACGCGCGTATGCGTACGATCCGTACCTCGGCAGTCCCGGGGCGCGGCTCCCGTCGTCGCTCAGCAACAACAATGCTGCGTCGAACGGCAGCGGCAACAACGGCGGCGGCAACTCGAACTCGCGCTTCCTCCCTCTGCCCGTGACGCCGCCCGGTCTGGGGCTGCCGGGGCTGATGCTCAGCGCGCAGGCGCAGGCGCCGGGGCATGAGCATGCCGCCGCTGCGTTTGGGTCCGACGCGGCGTATTACCATGCGCGCGCGCTGAGCGGTGGCGGGCTGGGTGGGCTTGGTGCTGGGCTTGCGGGCATCGGCGCAGGTGGGGCGGGGCTCGACTACCGCTCGGGCTCGGGCTCAGCCTCGGGCGACTGGATGCGCGCGGACGACGGCCTGGGGCTTGGGCTCGATCTTGGGCATGGCCTCGAGCACGGGCTCGGGCTCGGGTTCGGGCTCGGAAACGGGGGCGGGAACGTGGGCGCAGGCGGGAGTGGGAGCGGGAGCGCGTTGTTTGGCGGAAGTCCGTTTGGTGCTGGGGGCGAGGCGGGGCTGTATGCAGATGAGGCGGGGTCGGGCGGGTTGCGGGGGTTTGCGTATCAACAGCAGCAGCAGCAACAACAACACCGGCTCGAGCAGGCGCAGCAGGTCCGGGCGGCGCAGCAGCAAGTCCAGCAGCAGCAGCAGGCCGAGGCGCGCCAACAGCAGCAGCAGCAGCAACACGCTCAACAGCAACATGCTCAACAGCAACAGCAACAGCAAGACGCGCTCGGGCTTGGGCTCGCGGCGTTCGGGGCCGGGGGCGGGAAGGTGTACGAGCTGGGCGGAGGGAACGGGGGGCGCGAGTGCTAGTGGCAGCGGTGGTTCGGGTGGCGGGCAGGGCCATGGGCATGGGCACGGGGCGCGCGAGGGGCGGCCGGCGAGCGGGGCCGGGAATGAGGTGCGTTGGATTTCTTTCTTTCTCGGTGTTCCGTTCTTCGTGGTGCCGACAATATTCTTCAGCCGATCAATTTCCTCTCCCTCCTCCACCCGGCGTCGTCGCCGCCGTACGCCGCGTTCGTCGCGCGCATCATCAAGAACGCGGACCAGCAGGCTAGCATCTTCCTCCAGCAGAAACTCAAGGTGAGTTTTCTTTGCTCGTCGTTCCTTCTCTTCCGTGTGCGTGCATACCAACAAACGCTTTCTCCCCAGGTCGCCGGCCCCGAAGAGCGCGGCCGCATCGTCGACGCCATCTGCGCACGCGGCGGCGAGATGATGATGCATCGGTGCGGCGGCTTTTCTCTTCTTGTGTCTGTACTCGTCGTACTCACCTCCGCCCCCTCAGGTTCGGCAACTGGGCGGTCCAGCGCTGCTTCGAAGCTGCCACGGGCACGGATGAACGCCGCAAGATCGTTGCGTGCATGCGGTATGTCTCGTCCTCCCCTCTGGTCTTCACCTTCCCCAGCCTCTGACCTATATCTTACGCGCAGCGGCCGCGTCGTCGACCTCGCGACAAACTGCTACGGGTGCCACGTCCTGCAGAAGGCGCTTGACTGCGAGGAGGAGGAGGTCCGTCTGCTGATTGTGTCGGAGCTGCTCATTGGCGATCCGGCGCATACGCTTGTGAATAAGCATGCGTCGCATGTGTGGAGCAAGGTGAGGATCTCATCTTCCCTGCTTCTTTCCGTCGTTCGCCCGCCTCTCCCTCCCTCTTACTTCATGCTCTTTCCTTTGTCCTCTTCTTGATCGTCCTTCACCATTCTCCTTCCCTGAGTCTTGCTCTAACTACCGTTCCCTCTCGTAGATCATGGAGCTTTCGTGGACGCCGCCTGCCCCGCCGATCTTTGCATAGTACGTTGTGATGCCCTCTTCTTATTGCCGTCGATCCTGATTCGCTTGTTCTCAGCGTGAACAAGTCGCTCAAGGGCAAGTGGGCCGCGCTTGCTTGCCACGAGACAGGGTCGCTCGTCGTGCAGGTGCGCAGCTTCTGTCTCGTCCATGGCGCCCTCTGACGTCTTCTTGTTCCAGCATGCGTTTGAGAACCTCGAAGAGGGCGCGAAGGACGGTATCATCGACGAGCTGCTGGGCCAGGGGACCGCGGTGTTCGGCGAGGTCGCGAAGAGCCAGTGGGGCTCGTACTGCATTCAGCACAGTACGTCGTTTCCCTATTCCCTTTAGCCCAACTCTTTTCTGACGTTCGGTCGATGTAGTCCTCGAGCATGGGTCGGAGAAGCACCGCCAGATGGCGCTCGAGCACTTGCTCTCGGGCCTGCTGGAGTTTGCGACGAACGAGCAGGGGAGCAAGAGCGTGGTCAAGGCACTCAAGGAGGGCGGGAAGGAGACGCTTGACCGCGTCGTGCAGCGTATGTGCGAGCCGGCGAAGGGGTACGTCGTCGTCCACTCCTCTCTCCGTCCTTCCTGCTCTGATCGTGCATGAATGTTGACACTTCACCTCTGCTGCAGCGCTCGTCGTGCCATGATCGTGGATCTCGCTCTCTCGCTCACGGGGAGCCAGCTGATCGCCAGCGTGTTGCCGACGGTAGGTTTCCCTTTCCCAGATCTTCCCCAAGCTCACTATTCTTCGACCGCAGGCCGACAAGGACCAGCGCGCGCTGCTGTATGACTGCATCCGTGGTCACATTGTCACCCTCCGCGGCTGCAAGACTGGATCGAAGGTCATCTGGCTTTTGTACGTCTGTTTCAGTTTCCCTTGGCCGCGATCTCATGTGCCTTCGCTTCCAGCGACCGGATGCGCGCCTACTACGGATACTAAGCCTATTTCACTCGTTCGCTTGCATGGTCGATTCCAATTCAGGTATTTTTCTTCTATGCTTCTTCGATGTTGCGCTGATGCTCCGTCGCCAGCACCACTAAGCTTAGCCCGCGATATTATTCGTCCATTTCCTTTGCATCATCATCCATCACTGGCACGACAATCTCAAATCTCAAACGGTGCATTATCACCGCGATCTCAGACACGAAACGCTTCAAAATAAAACTCAAAATTACTTCACCTAATCGACTTCAAGAATCTTATAGCAGGACCTTATCTCGCTCGGCGTAACGCAGACGCAGACTCATACCCACCCATACGGCTTACTGGCATCCTCACTCGCATTCCGCCTCGAAAATCGCACTCGAATAATCCATCATGACAGCAATCTCGGAACAAGATAAAACGTTTCTCACATCATATCCTCCATCCATCCACATATCGTCTGCACGCAATCCATCCACGCATATACACTGTTTCTGGTTTCCGACACGGACTCTGCATACGTACCATCCATTTTCTCGATTTTCTCATAGCATCGTGACCGCACATCCATCCATCCATTTCTTTCTGCTCCTTTTGCATCCCTCCATTCGCCTATTGCTGTCGCTACATATATCGCACGCACGACTCTGATGTTCGTTTTTTCCATTGGACATTTACATGCTCATTCGATCGCATAGTTTCTGTACTGCATACAAGAACCGAACCGCACATGTATCACCTATCCCACACTCCCTTGTAGCAATTGAAATCGTGTTTGCCGCTTGACTTGTGGTGCTTTGGAGGCCGACGTACTTGCGAATTAGGAATACATGAACGATGGACATTCAGTATATTCCATTTCCCCGTTATGCTTTGGGTTTAGGCTCGTACTTGCAATATCTGAACGTGTATGTTCCCCAATCCTGCTCTTTTGCATCCTTGACCCATTTTACCCCGTCCGCATAGTCGTCCAAATTCAGCTCCAGCTTGCCAATCTCTTTGAACCCGGCCTTACGAAACACGGGATAGCCGGCCATGCTGGCGTGCACCCAGGCATAACACTGATGCTCGTCGCACAGGTCCGTCCCGAACTTGAGAAGAGCGGAGCCGATGCCTTTCCCCTGCTCGACGGGGTCCACAGAGATGCCGAAGATGTACATGTTCTTCTTGCCGTACTGATTCAGCTTCATCACCCACTCGTTCATGGAGTCACTGCCGATCTTCTTCAGCACATCGATAGGCTTGTGGTCCGCAGGGAGGGGCTCGGTCCAAGACCCTTCCGCGCGCGGATCCGCCTCGCCTTCAGCCTGGGAAGGTATTCAATGAGCGCGAAATATTGGAAACATCACGATAGCGGGCGCACCAGAGCAGGCTTGGACCCGTCGAAATTCCACTTGCCCCACCCACACGCGCCGAGAATCTTCCCAGAATCGTCGTCGACGGCTTTGATGATCGTAGCCTTCTCTGGTAAGTCAAAGAGGTCCCTCCACCACTCTTGGCTCATTTCGACGGTGCCCATCGGGAGCCCATCGGCTTGGGCTTTAACGAGAGTGTGTGAGTCAGTCGTGAATGCTGCGGTGAAGATCTCAGAAAAGCGGGGGATATCTTCCTTGACGGCGGGGACGATGCTGAAGGTCATGGTGGTATCTTCCAAGTTTTGACTCCATTGGAGTTACTAAAGTTGCGGGACCGCAGCTAAACCTCTTATCTTATCTTATCTCGGCAAACAGATCTCTCAGCGCTGAGCCGTTTGACGGCAGTTGACGGCACGGTTAAGGAAGTAGAAATGCGGAAGTACTCGACGCCTGCGTCAAAGGTATTGGGGATGTCATAGGTACGAAGTGTCGCCCTACCTCAGCAATGACATACTGGAGTTGTTTGATCAGGTTGAACTCTTCCCCGCAAGTAGTTTCGAAAGAGGGCTCAACAACAGCTCAAAAAGGAGGATATTTGCGCTTCAAAATTTATGGCGAAGGTGCAATGACTTCGGAATGAATTGTAGAAGTAGCGAGTAGGTTTTATTTTATGCTGTCCCCGGGAGTTATGACCTGTGTTGAATGTTCGAAATATCTGTCTCTTAGACTGCCAGTTACACCCTTGATTCAACTCCGACCTTGGTGCTTAAAATCCGAGTAGTGAGAATCGGAGTCAATTCCGGCTCAAGCGGCTTAAAGTTGATTCAACTGGTTGGTGAACATGCCGCACGTGACTTCGGTTGAATTTTCGACGGCACTGGATTCCTTCCTTCCAAGCGCCGTGGTGTGTGAGAGCTGTAATTTCAAGGCAGACACCCCGGATCTTAGAGTACTGGGACTCGACAATTGAACGTATGAGATAGACAAAGCAACACATCGTTTGAAAGGTCAAGCAGAAACACGGGGAATGTAATTAGACTTGAAGGGAGGGAGAAAGCCCAATTCCCAAAACATATCGCCTCTGACTACCGCTCTATCGGTCAACCCAGGGGTTACCCTGGCCGCAGAGTCCGCAAAGGCTATGTCACATTTCAGTCCTGCCGTCGACAAGATTAAGTTGATGCACGTACATCGTGATCTGGCTGGGAGCCGTCGAGTTTCCAACGCCGCGGGTGAAGAACGAAGGCTCGTCGGTGGTCGCAACATCCGCAAGATTGATAGCGTTGGCGGTTCCCGCGGTCTTGTCTGCATTGTACTGGAAATGCCAACAATCAGAACCTATTGAACCTTGGTGGGGATTTATACATACATGGTTTTTGACGACCTCAGAGTGCTCGAGCGCCGTGCGGTCGAGAGGGCGGATGTAAGCAATGCCTGCTAGATGTCCGGACGCTGCTGCGGCGAATTCTGAAAACACTTCAGTCAGGTCTTGGCCAGCGAGATGCAATCAACAATATTACCGTTGAGGAAATTGCCCGACAGCGCAGTAGCGAGATCGTTGCGAGCGGCAAGAACCCCCGAGGTGATGTCACCGAGATCCAAAGGAAGAAGCTGTGGGGTTACATCTGTCGTGATACGGTAGGTGTACGGGAAGCCGGTCTCCTTGACCGCGTCGTAGGCCTCGATTTCTTGATGTGTAAAGGTTGAGTTGCCGTGTTGGAACATCACCTGCCCAGGTGCGAGCTCAACGTGACTGTGGACACCCACGACACCGAAATTCTGGGTATTAATTATCAAGCATGCAGTTAGACGATCGAATTTCGAGGGCATCCTACTTTCACCCACCCTGGTAAGGCCGTATTTCTCTAGCACGTCTAGGAGCTTGTTAGCTAGCGGCTGAGTGAAATCGGTAGGCTCCTCGGGTAGATCTCCGAGGTTGCTGACGGAGTACGCGCCCTGGATATATTTCAGCAGGCTCCTGGAATTCCGAGGAGGAACGACAACTAACCTCCCCTGGAATGGTCACTGCAGAAGCCTGGATAGCGACCAAAGCAAAAGCAGATGAAATGGCGATAAACTTCATATTGTGAATGCGAATATGAATTCGTGTGGAAGAAGGTAAGAAAGATGCGGCGATGCTGGAGTCAATGGAGGCAGGGATCCTCCCCTTTTATATCTTCTGGCATGATGCTGGGTAGACAACAACGCAGTTGGATATTAGTCTGCCGGCCTATCTGAGGCATGCGTCAGCATTCATAGATGCTCTGAACACGCGTTGAACGTTCAAAACGGTGTTAGTTCGGCAAATGGATTTATTTCGGTCAACCGGCGATGAATACCACAGTGGGACTCCGGTTGTCATCGGAAGGCGTTGCCTGAAAACCGTTCACAGCATAAAAGCCAGCGCGTAGCGGATTGGAACCTTATTTGAGAAAATGTGCTCGCTGGTTTGCCGTCTTGTATTCAACATTGAATAAGACCTGCCATCACTTTAAGTTACTAGCAGCGTCCACTTCGTTCCTCCACGGGTCACGGTCGATTCCGGGTTGAATATCAGACTTGATGAGCCAGAAATAGGTCTGCACCGAGTTGGAACAGCTCTTCTTCGCCACTTCTCAATCGGAAATCTAATACGCTGCACTGTGGAGGGTGAAACAGCGGGCGTTTTTGACCGCAATCTGGCATCCTCTTGGCACCTGCAATTTGTTCGGGCCATGTGCATCCTCTGGTCCCTATTCTTGAGCGGAATAATCATTGATGATTGGGCTATACATTTTACTTCGGGCAGTGATGAGTCACAGCGGGAGGAAGTTAGAACGGGCGTCCCGCCCAGTTGGTGCCTCGCCGATTTGAACCATGTTAACAGCACAACACCCGCTCACAACAGATTGAAACGCAACGTGACAATGTGTTTGTGTTCTTGGCGTCTTTTAGTCAACATCGAATAGGGCCTGGCAATAGTATGTATTTTGGGCCTCGGTGATTATCGGACCGAGAAATCGATCCAAGAGGCCAAACCGCGGGCATGATTGAAATATAGTCGTAACTTGGCATCTCGACGCTACAAGATACACTAGAGTATATTAGCACTTGGTTAAAAATATTTTTTAACAAATCTGATTGAGAACGTCAAGAAATTCAGCTCTACTTCGATAGATTGGTTCCAACGATTGTCAAGCTGTCCGTTTCATCTTGACAGCTCTTCTGAATTGAAACAAGAGAGCGGTGAGCCGCGAAGTGTTTGATTAGGCGCCAACATCTCCCAAATTCGAAAGCTAATCCACGCATCAACCGACAGTATCACAGGCGGGACTAGTCGATGAATATTCACCTTGACCGGACTTTATATATGGCCGACGCTTCTTGGGCACTGGCATACTGCATTGTGAGCCAGGGTCGCTGCTGTTTGTTTCTGAATGAGTGAATTACAGATGGAGGTAACGCTAGTAGCTACACCGGGCTGGAACTTTAACCGAAACTCGGTTCCCGTGTGAAAAGTATCAGTTTCCGCGGTCTCGTCGATCTTCCTTTCAACATAGCTTGTCAACCATTTTAGCGGAGAACTTCTGCCGGTGAAAATCGACGAAAGGGCACTGCCTCTTAGCATGTTTAGAGAGAGGAACCTGTATACTCACCGAACATCGATCATTTGATGAACATAGGAAATGGGGCCGCCGAACCTAGCCGGCCACTCACTGAATCTTGAAACACGTTACTGCTACTCCAAATAGCAACCTCGACTTCAGAACAGGGCCGATATTAAACGAGACTCACTTCAACATTTGTCCGCCTTGGCTGGCGTCCCATGTCGGTCCCCATTGGCCCACAATGCCCCACATTCACAAATAGCCTCGCGGGAATTGGGTCATGATTCAGAAAACAATTGTGGTGGCTCTGTCCGTTTCAATTCAACGCGTTCGAAGGCGATTAAAGGATCCGGTTGATTATCATCAACTTCTTTAACCTTGTGCGGGCAGTATGACACAGCCTGCCATCTCAGTCGTTATCCCCGCAGCACAGTGGCAAATCCTACGCTACATTGTCCCTCCCGCAAACCCGTTCTCACCATGCCTCCCTTGACCATCGCTATTCTCGGTGCAACGGGCACCTTCGACCCCTTCCTCCTCCAGGCCCTTGCGACCCACCCCAAAGCGCCCGAACGTCCGCATCCGAATTCTAACGCGCCACAAAAGTATTGGGAAAGTGTACGATATCACGGAAAAACACAAGAATCTGAGCATCACGGTGTTCGAAATCGACTATGCTGGGGCTGGACACGGCACTGGACGGCGTGGATGTCTTCTTGAGCGCTGTGGGCGATGATTCGGGATTAACGAGCAAGGATGTTGCTCACACGGGCATGCTTCCCGGTTTCAAAGCTCAAGATGCTGTCGCGAAGGCCGCCAAGGCGGCCGGTGTGCAGCTGCTCGTCCCCTCGTGAGTCCAACATTCCGCTCCGCGTTTCACTAGAGAATATGGGTCACCAACCCACACAATTGCCCTAGACTCGACGCAGTACGTAGTTGGGAAACGCCATCCCCTCGAATTCCTCCGCTCCATTGACTTGCCGTAGTAAGTTGAACTCCAAGCTTTATATCTGAATCCAGTCATTTTTCGAATGTCGCTGTTAGCTTGCTTGTTTATCCCGTACGTCCTCCTCGGCTCATACCTATGCCACCCATCTCAATTTGTGATGCAGGGCATGTTCAGCCCAGCCGACCCGTGCGTGTTCCAAGGTTGCATATTCCGGGTGTTCCTTGCTGATCAATTTGCCTGACCACGGTAGAGTCCCGACGCCGCTCCCTGCTAGCAGTGCGACAGATCCTATCCCGTTCCCCGACCCTCCCTTCGAGACGACGCGCTACCACGTAGCCACCTATGTGGTTGAGCTGCTCCTTGATCGATGCGCGGAGGCCGTGACGGGCGGGATTTATGTGATACGTGGTCTGAGGAGAGACAGGGCTCTCGTGGACGAGGTCACAGGGAAGACGAAGTGGGTACTGGATGCCCAGTCTAGTCTCTGAATGGTCCGGAGTTTACTCGAAGAAGCTGTTTTTTGTTGTGTTTTGGTCTAGATATTGCATTTCGAACTACATCAGTAGAGAACAAATAGTCGCACGAAGGAGAAATCAGATTGAAGACATATCTATGAATCTGACGAAGTACGGCCAGAAATGAAAAAAAAAAAAGTGAAAAGCGAAACTCCCGAATCTTCGAGTGAATCGTGATTTGTAACACCAATTGAATTGAACGAAAGAGATCAATCCTAATATATGCCTAAATCAATCTCCATCCCGCCTCCATGAGTTCGCGCACGACGCGTTTATCATCCTCGTCGGGCTTGGGAACGCCTTAGCGAACCCATTCGACGCGGAAAGACCTCAGCCTCCTGCGGCGCCCAGAGAGCATGGCAGTGAGAGGCTTGTACCATGTCGCATCGGGATGGCATGTCCATTTACGCGTCATCGTCAAGCCGGAGAGGTCGGGGAGGAGTTCCTCGCAGGGGCCGCACGTGAGGAGCGCGATTACGATGTCGTGAAAGTCCTCATGGCCAGTGAGGTCGAGGGAGGTTAAACAGGGAACAAGGGCGAAACAACGTTCGACGCTGTTACGATCCCAATGTTGGTCTATTCCATTGACGAAAAGGTAATTGAGACGGGGCGAAGAACGGGTGAGGAATGAGATGAGCTCGGTGGTGTTGCCGCTCTGGATGGTGACTCGTAGATGCTCGAGTGCGGGTAGTCGAAGACCCTCGAGAATGTGTGTGGAAGGTTCGTATATTCCTTCAATCGCCAAACTGGTGAGACCTCCGTGGTGCACACATTCCCCAGGCTCCATGGGTCTTCGCGATCGGTCTTCCAAATTGAACGAGCTGTCCACCAAGCCGGGGGCGGATCGCAAAACCTGTAGGATTGCGTTCGCCGCCGGCGGGCCTTGTCGTCGAGCGCCCTGGTGACGTGCAGAGACTGCAGGCATGGGAAGATCTGTTCCCGCGAAAAAATTTGCAGGTAGGAAGGGGATTGGAATTCTAGCATGCGGACGTGATGTGCCCGTGCCGCTACAATGCCGACGATTTCGGGATGGGCAGTGTGGCATCCAGTGAATGAAAGGGAGAGCGGAGATTCTTTCGCCCGCGAAAGCCACCGGTCTAGAAAGTCGGTGAATTCGCTGGTCACCTCAGCAGGTATCTCGACACACAGATCCGCCCAGAGCCGGGGAGTGGACAGTGCAATCTCGGTCCAGAAGGTGCATATGCTGAGAAGTAGGAGGGGGTCCCGGGGGTGCTTGTCCGTGTTTTCGCTCGGAGGGAGGCAGCGGATGAATATTTCGGACCCGGTTTCGCGGGGGAGGCGAGCCATGGGATCGTGGAGGTCATTCAGCTGCCGCTGAAGGCCGCTAGGCTCCACGAGTCGTGGAGCCTTCAATTTTTTTGATGATCTCCTTCTGTTTTGCTATGTCAGAGAGAACCTCTTCGAGGCGTGCGTGAAGCGATGCCTCCGTCGTTCTTGCCATGATGGCGGGGAAGAGGGCGTTTTGTTTGGATGAACAAATAGCTTGTCGCACGCCGGCAATCAGTTCGGCAGAAGTGGAATTTCACTAACCTCGGGAATCAGGAAAGGAATTATGAGTTTGGTGGGATTTTCTAGCTATCGTGGCCAGAAAGATATGAAACGTAAACTGCGATAAGCACAGTGGAGGTATGAGTGAGGTTAATGATTCTGCGCCGCTCAGTACTGTTATTAGAGTCCGTGAGATACTGACGGCGTCCCATGGGTGCGGGGGGAAGTGGGTAGCAACGGACGAGAAACACAATCTATATGTGAGATAACGAAAGTGCTAACAAATTGCCAAGGAACGGCGGAGGTGAAACCACTGAGTATGTGCTAAGAATCGGCAGTGAGGGCACTACAGGAATTCGGAATTCCATGCGAAGTTCTACAGCAGGACGGGAAGAACTCCAAAATAGGGACAAACCCCGCTCTTGCATTTTTGTTGGAATTTCTGACGAGTCGCGAGTATGGAGATATTATAATCCCGCCACCCACCAAGTCCTTACATCACGGAACATCACCTTCATCAATGACTCAACCACACCCGAGTCTCGCCTCCACCTCAACCCAAGGGGGGAGAGTCTGTTGGAACCTATACAGGAACCACAGGTTGAGCTAAGGCTCCAACTGTTTTGGTTCAGAAACAGTTTTAAACCATTGAAAGAGTTTATATTTTGGTTTAGTTTACAGGGGGTCGTAAACCCTAAACAGATGAAAACTATACCATTTAAACCTTTTCAGTTTCCCCCAGAATTTAATGCCTACACAAGGCCCACAACACCTGCAAGCTAGGGCTCCAACCCGTTAAACGGGACGGCTGTCGGGAAAAACGGCTGCTACACGTTTCCGCTGGCAGCTGGTGGGTAAACGGATGGGTACCACCCATCCCGCCCGTTTCGACGGGTTCGACGGGTGTCACTGGATGGACAGTGAAATAAGAGGCGGTTTAATCTAGTGAGGCACTAAACTTTATGAATAGAACCTCACACTCATGCTGCTACCCTGTTGGAAGGCTCTACTTGTCTATAGAGACAACGGTAGACTCGAACTCGACACACGGTACTTCCCGGGCTTTGCCGAGGACTCCACCAAAAATTCAACCAACAATGATTTCGGGTGTATATTTGCTTTTTTGAGGTGGGCTTGGGCTCGGTTCATTCTAACCAAAGTTCATTTGCCCACAGGGTTCAAAACTAAGTCAAAATACAGCAAAATCCGGTGTAAAAAAATCATTTGTAAGCCAGAACCTGCCCGTACCCGTCTCGTTGAAAAGCCCGCCCGTTCCTGTCCGTCGACCCGTCGACCCGTTGGCGAAGGGCATGGGTTGGAGCCCTACTGCAAGTTGTGTGCGTGGTGTGAACTTGTTTGCCGAGCTTGGCGCCGGCCGTGATGTTCAGCTCAGATGACGAGCTGCTACGAGCTGTGAGAGAATCAGTGATGGCCACCTGGAATTCCGGATTGGGAAGGTGCTCTGACATCCACCTCTTCTTCTGCTCAATGCAGCTTCCAGACACCTCAGAATGCTGTTGACTTGCCTCAAACTCGTACCTAACCTGAAACCAGCTGGCTTGAGTCCCAAACCTGGTGCGATCCTTTTTCATTGCAATTATTACAGTTTATAAACTGTTTAAACGGTTTTTAAACCCTTTTCTTAAGGTTTTGGTTTAGTTTACACCCAAATGTAAACCTAAACTAAACAGTTGGAGCCTTAGGTTGAGCCCGAGGCTCTGTCAGATCCATCAACTGCCCCGGCACCGACTTCAAGTGCTTCAACCTTGAGCACTTTAACTCCCACTCCATCTCCTCTTCCTTCCATGCCACGCAAGGCGCCCCACGACATCATCGGCAACATCAGCGAGGACAATATTGTACTTGGCCCCTGCACACGCAAGAGCGCCTTTGTCAGCTATACGCTAGCCGCCATCGTTGATCCCACCTCCAATGACCCTCTCACAGTTGCCGAGGCGAAAACGCGCCCCGACTGGCCTGAGTGGAACAAAGCAATGGATAACGAGATGGAGCAGCTACGCCAACTCGGCACTTTTACCCTAGCACCCCTTCCCAAAGACAGGACAGCTGTTGCCTGTAAATGGGTTTTCCGTGTCAAACACAATGCGAATGGCGCAATCACAGGCTACAAAGCCCGGCCGTTGCCAAAGGCTTCTCACAAATTCCAGGCATCAACTACAATGAAAATTTTGCCTCCATCGTACGAATGGAAACTATCCGGTTGCTATTTGCCCTCGCCGCATGCTACAATCTTGACATTCATGTTGTGGGCATGATTGGCGCATACCTTAACAGCAAGCTTGACAAGGAAATTTACATGCAGCAGCCGGAGCACTACCGCGATGGCACCACCCATGTTTGGAAACTCAACAAGGCTCTCTATGGCCTCAAGCAGTCTGGCCGTGCTTAGAACCTCGAGCTAAACACCTCTTTCCTTTCCCGTGGCTACACCCGACTTCTCTCAGACCAATGTGTTTATATCAAACGCAACAGCACCGATATTACGATCGTCGCAGTCCATGTCGATGATATGACGGCTCTAGCATCCTCCCCGGCACTTATGGGTGCTGCCGAGACCGAGCTCGAGACCATGTTCAATGTCAAAAAGCTTGGCACTATTCACCAGCTTTTAGGCATGGAAATCACTCGAGATGCTGATGGGTCAATTTTCCTCAGCCAATCTCAGTACATCAGCAAAATCCTCGAGCGATTCCAGATGCATAACTCCACCCCTGTCACGAAGCCCATGGACTCCCATGTCAAACTGGTCAAGACACCCGACTCGGAATCCTACCCCGAGATCGAGGCTGTTTACCAGCACATGGTTGGCTCACTCATGTACGCTGCCATCTGCTCTTGGCCCGACATTGCCTACATTGTCCAAACCCTTTCCCAATTCAACTTGAATCCTGGACCCACACACTTCACTGCTGTGAAGCGCGTTTTTCGCTACCTTCGCGGCACCATAACTCTTGGCATCAAGTACAACACGGATCGCTGTTCCATCATCGAGTTATTCTCTGATGCCAATTGGGCCAACTCCCCAGACGATCGCAGATCTGTCACTGGGTACCTCTCCATACTTGCAGGGGGAGTTGTCACTTGGAGCTCAAAGAAGCAACCAACCACCGCTCTTTCGAGTATGAAAGCCGAATACCTGGCTCTTGCTTCTGCTGTCCACGAAGCTCTGTGGCTTCGCAGCATGCTTACGGAACTCGGCTCACCTCCCAACCTTCCCACTCACATCTCCGTCGATAACAATGGCACAATTTCCTTTGCACAAAACTCTGGTTTTCATGCCCATTTGAAACACATTGACGTCTGGCACCACTTCATTCGGGAGAGAATTACTTCTCACAAAGTGTCAGTTTCCTACTGCCCTACCCTACAGACTTGTTCACCAAAGCACTCGACAAATCCAAGCACGAGTACTTCGTCGCCCGCCTCGGTATGACTCACGCTTGAGGGGGAGTGTTGTTATTCCCACGGTGGCTGCGCGCGCTTCCGTCCGCGATGTACACTACCACCGAGTGCGATGAAGTCACACCGAGCATTGGCACTAGGTGAGTCACCGCAAACGAAGAGGCTTGCGTGCTAGCCTCAAGTGTTCCCGGGTGCTCAGGCCCCTCGGCAAATAGATTTTCAGAGGAAGGTGGCGGAGCGGAGACTAATGCCGATACAGGAGAGTTGCCCCCGCAGTCCCCGTCAAGCTCAACCGGCGGCGTTCTTTCTGCAACGTAGCCGGCACAGTACTCGGCAAACCTGCACTGCACGATCTCCAACCTTTTGCGGAGCACCTTCCAAGCGACCTGCAGCTCATTGATGCAGTTGGCACCCCGGAATATCCCCATCAACACTCCATGCGGGTCGACGAGGAAACAGACAGGATGGCGCTCGGTGGGAGCAAACTTTGCAGTGAGCAGCCGCTGCATCTCCACAACCACTTTCTCAGTGCTGGCAAACAAGGGCTGATCCAGCCTTACATGACTGAAGTATGGTGAGCTTGGTTCGCTTCGACGATGTTCAATATCTGAGTTATTCAGCAACCTTTTGCTCGTGATTCTTGCAGCACATGAGGATAACGACCATCCTGAAGTCAGGGCGTGGTGGTACACCATAACTAGATCGTCCATTGAGGTGCTGGGGCCAGACACGCTTGCTCGCAAACAAGCTGGAGCCACCTTGGGTGTAGGAAAGGGAAAGCGAGGTGTGTGTGTAGCCTGGTGCTCATGCATGTGTTGACTAACTCTGTCTGGAACAGCAGCGGTGTGATTGTGAGCTGCACGATGGGGTGCTTGCAAATTCGCTAGTCCCCCGGTCTCGACGCCATCTGCAGGTGAGCGCGAGTATGAGCGGATGTGCCAATCACCATACTCCTGCTGCAGCACTATGTCTGACATGTCAGTGCACATCTGTGCATGATGATCCAGATGTCGAATATGTTGGTGCTCCGTCTCCCGTGCATTTGCAGGAGGCGGTTGAACTAGGATGCCATACAAGTGCAAGAAGTCGGCAGGTAGCTTGACGCGAAGGGATGGAGGAAGCAACATTATGATCTGTCGCATCTGCGAAGGGCGTTCACAGCCTAGAATGTAAATAGGGCGGCCATCCCGTAGACACTTTAGATCCACCATGGCTATGTACAGATTGTCCAGGAGGTGAATCCAATTCCGTACAACTTGGCTTTGCATAGCGATGTCCAGTCCGGTAGTACAGGTCAAAATCTGCAGTTCCGCGTGACAGAAGTGCTGAATACCGGGGAGTCCAGAGTCTTGCATAACAAGATTGAGTAATTGACCGAGCAGTGGGATGACATCTGCGATGATCATCGTGAGCTCAGGCTGCAGTGTGAAGCTGCTGCCTGATAGGACAATGTCCGAGGGAGTGAGGACGTGCTGTGAGAGTGCGGAGCAGGTCTGGTAGAGAGATTGCATGCCTGATGCAGGATCGGGTGAGATGATGTATTTGGACCATATCCAGTCCATGGTAGAGTCCAACATGATAAAATTCATTCCAAGGGGATCCGGAACCGGGAGGGGACGACATTTCCGGATTCATCCACTTTGTAAGGCTTGAGGAGCACTCACAACTGGGAGAACATCGTACACTTGTCCTAGCGGGATTGAGTGTTACTTGAGTGGTAGACTACTGTCTATACCCTTCAAGAGACTACCAAGAGCCAGATATTCCGTGCTCCCGTGCGGTAGACTCTCTCGAACTCTGGATATTCCAGAGAACTGAGCAGATTGTAGGCCATAGTGACCTGTTGTGATAGGGATGTAAATGTAGCGTGAAATGGGGAATTGTGTAGGATTATAGTCGCCTGGTGCCTAGTGCGTGTGCCAGGCAAGGCAATACAAGTGCTCGTGCCTCTATCAGGGCCTCAAAGAGGGCTGGAAAGGCACTTTGAGCAGGTTTGTGTAGTGGTTTGTGATAAGAGATAAGTGATGTGACTAAGTGACTGTTACAGGTGACCTGTACGTAAAGAGTAAATAATATGTATGTATGATCCCTTACACTTTGTGCTTCAGTCGCCCTCATCACCTCAGAACCCGGAATCTGCTCTGTGTTGACAAAAGAATAGTGTCTCTACACAGCGTACTCGACTGGACGTAACACGATGAGCGAAGAATTTGTGCTCCTCTCGATGGAGAGCTTTGGCACCCTGAACGACGACGAGAGGGACAGCATCCTGCTGCATGCCCTGCAGCAGGCAGGAGGGCAATTCAGGGTGATGCAGGAGGAACTGGGAAACTTGCGCAGAGAGAATTGTCTGCTCCGCGAGGACAACACCCATTCGCAACAACTCTTGTGCGATGCCCTTGTGGCCTTGGGAAGGGCCTCTACAGGAGGGCCCAAGGAGACCAAACACGTGAAGACAGCCCGTGTCGCCGCCCCTACCCCATTTAAAGGAGAATCCGATTTGATGGACTCCTATCTGGTGGAGTGCTGGTTGCACTTCCTGGACAACCCGACATACCAGAGAGACAGCGCAAAGATTGCCTTCGTTCTGTCCTATATGAAGAAAGGATCGGCAGCGGCATGGGTCAACAACGTTGTGCAGGCCATGCACAACCTGAAGGATCCTGATACCCTGTTGTATCGGAGTTACGAGGTCTTCAAAAAGAACCTCATTGATGCCTTTAAAGGAGGGGCACAGGTGGAAATTGCGCAGGCTAAAATCGAGAAGCTGTGCCAGGGAGCGGGAACGGCCAAGGAGTACTTCACACTCCTGGACACATACAACAACACCGTGGGTTACGACAAAACCACGCTTATCTGACTCCTCAAGCAGGGGATCCTGAAGCCGGTGCTGCAGTCCGTCTACGGACAAACCGCGCTGCCGATCATCTACGCCAACTGGAAAGTGGCGGTTATCAAACACGACGGGTTGCACCGTGCGTTCCATGTTATGGATGGCATCGTCCTGTTGAAGCACTAGGGTGTGGCCGTGTAATCTAATGAAATCAACTAGAGAGTGAAGCGAGCTAGTCACTAATCACAATCCAACCAAAATCAAAACAAAACGCTAATCTGATCCTAATGCTCATGTGTGTGTTCAGGGAGTTAGGGTACGTATCACCCGTCAAGAGGGTGTGCAATGGAGGAATAAAGCTTTTGTTGCAATAGCAAACCATGCAGTGAAACACCGTAACAAGCGCGTGCGGCATCTAGTGCTATTTTGCGATTTCCTAGGACCAGTATTTATACAACGGGAAAGCGCTAGCACTTCTGATGTGTTATTACTAGCACTCAGGACTCTGGCTAGGTGATATAAGGAGAACTGGAGTGAGCCCAAGCTGCCGGTTGTAGCATCAGATATGACTTGGGTGACGCACTGGTACGATCTGGAGGCACAAACCACAGGGAAATAACCATAAGCCTAAACAGTCAAGGTGCTAGCACCTAGGAAGCGAGACACAGGAGAGTGGAACTGCGAGGACGCTAGCAGGAGGTGCGAGCGGCGAGTCTGGGATCTGAAGGGTAGTAAACTATGTGCCAGCAGCCTTCTAGCAAGGGCGTTAGTATGCGGTGCCCTACTAGTGACCGACCCGAGACCTGAAACACAGATGCGAGCACGTGACTGTCGCGACGCGGTCGCGAGTCACAAACAGAGACATGTAGACAGTAGAGGAATAGCTAGCAGGCTATTGGTGTGGCTGCGCGGGTCACCACATATGCAGTAACAGATAAACGGACTGCTAGCCGGTGCTCTGACCTGTGCTAGATGACTCCAGGCAGCGGATTCAACTCCGTTTCGTCAGGATAGAGGTTCCAGCAGCTGATAGCAAGCTGAGGAATCACTCACGATACCCATAAATGGATGCTAGTGGATCAGTGTGGCTGTTCTGCTTGGCATAGACCCATTATAAAACCAAACGGCAGTCGTTTCATTGGCTGTTGTATCCATCACATCATTTTCACTCATTTATATTATTCATTCTGTTTACCACATGTACCATGGAACTCAGTAGTATAAAGGGAGCACAGAGCAGGCTAGAACCTCAGATTATTACACCCCGACTTTGTACGAAGTTGGTGCAGGTGGTCTCAGGTTGCTAGTGGAGATTGTAACACACTTCACAAGTAGTAGCTTTATTGGAATCAATACTGTTGACTCTGGACACGTCGAGATCTTAAGTTGAGGTTCCTGTTGTTGACTCGAGGAGTCTTCACGTATAAAACCAAGGGTGTTCTCTTTGAGAACCAGCTATCAGTTGCGCAAGCAGCTTTGCCTTCACCCCGATATTGTTGGATCGCCTGCTAGGTGATTGTGTGTTGACTCGAGCCCACTAAGAAGAAGATGGACTAGGTGCCCCCACCTCTAGACCGACTGTAACTTGTCAGTGACTTCGCCTCCACCCCGATATTGACGGAAGCGCTGTCGTAGTGTGTTGGGTCGCTAGCTGGACGCTTATAGTGTCTATTGCCAATACAAAGTGGAAACAAGGGTATGCTGGTGTCTAAACCGGTGACTAAGGACCAGTTAGTTAGTCCAGCCGTTAGGCTGGAAAAAAAAAATGACCCCACCTTCTTAGGGGTAGAAATCACTTCTGAGCATACCTTTGCTGAGTTCCAAGAGTTTACAGGCCTCTACACTCTATGCCTCGAACACGGCGGCCGAATTCGAGATTGACGCTGGAAGTGACCGGAAAGGTTGCGGGACGCTGAAACGGTGCACTTGATATACGACTAGAAATAGCTTAGATTCATGCTTGCACAAAACAACCACAAAACCACCACTACAACAATCTATTCCTCCAAAGATGTAAGTGCTTCTCTTTGTGAGTTCGGGTCCGGGCCGTAGTATGCGACCAGCGGGTTTGGAACAAACACAATTCGACTGCTAGACTTCAACAAAGCTGTTCAACAACACGCTAGCACTACGCAGCTGCCAACAACAATACCGCTAGCACCTGGGATGGGCAGGGGTTTATGGGTTGGATACAAGGTGGCTGGATCGCTAGATCGAGGGCACCAGGGCAGAGTATGTAGGTTTGTGAAAATCCTCGCAATGGGATACCCAAAGACTATTGAGGCTAACAACAAAGGGACTTCAATTCTCAAGCGACAAGGCAGTCCTTAAGCCGCTGACCTATTCCTTAACCAAGAACAGGAACGTTTCCACTTTGTATTGGCAATAGACACTATAAGCGACCAGCTAGCGACCCAACACACTACGACAGCGCTTCCGTCAATATCGGGGTGAAGGCGAAGTAACTGACAAGTTACAGTCGGTCTAGAGGTGGGGGCACCTAGTCCGTCTTCTTAGTGGGCTCGAGTCAACACACAATCACCTAGCAGGCGATCCAACACACTACGAATATATCGGGGTGAAGGCAAAGCTGCTAGCGCAACTGCTAGCTGGTTCTCGAAGAGAACACCCGTGGTTTTATACGTGAAGACTCCGCGAGCCAACAACTGAGAACCTCAACTTAAGATCTCGACGTGTCCAGAGTCAACAGTATTGATTCCAATAAAGCTACTACTTGTGAATTGTGTGTACAATCTCCACTAGCAACCTGAGACCACCTGCACCAACTTCGTACAAAGTCGGGGTGTAATAATCTGAGGTTCTAGCCTGCTCTGTGCTCCCTTTATACTACTGAGGTCCATGGTACATGTGATAAACAGAATGAATAATATAAATGAGTGAAAATGATGTGATAGATACGACAGCCAATGAAACGACTGCCGTTTGGTTTTATGATGGGTCTATACCAAGCAGAACAGCCACACTGATCCGCTAGCGTCCATTTAAGGGTATCGTGAGTGATCCCTCAGCTTGCCATCAGCTGCTGGAATCGCTATCCTGACGAAGCGGAGTTGAATCCGCCGCCTGGAGTCATCTAGCACGAGTCAGAGCACCGGCTAGCAGTCCGTTTATCCGTTACTGCATATGTGGTGACCCGCGCATCCGCACCAATAGCCTGCTAGCTATTCCTCTACTATCTACTTTGTCTCTGTTTGTGACTCGCGACCGCGTCGCGACCGTCACGTGCTCGCATCTGTGTTTCGGGCCTCCGGTCGATCACTAGAGGGGTTCCGCACACTAGCGCCCTTGCTAGAAGGCTGCTAGCGCATAGTTTACTACCCTTCAGATCCCAGACTCGCCGCTCGCACCCCAGCTAGCGTGCTCGCAATACCACTCTTCTGTGTCTCGCTCCCTAGGTGCTAGCACCTTGACTGTGTAGGCTTATGGTTATTTCCCCGTGGTTTGTGCCTTCAGACCGTGCTAGCGCGTCACACTAGTCGTATCTGAGGCTACAACCGGCAGCTTGGGCTCACTCCAGTTCTCCTTTATATCACCTAGCCAGAGTCCTGAGTGCTAGTAATAGCACTTCAGAAGTGCTAGCGCTTTCCCGTTGTATAAATACTGGTCCTAGGAAATCGCAAAATAGCACTAGATGCCGCGCGCTCTTGTTACGGCGTTTCAACGCAATGGGTAAGCAATTGTCTTTATGTGAAATAACTCGCCTTCCTGAAGTTGATCTAGTATCACCTTCTTTGCGTCGATCTGGTGGTCGCTCCCACCACTTTCACCTGTCAATCGTGCCAGGCTTCAAGTTTGTCTGCAAGTTCGTTGCACCCTGCAAAGCGTACTCGGAAGTAGGTGGAAAAAATGATTCTGGTTTAGAAGTAGTCATTACAAGATACCAATCAAAACTGCCCCGCAAAGTTGCAAGAAAGCGACCAATGTCTTCCAAACATTAAATGACGCCCCTGCTGTCTGCCGGCAACTAAAATATGTGATAAGTTACTATATGGGGTATTACGTTAGTTAGTTAGTCCACCGATCGAGCTGCAAAAAAAAACATCGGCCCTAGTGCAGTTTTTTAATTGCCGGCATACCCTTGAGTGGAAATGTTCCTGTTCTTGGTTAAGGAATAGGTCAGCGGCTTAAGGACTGCCTTGTCGCTTGAGGATTGAAGTCCCCTTGTTGTTAGCCTCAATAGTCTTTGGGTACCCCATTGCGAGGATTTTCACAAACCTACATACTCTGCCCTGGTGCCCTCGATCTAGCGATCCAGCCACCTTGTATCCAACCCATAAAACCCAGACCATCCCAGGTGCTAGCGGTATTGTTGTTGGCAGCTGCGTATGCTAGCATGTTGTTGAACGGCTTTGTTGAAGTCTAGCAGTCGAATTGTGTTTGTTCCAAACCCGCTGGTCGCATACTACGGCCCGGACCCGAACTCACAAGAGAAGCAATTACATCTTTGGAGGAATAGTTGTTGTAGTGGTGGTTTTGTGGTTGTTTTGTGCAAACCCGAATCTCAGCTATTTCTAGTCATATATCAAGTGCACTGTTTCAGCGATCTGAGCACGGTTATGCAGGGGTAGCAGGGACTTCACACCAACAGTATATCAAGACTCAAGTAAAGAGAGTGAAAAAAGCAACTTGTTGGAGCTAACTTTAACTTTGGTGGCCCCTTCGGCTTGGCGGGGCCGAACTTTACTTTACTTTTCCCACGCGTGGCGAAACTAACTTATTGACAGGTAACTTGTACGGTTAAAAAACAGGCCAGTAGGATCTCATTACAAGGTGTCTGTGCACTCACTGCGCTCTAGCCACTTATGAATTGAGAACATTCTCCCATTGCCTTCCACTCACTCACAGCATAATGAATATTTGATACTGTCTCTGCGTGCACGGTCGGGTTTCTTACAATGGAATTTATTTGTCGTCTTGTTGGGGAACGAAACAGTGTGTTATCAGTAACTCTCTTCCAACAGCCCTCCTCAGCCGATCCATCTTTCTTTCACCTTGACATAGGCCTGATGTGTTGCTTTGACCCTATGCTGCACTGCGCTGCGTGAAACCTATACACAATCCGCCGTTTGAGTCTGATGTTCCTCTCCATCCATCGTGCATCATGCAGCTCCCAGCTCCGCGTCTTGCTCGTTCGAACCCCTTTCCAGCTTACCTCTAATTCTGCCTCTGCATACTCCCACTACCTCGTCTTACCACTCCTTCGTGCATGCTCTATGCTCCAACTGCCTCTTCGCAGCAGTCTCCCGCACCTGCGCATCCCCGTGCCTGCACTTCGTCAAGCAGCCTGTGTTCTGCACCTCCCTTCCTTGCTCTTTTCTCCGTGTTCCCCATCTGATTTGGATTCGGTTCTCAATAAAGCTGGTCGTAAGCAGTGTCGCAATGCCGTGGCTTACCCGGCGGCGAGCAAGCCGACACAGAATAAAGAGTTAAAGTGGGCGCTACACGGTGCAGTGAGCCTGTATTTCGGGAACAGTGGTGGAAGAGGGAGAGCTGTGAAGTGTGCTCCAAGTGTAGGTGTAATTAAGTGTTTTCAAGCATTTTCTTTGCGTGCATTCATAAGTTCAGGTGATATGTCTGCTCTTTTGACGCCATACACATAGATGCTTTGGAACATCCTTGAAATTGTGTGCAAGTAGACACTGTCCCAGGACTTTCGTGGTTTTTGAACATGTGCAGTAAATGCTGTGCTGTGTCGCAGAGAGTGATGACCCACCGGGGAGGTTTGTTGTACGAGACTCCCAGACTCCATGCTGGACTGCAGCCAGTCTGTACAGGGCAGCATTAAAATATGCTGGGTGGGGCCTTGCAGAGAGGTTGCCCTCAGAGCGGTCGGTGAACGTAGGGATAATTACCCTGCAAGAGAGACTGGAAATCTGGGCAACGCACCGCAATAAGTCTTTATAAGCTCACGTAATTGTTCGAATTGGTCAAAGACATAATTCACCTGGGAAGGCACGGGATCACCCATGGATTATTTGCATGGGTGAAACACAGAATAAAGCTCAAACTCGCAGTGCCTGAGATCACCGACACAGCAGAAAGACGGAGTAAATCATGCCGGGTTAAGCAAATCAAAAATTGCCCAGAGAAGTTGAACTTTCAGGAGCAGAGTTGCAGTGCAAAATACGGTAGAAATGAATATTGACAGAAGATCCAACATAGTCAAAGATAGACGGCGAGCAAATTGGAAGAATGTCTGCCTGAAAAATTATCCGTGATCCCAAGGTAGTGTTTGAGCAAGCTCTTCATGGCACCTTCTCTAAGTCCGAGATATAACTGCACAAAACTACATGGAAGCAAGCATAAGTGTGTTACAATTGACCTATCAGTACCTTTTTAGTCCAATGCAGATAAAGTTAATCAAAATTACTTTAAGTAACTTGAAGCTTCAAGTTACTTCAAGTTACTTAGAAGTAACTTGCCCCGCCAAGTTAGATCAATGTGATCAGACAAAGTAACTTGGGCCATCAGATGGCATCAAATCCCGCCAAGTGCGTCAAGCTATAGTCGCGAGAGCGTGAATTGGCACTTGGCATGACCTCACAAAGCTGAAATAGATCCTGGGGTACCTAGTACACATGTAACTTGAAGTTACTTAAGTTGCTTGCAAGTTACTTACAAGTAACTTTGTTGTACTTTACTTACTTGTCTGCCACAAGTAAAGTAAAGTTAGTTTTGTAAGGCTAGGTTAGTTTGTCTAAGTAACTTGTTAACCATCCTCAAGTAAACCCTTGTGTGCTCACGCTTACACTGCTGGCGGCCACTCTAGTTTGAGGCGTGAGTTTACGTTCTAAACTGGCTCTTCACAATTGAATTGTGTGAGACCTAAGTCTAGCAGGTCTCTTCACCAAGGTTGAATGCGTAACACTTATATCTGGGCAATGGTATTGTCCCGTCAATGTCCTGTGTCTTACAATCTTTATCTGTGCGTCTTCAAATCTCTGATATCTTTCCAAACAAATCTAGAGTCTACTATATTGCCCGTATATCTGGGGGGATAGTTTTACTGGCTAATACAGAGTATACAGCTGGCTTTATACATTTCAGAGAGAAGTAAAGGAGATAGACAGAATGAATAGGAACAATAAAGGGTGGGAGCCCGAGTAGTGAATGGCCAATGGTGTAGAAGGCATTCTCAACCATGAGTATTTTGACCTGCTACTAGGGCTAGTCCACATGTATTTCTCTAGCACACCATAAGGCGTGCTTAGTTGTCTTGGTTTCCATCTTTCTGAGTGAGCAAGTCAGTCTTTATTCATTGCTGACTGGTCAAGTCAGTCTTAGTCAATTCCTATTCAACTTCTGTATCAGTCCCATACTTCACAAGCTCAGTGGAACTCATAGTACATATCAAGCAGATTGTCAATATAGCGCAGCGCTATAACTGGCGCACCAGTATAGTGACTAGTGGAATATAGCACGGCACTATTCTGTAGTGCCATCCTCATCAATCATATCAGTAAATCCTTGATGCGAGGCCCGCATCTTTCTAATGGTCAGATCTTCCCGAGTAACCACAGTGATGGTTAACTCAGTAACATGTCTTCATCCCAATCTAATCAGTTGGACTTATACACAAAATAGCGCGGCGCTATATCTCTGCCCGGCCCTAATGTGGTTGTACCAATCCTGACTTCATATATCTTGTTTTAATAGTCATCAGACTATTCAGAGGCTGTTGAAGTGGCAAGTCAATAATTCTGAGTCGTTCCCTGATGTTTCACCTCCAGCGCATAAGACAGTGGTTTACCACCACCATCTATAGCTCAGTGTAGAATATCATAGTCAGGACGTAACAGCCTTTTGGGCTGCCTTGTCAAGTCTACTCAATCCTTCATAGTTGATTTGTTACACTGACTTTCGGCCATCAATAGTGTAGCCTACCACCCCAGGGAGGGTGTACCCTCATAATCTAATGCCTTACTTCTTCCCACTAATAGGTTCAAATGAAATAAAAACTGGTGTTTTCATACATGTTTTGGTACACACCCTATCACCGTCACGGTACCCAAGGTGCAACAAAACCAGAACCCGGGTGAAGTTCTTTCGCAGAAATGGGCAACGTGCTCCAGCGAACCCCCCGGTTTGCTGTTGTTCCTCCCCCGGTGGTCGCTGGCGGGGCCCCTAATGCGGGGCCACAACCCATGGACATAGACCGGGTGGTCAGCAAGAAGCCAGTTCCCCGATGCTACCAGTGTGGAGGAGGTTGGGCACATGGCCCATAAACTGCACTACCCGAGGACCCACCAACCCCCAATTCTGGGCTTTGATCACGGAAATGATGGGAGGAACACCTCGGGAAGGAGATTTTCCTGAAGAATCCGAGTAAAGACTGTGCCCTCAGATTCTTGTATACCCCCCTCACCCCTGTAACAACTTCAAACAATTCATTCTCTGTTTGTGACTATTGAAGAACCTGGTGTGGAGGAAGACACAGTGGAAATAGAAAGGAGAGGGAGTGAGGACTCCCTCTCTATTGGAAAAGAGTGAGGGAGCCGTTTCTCCCTCGGACTCTAATGAAGGGGAAAGAAACCCCAGAAGCCCGAGCAGGAGAAAGCGGAATGGCGTGGACTCCCCCTTGGAAGCCCATGTTGGGTTGCAACCTGAGCGCGGGCCCAAGAATGGAAGCACGGGATATCATCATGAAATGGACGCACCCGGGAGACGGAAGTAGACGACGAAATGGTAGAAGAAATCCAGACGGCTTACTTTCCTGATGCTCTGGGCATACGGACAACTTAAAGAGCTGCCACAGTATATCCAAGCCACCGGGAACTCCATGATGGTTTCAATGACTCCTGAAGGGCTGAATAACCTCAAAGGTTATACAGTGGTCTGGTTACTGGACAGTGGGGCGACCAACAGATCATGAGCCAACGATTCGTCGACAAACACTGAATTGAGGTGGAAACCCTAGCTGTGGCGGTTTCCGGTTACAATGCGAACGGTTCCCTGAACAAGGAGGACACATCACCCACGTTGCGCGCATGTGTTCCGAATGCAGGACCTGCCGAAATATTCTCGTTTGCGGTAACAGATACCGGGAGAGCGACATCATCATCGGGTTCAACTGGTTAAAGCAACACAACCCAGAGATTGAC
This sequence comes from Mycena olivaceomarginata, assembly GCA_029378375.1. Taxonomy (NCBI): domain Eukaryota; kingdom Fungi; phylum Basidiomycota; class Agaricomycetes; order Agaricales; family Mycenaceae; genus Mycena; species Mycena olivaceomarginata. The sequence goes on along the minus strand of JARKIC010001528.1, from coordinate 3,854 downwards.
TGGCAGAAACAGACCATTTGTTTCTCCAGATGTCCTGCTGCTTGCAAACGAGCCCAATTATGGGAAGAATGGGAGGAAGAGGACAATGCTGACGTAGGGGGACCGCATCTTCATTACGAAGATGTATCCCGAAGACATCCTGGATGAACGGGATGCCGAGCACCTCCGCACTATGGGGAGCATGGCCACCAAACTTGCAGCCACTGCTCATGAAGCCAAGGGGGCTAAGACGTTGGAAGAGAGTGTTCCCACTCACCACCTGGAGGAATTCCGAGGGGTCTTTGAGAAAAAAGACTTCGACAACCTGCCTGAACAAGCATTCCCTTGTCCATCCCGGAACAGCGGAGTTGGATGTGTTCATTAAGGAACTGTGGAAACCGGACGTATCCATCCCTCGGAAATCGCCATGGGCTTCTCCTTTCTTCTTTGTGAAGAAGGATGGGAAACTGCGAGCCGTCCAGGACTATCGGAAGTTGAACTCTCTTATGATCAAGAATCAATATCTGCTCCCGCTGATCTCGGAGATTCATGCACATGCTCTGTAAGGCAACCTGGTTCACTAAATTGAACATTCAATGGGGATACAACAATATTCGGATCAAGGAAGGAGATGAAGAGAAAGCCGTGTTCATCACAAACCGAAGGTTGTGGGAACCATTGGTAATGTTCTTTGGCTTTACGAACTCACCGGCCACCTTCCAATCCATGATGAACGACATCTTTGCGGATCTTCTCGCAGAAGGACAGGTTATTGTTTATCTGGATGATATTCTCATCTACTTGGATCACCTGGAAGAACATCGCTCCATGGTTAAAGAAGTCTTGCGGATTCTTCAGGAAAACAAATTATTCCTGAAACCCAAGAAATGCGAGTTTGAACAGAGAGAGGTGGAATATTTGGGAGTTATCATCAGGGATGGGAAATTTGAATGGATCCCAATAAAGGTCGAAGGTGTTTGACAATGGGCAACCCCGAGGAACGTTAAAGACGTACAGAGCTTCCTCGGGTTCCTCAATTTTTACCGGCACTTCATCAAAGGAGTCGGGGACTACGCAAAGCCGTTAACTCGTCTTACACGGAAGGACTACAAGTGGAGGTTGGGGAGAACTAGAAAAGAAGGTGTTCAAACGAATTAATATTGGCCCTAACATCGGAACCCGTTCTGCATTTCCCACGGACACTGGGGAATGGTGGGTGAGGCGGATTACTCGGATTACGTGACGGGGCATGCTTAACGCAGTGCCAGAACGGGGTGTGGGGTTCTGATGTGTTTATGTCACGGGGCTAAATGACATCGAGCGGAACTACGACATCCACAACAAGGAAATGCTGGCTATCATGGCAGGCTCTCTACGAGTGGCGACACTATCTCCAGGGCAGTCGACCGAAGTTTGAAATCTGGACTGACCACAAAAATCTGGAATACTTCACCACCACAAAGAACTCAATAGATGACAGGCCTGATGGTCTTTGGAGCTCAGCGAATATGACTTTGCCCTCATCCATAAACCCAGGAAACAGCATGCGAAGACCGACGCGCTTTGAGACAAAGCGGTCATGAGAAGGGGGCACAGGATAATTCGAATCTTGTGCTGCTGCCGGAACAGTACTTCTGGAGGATGGATGGCAAGGAATTTTTGAAAGCTATGCCGGCAGTCTTGGATGACATGGTGGGTGATCAATTCATGGAAGACATTAAAGCTGGGAAAGCTGATTGGGAAGATGTGGTGAAGAGAAGCGCTAGAGGAAAAGGCCGAGGGCTGGGAAGAACATGAGGACAGGTTCTTAACTCAGTATCGAACCATATACGTCCCTCCAACTGGAGATCTACGACACCGGATTCTACGAGCACACCACAACAACTATATTCAGGACATCCGGACAATTCCGACGGTGGAACTAGTAACCCGGAACTACTACTGGCCCTCCCTGCTGTCGGATTGCCAAACAATATGTTTCGGCTTGCCCCGTGTGCCGGAGGACGAAATTATTTTGCTCTAAGCTTCGAGGACCTCTACACCCTAACGCAGTTCCGGAGAGGGTGTGGCAGAACGTTTTGGTGGACCTAATCACCAAATTACCCGTCAGTAACGGGTACGACTCTATCACGGTGATAGTAGATCGACTGGGGAAAGGAATCCAGGTGGTACCTTGCACCGAGCACTTGGGAGGAGAGGGGATGGCGCGCATTTACTGCGACCACGTATGGAAGGACTTCGGGTTACCCGAGGTGAGGATCAGCAACCGAGGGACGCAATTCGTGGGACACTTTATGCGGGATCTGTTTAAGCTTCTGGGTATAAAGTCAAACACCTTGATGGCATACCACCGACAGACCAATGGGCAGACTGACACATCAACCAAAATATCGAGCAAGTACTTGTGGGTTTTCACCAGCTTCTTGCAAGACGATTGGGCGGACTGGTTGACTCTTGCGGAATTCACCCACAACGACCAAGTAGCAAGACCACGGGTTCAAGCCCTTCTACATGACCATGGGTTCCATCTGAAGATGCAACAAAATTTGCAACCCGGATGTCAAAAAGTCCGAGAAGAAGCGGGGGCCGCCATGCGAGCAGCACAGGAGACAATGAAGAGGTTCTACGATGCCAAACAACAGGCAGATCCCGACTATAAACCCAACGATAAGGTGTACGGTTCACGGTTGTCCGCAAAGTTGGAGCCATCTCCTACGAGCTCAAACTTCCCGACTCTTGGAAGGTTCATCCAGTCCTCAACACCATGTTCCTTCATCCCTAGGTTCCACCTGTAGCTGCCCATCAGCACCATGACGACCCTCCTCCTCCTGGATGTAGTAGACGGGGTGGACCCTCCATGAGATCACAGAGGTGCTGAAGATACACCTCAACAAAGGCGGAAGCATTTGCAGTACCTCATCCGATGGGAGGGTTATGGACCGGAGGATAATACCTGGGAACCCTTGGAACATTTGGGAGATTCTACCGAATGTCTTGAAGACTTCTACAAGAAGTACCCGGAGGCTCTGAAGGAGACAGCACACGGGCGGAAGCGGTTCATCACAGGTCAAGACCTGTGGAACAAGAAGCGGTGCCGATCGTGAAACCCGAGGCAGGTTTCACCTAGAGGGGGGTAATGTCATGAACCGTCTTTTCATTTTACTTCCAGAACCCGAACAACCCGAACAACCTGATCATTGATCAGATCAACTATCTGATCAATCGAACCAGGATACCGTTTTAGGATCCCAAACGGTTTTGATCGGTTTCCCGACCTTTGGGTTCCCAATCACCCCTCTACATTCATATACCCCTTCATTTACCTTTCATTAATCTTGTCCGTTGCTGTTGGACACTGTACCTTAATTCACAACCCTAGGGACTTTAACATATAAACTGTAGTTATTTCCCTGTACTTTACACTATTCTAGTCTAAACTCCAGGCTTATTCGTTGGAACTCTTCGTGCTTCAGTCGCCCTTGTCACCTCAGAACCCGGAATCTGCTCTGTGCTGACATAGGGCGGTGCTCCCGTCTTTTTCCCATCAAATTCTGCCTCGATATCATCTCAACAAACCAACATTAATATCTCTGTGTATAGAATTACTGTGCTGCTCTCTGTCTGAGCACACCCTAAAACACTGGGAACGAGACTACACGTATGAGCATACGTGGTGGGTGCGTGGTGCAGATGTACCAAGTCATGTTGCCATGGAGCTGGACTCCCTGAAACATGTATCGAGATGCATTGTGGCACGTCAACCATTGTTTGAGTCGCCTTTCTTGGATACCCCAGTAGTTCGAGTATTTACATTGTTCAGCTTGTTCATTGTTCGCTCAGAGGTATAAATACTGGTAGTTTAGCCTCCTTGGAAT
>JARKIC010001527.1:0-113605 GCA_029378375.1 Mycena olivaceomarginata | reverse complement strand
CCGAAACTGGAAGCCAAGGGCGACAAAACACGCCACATTGCATGCAAGGAAGGGTAGGATGGTGTAAGCAGTGAAAGCCGCATTGTTGACTTCGAATCCTTCGCAAATCACGACATTGGTCGGATTTCCGACAAACCTATAGTGAAAGTCGATATTTCGTCTCGTAGAAAATTGAACCTACGCACAAAACCATGCTAGCTGTGTTGGCTGCGGCAAATTCGGAGATTAACCAGCTGGTCGGCTGAATGCATGGCCGCCACGTCAGGTGGAGCCTCGACTGGTAGGGGTAACACTTACGTCTAACTCCGCCACCTTCGTGTAGTACACCAAGAATGCAGTTCCGGACAAGATAACAGGATCATTGCCCAAGAAAACACTCAAGACGGTCAACAAGAGATAGAAATAGAGATACAATTTCCATCCGTTCGAGCCGCCTCGATTGCTGACCCAGAACGCGGCGGCCTGCAGACTCCAGTTATATCGAGAGTGATCGCCATGTACGCAAGCGAAAAAAATAGAATGAGGATGTTGTAAGGTTTAACACCATCTGTTTAGTGACGTCAGGTGGGATAACCCAGAGGTCATATTCCTCACCAGTGCCAACAATGCCATCGCGGATCTGTCGCTGGTGAGCGGACGACACGACGAAGACTCTGTAGTGGTACCTGTGAAGGGCCCAAACATTGCGCAGCCCACAGGATTGCGATAGCAAGGATGGGTGCGGTGGTTAAGTTGAGAGCGGCACGTTGGGTCCGATATATGGCAGTCGGATTGAATAGAGAGAGGCTGGATAACGAATGCTATGGACCATATGAAAATGACCAGCGTCGCGATTGAGAAGCCAGTTGGCATCGAGTCTGCGGTAGGACCAGGGTATTGGGGAAGGTTTATGTATCCCTTCGCACAGCTTTCAATGCGTCAGAGATCTTGTACGGAAGCATAGAGCACGCCACAGTACCAAGAGAACGCCGTCACTCAAGCACGAGCTGGCCAAGTCCAGAGAAGGATTTCGAACAAGGAATAGCCTCAAAATTCCATGTTCTCCGCTAGAGGCCCTCTAGCTTCCCTCGGCGTTCAGGCAGTCGTTGTGGTCGAAGCAATGTTTGGAACGCACGTGCGTCACCGCTGTCGATCGTTGTCAATCGTTGTCAATCCCAAATTTTGGAAAGTTCTAGACTTCCTTTTGCTATCACTGCAGTGTATAGCGCAGGTTTCATCTATCCTCCAGAGCTGCTGGTTGCCAGTTTATCCCGCGATTCTGCGTGCTTCAGCTTCTTGGCATTAACTTCAAGTGCTGTGAACGTCAGTACCCCTTGATCTCCTTGCCGCGGTTTCGCCGTCACTCCACCGTCCCCGCTTCGCGCGGCGCTAGCTTCTGTTGAGCCAGTCTTGACATGCAACAGCTTTCCTGAGTAGAGGATATTATTACTTGATCTCCTTCTCGGTCGGGTGCCATTGCGGTCGGGTGCCATTGAGGTTCCACAGGCGCCACTATAAGCGCCAGCTAACATGTCGTTTCCCATTGAACTCTATACGACTGCAAATGCCCGAGAGATGCCTCCAAGAATCCCTCAACCGAGCCATAGACATGGGCGCCTTCTGGACCGTGGCCATTTCTCGATTTGGACAGTGAGGTACGAAGGTCGAAACAGTTTACTTCAATAGCGTCCTGACTGAGAGAAAAGATAGATCTGGACCTGCTCGCTAATCCGCGACAGCACCCACCGCAGAACAGCGACACTGGTCGAAGGTACATACGATTTGGTGTACGTGTGCATGACTGCTTACTTCCCATTTGCGCAGTATCCACAATCGCTGTATCCAAACTGGACTCCCGCTCAGCAGCAAAAGAGCGGGATAACCAAAATTGTGGCACATGTTCGCGGCCGCTGCACCATTCATCATGTTCACGTCTGGGATACGGGAATTTTCACCCGGGAAAAGACCATGTCGTCAGGGAGGATAACCAAGAGGAATATTGGGAGCAATTACACGAGGAAGTGCCGGTCGACGTCCGACTCAGAGCCCTCTTCGTTGACAGTCTCTCCGGACCGGTGCTCCAGATGCTGGGAACCAAGTAAGTACTATTTCTCAGCGGGTTTCGAGCGCTCATTCTCTCAGATTCAACGTCGAACCTTTCTTTTTCTCTTCGTCCTTCAATTGGATACCGGCACGATACCAAGAGGCTGTCAGAGAAGGCGACCGTGAGCCTTCCCATTCTCTCATCTTGCTCCGATCCCTGATGACTTGTATGTAGATATCACACTTACTCTGACATTCATTCGTTGCATGCAAAACCCGACAACAATGCCTTCGAGCCCTACATCGAGCTACTCCCCCACTATCCCAACCCTTCATTCGGAAGAGCAAGTGATCGATACACAAGCTCCTTTGCGCCTCAGGTCCAGTACGCCGCTTACCATGTCACTATTCATTAATGAAATCTCTACTCAGCCAATCAGTTATTGCTTCCGGATATCCTCGCCATTCACATGGTGCGTCTGCCTGGTCTGAGTACCCTCATCAGCTACCACCCGCCGCACACCCACCGGACTACGGCCGCACACACGCTCCGGACGCGCCTGCTAGCCGCCGGGCAATCGGTGTACTGGAACAAGATCTTCGAGAAGACGATCTCGCACGACCCAACTTTCGTTCTTCTCGCCCTCCTCTGGTATCCTCTCTACGCGTTCGATGAGTCGCTCGATGCGCTGTACCTGCACATCTCCTGGCTGGTGCGTATCTCATATCGCGTTTCACCGTACGGCAGATCTCAGTTTCATTTCGGTAATGTAGGAAGGCCGGGTGATAGCCACGACGGACATGACGCTGACGCAGCAGTTGCACGTCGTCCGCGCGCATCTCTTGCACTACGCGTCCCTCCTCGATGATTTCCGGAAATCCGTCCTATTCGTCTCCCGGACACCGAATCCCATGCTGGAGCACCCGTCCGACGAGGCACAGGCGGAAAAAATCGCGTTCGTGAAGCAGCTAATGAAGAACGAGTCCACCAATCTGCTCGACGAGATCGCGCGGCTGGAGCAAAACCGGAGCATGCAAGAGAAACGGCTGAAGAACGTGATGGATCTGGTGCGTCTTCCTGTGCACTCTCTGCCGCATACGGAGATTGAGTCTCGATTACGTAGGCGTTTAGCAGCGTAACCTGGAGGACAGTAAGACGATGCAGCGACTGACGGAGGCTGCCGTCAGAGACAGTGCAGGTGCGAGATACCCTTGTCTTGAGTTGCTACGCGAATACTGACGGGCATTATATGGCAGCCATGAAGCAGATCTCTTACTTGACGATGTTCTTCCCTCCCCGCGTCTTTTGCTGCTGTGCGTTGCTATCTTGCATATATCAATCATCTGCAGTAATCTAATCCATCCGCAGGCGGTCTTCGGAATGAACGTCAACATTCTCGCAGACGACACCCACGGCACACTCGCCCATTATTTCGCCTTCGCCGTGCCCCTGACGGCGATCACGGTGTGGGTGATCATGGCCTTCCAGTACCGTAAAAAGGACCCAAGCCACTTGATCCACGACGAGAATTATGTTTCCGTCTGGGACAAGTTCTCTTGGCCCTGGACCACCCTGCGCAGGAAACTCATGCGGACTCGGAGCGGGACCGTCAAGTCCGGTCGAACGTTGTCGAGGCCAGCATCTAAGGCTTTTGACCCCAATGATGCTCCGTAAAGCCCATCCAGTCCATATTTTGTCTCTCGCTCTGTAGCAAATTATGGAATAGTGTAATCATATTTATTCATGTACTCGCACTAATTTTCACTGTCACAGATATATCCATGTATACTATATCTACCTAATGTAAACATGTTCCGGTGTTCTGTTCTGCTCATTCCAACTTCGGCATTGCGAATGGAATTCGAACCTGGTCGGATTTGTCGGATTTGCGCGGAGATCGGCGTCAGCCACTCGCTTATAGGGAGCTGTCGCCGCCTCGCCCACGACAGCCACGACGTTTTTCAGCCATCCGCCATGATGCTAGGTTCTCTGTTTGCCCTACTGCTTACACTCTCCGCCGCGTGTGCACAAGATCTATACGGCTCAGACCATAACACGACAAGCATTGTCGGCACTTGGTCTTCTGGAACGCAGAAAGTCGTTACTGGCCCGGTGGGCTCGCTTTGATCTTTGGTTCTGGCTACACCTCATCGGATGCTCCTAGGGATTTGCGGATCCGGAGGAAGAAACTTTTGTGTATCCCAATGCGACCGGTGTCGGCTACTCCTTGTAAGCCCCATGCTCCTGGCTGCACGTCGACTGACCGTCTGTAGTTCTGACGACGGCTGGTACGAGCTTGCGCGGTTCCGTTATATTGCAAACGGTCTGTACCTTTCTTTGAATTATCGTAAGCATTCAGCTCTTATTCTCTGAATGCACAGGCTCGCATCCGGAGTGTATAATCGCCACCGTCGTCTGGGCGCACGGAAACTACGAGCTAACCGACAACGGCTCCATCATCCTCACGCCCATCGGCGACGGCTACCAGCAGGTCCAGTCGCCCTGCACAGGCAACTCCAATTTCATGCAGAACTACAACGTCACCGAAGTGTACATGGCCTGGCGCATTTTCACCGACGTCACCTTCGGGCCCAAGCTGCATCTGTTCCAGTTCGACGGCTCCGCCGTCGCGCCGCTGTTCCGCCTCTCCGACCAGCCGAACATGCTCCCCAAGCAGAAGCTGCGTAATAAGGAGGTGACGGTCGTCACCACCACCAGAGACGGGCTCATCACGACGGAGACGCTTCTGTCGAAACGCAAGGAGAAGCGCCGGGACGCGGAGCCGCATGTGCAGCGCCGGGGTGGAGCAGCTTCTTCTGGTAGCGCGCGCCTGAGGTTTACAGAATGGACGATATATTCTTCTAATATGACTGCGGACTTTATACTACTGGATTCCGACATATTCATGGCCGATCCCCGATGTGAGCTGCAACCTATAGAACGGGGTCAGAAACTTCCTCAAGAGCAAGCGTGAAACAATACTCGCCTCCCGTAATGACGAGAAGATCAGCGAACTGGCGGGAACCCGCGATACCTCAAACCTAATGAACGTCCCAGTTATCAGGTCGGGTTATAGATGCCACCATTTTTGTTTCGCAAAAGCGAAAAGATGTACTTGCAATGGCTCTTGGGGAATACAACTCAGGACCATTTGTACAGCTCGTGGAATCGACAAGACGAAGAAGAGGAAGCTACGACTTGACCGTGGCTGCTGCCACCACGCGCCGCCTTTCGAGCGCTTCCTTCGCATCCACAAACAGATCCGGAACGCGCCACCACGCGTCCCACGTCGCGTCGTCGACGGGGCACAGGCGCATGAAGAATCGCGCGTCAGCAAAGGAGTCGTGGAGGAGGCGCTGGTGCGCCCACCGGTAGTCCGCCTTCGTGGGGGCCATGAGCACGAGGCCGTGGAGGCGCGGGTACGCGGCGAGGAGGCGTACGAGGGCCGCGCTCATGCTGGGGTTATCCGAGTCCGGATTCGGAAGGGCGTGGAAGTCGACCGCGAGGTAAGTCAGCGTGGGGAGAGCGGCGAATAAGGTGCCGGTGTCGGGAGGGAGGCTCTGTGTGAGCCCGAGCTGGGTGAGGGACGCAGCCCAGGGAGACAGATCCGCCGACGCGGATGGGGGCACAAACTCGGAAACGCAGAGGCGCTGGAGCGGGAGAGGCACGAGGAGCGGCGCGAGGATGCGGTAGGGGAGGTGGCACCCCACGCTCACGGCGCCTGTGCAGACGCTGAGCACGCGCTGGACAGCGGGCAGCGGGACAGTCGAGGGGAAGTAGAGATGCTTGACGTGCGCTGCAAAGAAGTTCGCCGGGCGGGCGTCGATTGTCGCAAGGAGTTGAGGAACAGCGTCCATGCCATTCCACTCCAAAAGTTGTATGCGCTCGTATATGAGGGGCTCAATCCTTTCTGTTTGTAAGAGAGCAGTCACAGGCCATAGTCAGTCTACTAACCAGCTTTGTGCACGTCGGCAAACTTGAGGGAGAGTAACCATTGTTTTCCCTACGTATTGGCGCGTCCGGCCCTCCCCGACGTCGCTCGCCGCCGCCAGCTCAAAGATCTCTCGTTCCAGCTCAGGGAGTAAAAAGGGATTGCCTGTGATGACCTCGGCCTGGACAACTGGCCGTGCAGCAGCACCCGGGGCCGGAGGAGCTGGACGCACGCGAGAGAACCATCGCAAGCTCTTGCCTATCTTCAGAAACGTGAGGAACGCCGGAATCGTAGACAACGACCGCGTACCTTCTCTCTCATCTGCATTGCTGGTTGACAGAGAAAATCAACAACAGCTGTCGGTTGGCGCAGAGGCAGCAGGGTGGCTACAAGGATGGAGAGCAGTTTTCAATTGGTGTTGAGGCCGTCGTGTGCTTGGATGACATTATGCAGCTTGCGATAGAGGTCTAACACTGACAGGATTCAACCAAGACTCAGAGCGAAACAAAAAATTCCGGCTAGATTCCGGTGAAGGGAGGGTTGAGCACAGGCAGGAGACCACGACGAGAGCAAATGATACGCTGAGTTCAAGACTTCGTTTGTGCTTGGTCGACGTCGTTGCTCACCAAGAAGTGAATCCTTCCTTTTTCGGCCACTCTCGCTGCACTGAATGAACCAAAATATCAAGTCAGATATACACCAGCCTAATAAATCACAATTCGAAACGGCCGTAAGGTATACACACTTCTCGATACATCCAAGTATAACATAAAGAAAGTCCAAGCTAAAAAAAGACTCAAAGATAAAGAGGAACCTGGCTATTCAAACAACAGTCGCACCACCCACATCCCCTGCAGGGCCTGCACACTCCCCGCCACAATAGAACGAGTCACAGTCCGGACGACAGCGCCGCCTGAAGCGGACCTTGAGCTCGGGCTCAGATTCGACGGCAGACCGCCATGCCCTCACTGGTCTCTGCCCCTGCCCCCACATCGTTCACGACAGCAGCGGCGTTCGACTGCAGGTCCCCATCCCCGCTTTGCATCTTGTTCTTGTTCTCTAGGGCCACGGAGAACGACCGAAACGCCGCCATATCACGCCGCGCGCGCGTTCCGCTCACTTGCCGCACCCGTTCTGGACGCATAGCGGGGGGCGAAGCAGGCTGGGGAGAAACGGCCGCGGCGCTATGTATGGGCGAGACGGCGGCGACAGTTCCGTCTCCGTCTCCGTCTCCGTTCCACTCGCACTTGAAGCCGACGCAGCCGAGGACACTTCCAAGATCGGGGACAGCGCGCGGTGCAGGTCGGAGGGGAGCTGGATGAGGGATCCCCTGCGCGAGAGGGGGCGTCGGACGAGGCTCCAGTCGGTGTCCGCCTCGTCTGAGTAGTCCGAGTCCGCGTCGGAGGAAGACGACTGGTAGTACGGGGAGCTTGGTGGCGATGAGGGGGAGGGAGAGCTGGAGGCGGCTTGGGGGAGATCCTCGGGGGTTGCGGATTGAGGAGCGGTCGACGTCGCGGGAGATTTGGGACCCTTGACGAGGGTGGAGTTGGCGGGATTCAGCGGAACCTCAGGCTCGGGATTCAAAACGCGGTCGATGGCCGGGGGAGGCGAAAAACAATATTCTGCACAATAAAACAAGAGTACACCCGCTAGGGCCCAGCCTGCTGAGTGCGGAATCGCGGAACGGACTTGCGAACAAGAGTCAGCACTACGCCAAGTAGATGTAAGATAGTGGATTTGCTTACGAGGATAGCCGAGGAACACGACATGTATGAACCCATAGGCCACGAAGCAGGCAAAGAACAACGCTGGGTAGAACAAGGTCGCTTCGAGCTCATAGGCGGGGCCTAGTGCCTCGTATTTGCGGGTCGCGGCGATTGCAAGGGCTCGAAGATTGGAGACCAAAGACGAGACGGAGGCTGGCAAGAGGGGGAGCGAGATGTCGAGACGCCGCCTTGAGCACATACAAAACATCCCTTACGATGCAACCAACGAGGTATCCGCTGCAGAAGCCGAGAGTGGGGATCCACAGAAGGAATTGACGATAGAGGCTATGTACCGCGCAGGGGATCTGCCAGAAGACCACATCGACGATCAAGAACAGGGCATTTTTGAGGACGCGGAGGGGCCGGGAGGTCTGACGGGCACGACGTAGAGTCTGGGAGAAGCGGGCTACAGGGACGCGAGAGATGTACGTGAGCGAGAGCTCCGCGGCGATGCACGCGAGGGCCGGGTAAACGATGACTTCCCCCAGTTGCGCGACTGGATTAAGGGGATGTTAAGTTAGGCTGGGCACTGAGGCGACATGAACATACTCAGTGGAGTCGGCGGGGGATCCAGGCGGAACCACCCTTGAGCTGCGCCTGGGGCGATTTGCTTGAGCAGGGTGCCCCAGAACGCAGTTGCCTCGACATAGATTGGGGGGAGCCGCGCGCCGGAGATGATAATTGGAAGCAGAGCGTGCAGGCGGGGCGCTAGAACCGGCGCGAGGAACACAGAGGTGCCGGCGGTGAAGTACTTGGCGATCTGGGAGCCGACGGTGGGATCGCAAAGCCAGAGGATGACGAGAACAACGGATACGAGGGATTCGAAGACGTATGCTAAGGAGCGATGGATTAGGGCACGGAAGGAAGAGCGCGGAGTGGTCTACTTACGGATGGCATCACCGGCGTCGGGGGCGGCGAGGACCGTTTGAGCAACGGGCGAGAGATCACGGAGAACCTTGAGTATGAAGAGATGCGAGACCAAAACCGAGAGGAGGATGAATGGAAGAGCAGGAGATGCCATGATGGTTGAAGAGAAGGAAGCCCAGGCGAGTCCCGGCTGGATAGCTGCCAACGAGACGATTCCAGCTCGATGATTGCAACGAGACGATTCCTTGAACCGATTGGTTTCTTTCAGCCTCTTCGCGAGTCTGCGACCTTGGGGGGAGAAATTCAGCCAGACACGATCCTCGCCCAGTGTGAAACCTATGTCCAAGTTCTTCAAGCGGGTTTGCAGAAAGCCAAAGCCAGAATTCGCGAATTCAAGGTGGAAGGCAAGTTGAGGAGACGTTACGGCATCCCACGTTGTCACAGAAGCTAACGAAAACAAAAAGCTCGAAAGGCGCGTTGTATTCCAATTCCATTGAAGTATCATAGACAAGAAGATGGGATGCGTGCTACAGAATAAAAAACAGCCTATACTATTGTATCTCCGCAACGGCGCGCTGTGGTGCGAATGAGGGGTTGTTTGAATAAGTAGTAGAAGTTGTACATTCGCATCGGCGCGGGGTCGTGAGGACGTGGGTGGGGCGTGGCGGTCATCACAGGTCGTGACAATGACATATAATGTGCGTGTAGGAGTGGGGAGATGGGTAGGGTGGGGGTAGGGTGTAGGGAGGAAGATGCGAGGAGAGCGGGAGATGCAAGGGAGAATATGCAGGGAAGCAAAACAGGATAAATTATCGAAAGCATTGCAGGGAGATGATAATGCGCGAGGAGGAGGCGGAGGAGGCAGACTCGCGGGGTCACGATTTGGATTTGATTGACCCAGCAGCGCTGGGCGGTCTAGAGTTGTTCGCCGAGTCGCTCTGGCCTCGTGTGCGGCCTTCCTTGGCCCGCGTTTTCGATGGCAGGGCCAAGTCGTCCTGCGATCCCCGCGAGAAAAAGTCGTCGTCGTCCTCGTATGGTGATGAGCCTGCGTTATCTGCCAAAGAAAGAAATATATTAGTCCCATCACCAAATCAAAGTGGCGTGCGCGGCGACGCACCCAATCGCGCAGCACATCCGCGACGCGCGCGGCCTCCTCCGCGCTGAACGTGACGTCCGTGCCCTTCTCCGCATGCAGCCTTAGCAGCTCACTCAATGAGCGCTTCCCCTTGCCGTTCGCCTTCGCGCCGGGCGTCGCATCGTCGCCCGCGCCCGCCGGAAATAGCACCGAGTTGCGCGGCGTTGTCCGCGGCGCGGCGGCGTCCCCGTCCGTGTCGCCGTCCATCGACAACGAACGGTCCCAGTCCTCCGCGCTCGACTCGGAGTGCAGCGACAGCGTCGAAATCGAGCGCGAGAGGTCTTCGCTCGTAGTGGCCATTGTGATTAGTGTTTGTCTGGTGAGTGTGGTGATTATTTGGATGGATGGGTGGCGCAGTGGCGAGTTCCTCCGGTGCCTTTCGCTGGGTGTCTATCACCGTGCGTGCGTATCGTCCACTCCGTGGGTCGTGTACTTTTCCTGTTCTATTGTCCTCCCAAAAATCCAAGAACTCCTAAGTTGTCCTTTAAATTGGTGGAGCTGTCAGAAGACTTGACAGCCAGGCGGGTTGACGCGATCCAACCGCGATTTTGGAAGTGATTCCAGGAGCACGATACAGTGCCTGAGGGAGGGAGGAGGAGAGAAAAGAACAACGGAGCTGAGCCACCGCCCCAAAACAAAAGGGATAAGACAGAAATGGCTTGTGTACAAAGTGATGCATCAAACCAAAATGATCATCAGATCGCGGCCCTGATGACTTGAACCACGACTATTCGTGAACTGCGTGAACCGCTGTGGCTGGCTTCGGGTTTTGGCGTATGGAATTTATATTTTTCGACTGTCCTGGATATCAAACTTATGAACTTGACCCCTGGAACCCTCGTCATCTGCAGAACTCTGGACTGTGCCCCCTTGTTGTTATAGGCTCTTCCTAAATTTTTTAGTCCCGTTAGACATTCTCTGAGCTTGGATCGAGAGGAACTCGCCTTCGGGCTGGCCTGTGATTTGGCTGAATGACTCAGAAGCCAGAATAACATGCAATCCCAAACGCTTTCGATCCAGTCTTCATGGGGGACTCCATGATACAGCCAGCCCCCACTTGTCCCTCCAATAAAATGTCGCTCAGTGGTATGCGATACTGCGCTGTATTTTCAAGCACACTGTGTCTGTATAATATAGAAGGTGTGTAATCTTCCAGCTGCATATTCCGGCGGGACCGGTCCTGAATACTCGAGGATAAAGTAGCATGAGAGCGCGGAGCCGGCCGGCATTACTTGCCTTTCCGGTTTTGACAACATTGTGTCTAGCGAATTCCAAGAACTCTATCATTATCGGTATTGCACCGCTCGGGACGGCCAACTCGTAACTGTCTACGACTTCTTTTTCTCGCTGAGTCCATCTTAAGCCGTTGACTAATGTGAAGCAGATAACGCGCGACCACGGGACCCTCGTCCTGCGAATACCTTCTCAATTATCTCGGCATCCTGGCGGAGCTCCGCTATTTTTTAAGATTGAGACATCGTTCATGCGGTGCCCAAATTTACAGCGCCCAGCCCGCCGGGGAATAACAAAAGGTAGTTTACTGTGAAATTGCAGCGCAGCCGCCCCCGCATCATGCGCGTTCAAGGGCTACGCACAACCCTCCTTGCGCTTCTCGCACTGCTCACCTCGACTTTCGGCTCGATTTATGAGCACACTGCAGACCTCCCTGGGCTCCAGTACGACTTCGTTATCGTTGGCGGCGCGTCTTATCCCTTCCTCTAATTATGTCTGATGATGGCTGAGAGGGCATGTGCGCAGGCGGCACCGCCGGATTGGTCGTTGCCAATCGGTTGACCGAGAACCCAGCCGTGAATGTGCTCGTTCTCGAGGCCGGTGTCTCGTTAGTCTGCCATTGCTTCAAGAGTGTCGAGCTGACGGATTTTCAGAAACCAAGGCGTTCTGGACTCGAACATTCCTTTCTTCGTGAACAATCTGCTGGCGCCGAATATATACGATTGGAGTACGCCGTGTGGTTTCGCCGTATCATCGTGAGCGGTACTGATTTGCGATTTGCGACAGACTACACCACGACGCCGCAGTCCGCCTTGAACGGACGAGTGATTCCGTATTACAGAGGTGACCGTCAAGCCTTCGTTTTCTACGTTTAATATTCGAAATCAGGACACATTCTCGGCGGATGCAGCGCACACAGTGAGTGCAAACAACCCTTGAATTGCAGGTATACTACTGAGTGTGCGCACGCCAGACGATATGTTCTACACGCGGGGCTCGATGGACGACTTTAAACCGGTACGCGGCCCTCACGGGTGACCCGGGCTGGTCCTGGGATGAAATATTCCCGTATTTCTTGAAGGTAAACTCGGTGTGCACGCCCGCGGCTATGAGCTACATTTTCTGAAATGTGACCATCTGTAGAACGAGAAATGGACGCCCCCAGCTGATGGACACGATACCTCCGTGAGGACCATTCTTTTATAATTTTACGCAGAGGAATTTCCCAAGTCGAACTTCTCCGTCTGCCAGGGCCAATTCAACCCCGCCGTACACAGCACGCACGGTCTGACCGAGGTCAGTCTGCCCGGCTTCATGTGGTCGCTGGCCCCGCGCGTCATACAGGCGACGCGGGAGCTCCTCGACGAGTTTCCGTTCAACCTCGACATGAATTCCGGGCGGCCGCTTGGGATCGGTGAGTGTGCATCATGCATTTGTTGGTCTCGATATTCAATTTATTATTCGCGCGCGGAGGTTGGCTGCAGTCGACCATTGGGGACGGAGTGCGCAGCAGTTCCGCGACGGCGTACCTCGCCCCGGAATTTGTGAGCCGCGGAAATCTGCATGTACTGCTGCATGCGCGGGTTACGCGGCTCGTGGGTGGACGACGGGCTGACAATGGTGAACTGATGTTTGGTGGGGTCGAATTCATGCGGGACGGAGAGCCCGGTAGAGACATTTCCTCTGCGGTTCCGTTCACTCGCTGAGCCTTTTTTTGAAAAATAATTAGACTCGGAAACACTTGTGGCAAAAGCGGGGAAAGAGATCATATTGTCTGCGGGGACAGTCGGCACACCACACCTGCTCATGCACTCCGGAATAGGGGACAGGCGCGCCCTACAGGCGCTCGGGATCACGACACTGCTCGATTTGCCGAGTGTCGGTCAGTCAATTCGAACATCCAAACCTTTACGCCGCTCAAATTTCGAACAAAAGGAACCAACGTCTCAGACCATCCTGTGGTCGCCTTTCTTGGATGGTGAACTCTACTCAGACGCTAGAGTCGATCACCCAAAACGCCACCGCGTTCAATGAAGCATTTGCGCAGTGGAACAGGTCTCATACGGGGCCGTTCGTGGATCTTGGTGTCAGTCAACTTGGGTGGTTCCGCCTGGACCGCAATGCGTCGATCTTCAAAGAGTTCAGGGATCCTGCTGCGGGTCCAGATACGCCGCATTTCGAACTGGGGTTCGGTGTAAGTGTTTTTCAACCTGCTCGGTACTCAAGGATTTAGGCCATTTGTCGTTGTTGAATTGTGCAGGCCGGCACCCCTAGTATTGCTGCTCCTCCCGAAGAGATGCCAGGCCATTTAATGACCATCGGCGTCGCGGTGGTCTCTCCGGTCAGCCGTGAGTTCACTTCAACGCCGCCGCACAACCGCTGTTTAATTTATGTCAACAAGGGGGGACAATCACACTCAGCAGCGGCGACCCGCTTGACCCGCCCCTCATCAATCCCGGATACATGACGAGCGACTTCGATCTGTACACATTAACAGAGGGCCTGAAGCGCGCACAGCGATTCCTCACTGCGCCAGTGTGGCGAGACTACGTCCTCGCGCCGACGGTGGACCTGAACGCGTTCACTCCGGATGAGCTCCAGCAGTTCATTCGAAACAGCACCGCGTCGACATCGCACCTCGCCGGCAGCGCAGGCATGTCCGCGCGCGGGGCGCGGTACGGCGTGGTTGATCCCGACCTGCGCGTGAAGGGAGTCAAGGGATTACGCATTATCGATGCGTCGGTGCTGGTAAGCTTACGATAACTTATCTTGAAAGGAATTGTGCATTGATCGCATGCTAGCCCATTGTTCCTAGCGCGCACACGCAGGCAACGACGTACGTTTTTGCCGAAAGAGGGAGCGATCTTTTAAAGGCGAGCTGGACGTAGCTTCACAGTTTGGTCCAAGATATACGGATCCGGATCCAGGCAGAAAAGTGAGGGATGCAGCGATGGAAATAGAGCGCAGAGAGTTACTTTTAATTTCTATCCATCTCTTCGGGCTATCATGATCATATCGGTAGCGCTGAAACTAGGAAAATCAACGCTGGGGTTAACGCAGCTACTCACTGACGGTTGAAAATTTTCAACCATGACATCATTTGGTGTTTGGTCGGGCTTTTTGAACCAAAACCAAACTGTCTCGATTTCTCGATCTGCTTTTGCGGATTTTCGTTCTTTGAGCTTTTGAGGGTTCTATGTCTGTCTCATTGAAAAATTCAACTCATTCATAGTTTTATTGTAATCAAGAAATCTTATAACATTAATCAATACTTTCTCCAAGTACTCTACGCGCCCTTGACCTCCGAGTCTTTCCGACCCTTGACACTCTTCCATTCCATGAACAAGCCGCCGACAATAGAAACGCACGCCACACCGAGAGAAACATGAATGGCGGAAACGAGTGCATCGTTATACACGGAGAGGACCGCGGGTAAAAACTGCGGGTCGACAGCGGACCGCAGACTTTTCGCTCCAGCACTAAGAACGATCTCTTTTATATCCGGAACTTCACTGGCCAATCCGGCTCGCAGGCGGTTTGTAAACACGTTTTGTCCCAGTGAAATGAAGAGTGCGCCCGCCTAGAGGCAAAGAAATTAATCACACTTCACCGAGTACACAAGACGGCCGACCAAGAGTATGCAAGAAACTGATGAGCGCTATCCCCACAGGAATGTCATCCTGGCTAAGCACTGTCTGAGCAGCTAGTATTGGCTGTTGTAGTCCGATACCGTATCCGAGGCCGTATAGTGCTTGGAACCCGATCCAGTGGCCAGGGCGTGTGTTCAAGGTCAGTGTAGAGAGTAGTCCGGCGCCAATCCCCAAAAGGATCGAAGACAGAATAACGAAAGGCGTGTAATATCCCAGAACTGTCACTAAGGCTCCGACGATAAGGGCCGCAGGAATGTGGGCCAGAATGAGTGGAAGGCCGTAGATGGCGCTTTTTGTAGCAGGTACACCTTTGATCGCTTGGAAATATATAGGTAGCTGAGCAGATTATAAGTGAAGCAGAAATAATATAATAAGACAGAAAGTTGCCCACGAAGTAAGTGAGAATGTTGCGCGAGGCATCTATACACAACGAATAAGCCCCCCCAGCAAGCATACTGTGGCAATGTTCAACAATAGCAGATTGAACTAAAACACCGGTCATACCTCCGCTGCATGAAGATCCGAGGAGGGACTGTTGCTTGATCTTGCTTCCATATTTGAAGAGCAACAAATATCGAAATAAGAACACCGAAAACGATTATGAGGGCAATGATTCGCCCGCTATTCCAAGAATATTTGGATCCTCCCCATCGGAGAGCCAACAGCAAAGAGACGATCCCAGGAATAAATATGACCTGCTCAAAAATGGTTACATATAATGAGGGTTCCCTAGCATCCGAGTCTCGCACCAGTGGACCGAATAGTCGAATACTGTCTCGCAACGATACCGACTTCGACTTACGGTTGACATTCGGACAATTGAAGGAGATCAGGATCATGAACAGAGCGACTGCACCAACAGGAAGATTGACATAGAACGTCCTGTTTTTTGTTTATCGGATATCAAATGGGGGGGGGAAGCGAACTCACCATCTCCAGGACACCTTGTCGGTGAATACACCGCCGAGCAAAGGCCCCACCACACTAATAGTCGCAAATATGATTTCGTTCGCTGCTATGTAAATGGGGCGCCTGTGCAATGGCACGATTCGGGAGACGATGACCCAGGTACCTGTGATTAGGCCGGCGTACCCAAGTCCCACGATTGCACGACCAGTTATGAGCGCATTTGAGGTTGGGGCAGTACCACATATCAAGCAACCCAGTTCGAACGTGCTAATTGCACCTGCATAAATCTATAAACAGGGATGAGAGGCGCCGAAAATGTGCCTCGGACATATATACCCATTTTGCAGGGAAGATGCAGTAAAGCCTTCCGTACACCAGCTGAAATGCAGCTGTCGTGAGGAGATATCTGTTGACATTATAGGCGCCAGAAACGCTGTTAAATAGAGTACCCACGCGCTACCATACCTGAAGACGGTTGTTGAGTTACAGCAAAATAATTAATGGAAAGAAATCGTACCAGCCAACGTCGTTTATGCTTCCAAACTCGTCGGTGATCCGGGGAATTGCGATTGGCGTCATTGAGTTGTCCTGAAATATTATGCTTCATTCCCTGATCTGAATGTGCCAGTGATGCTCACCAGACCACCGATAATTGTGGAAAAGCACAGAGCCATACTGATAAGGACCAACGTCAGTCCTTTTGGATATTCGGCGCCGGCATAAATTTCGCATGGTTTCTCGGTCTTGTCGGTGCAAGATGTTGCGTCGAGTGACCGAAGAGTGGGAGATGCTCGGGACGATGAATCCGGGACGCTCATGGGGAGCTCGAATATTTGACTGTTGGTAATGGATGCAGGCGAACATAAATACGGCCCAGAATCTAATAATATTGTGTCAGCGTGTTGGCATCGCTGTTCAAACACGCTCACCAACGGCTGAAGATCATACCGCAAACGGCCGTGGCGCGAAATTAAAAGCATTAAACGGAAGTTTGATATTTCAGGCTTGCAAGCCAATGGAATTTAGAACTGCGCGGTCGGCAACAACCTTTGTAATGACAATGTACTTTAGGATATCTCGAAAGATCCTCTACGCTTGAATGTTGCCTGACAGGAACTTTTGGGGCTGAAATTGAAGATCATCGCCGGAATTGTGTAGTTTGAGGCTCCGAAGCTCGTGGGTTCAATCCTCGTACTTCGAGGTACCTAGTCGCCGCGAGAGTCCTGAAATGAAGCCAGTCCAGTGTTGCATGTAGTCTCCGTTGATAGATTCTCGAGCTCATCCAAAGTGGAACAGTGGCCACTGAGTGTTAGCCAAGAGAAACTAACCTTCCTGTCCTGCGTGCCATCCAGTGCGAGGTACGATCTACAGCGCCTGTGGGTAACGAGTTCTCTGGATTGAGAAGTGATCTTCCAAAAACGAAGTCTCCCTAACATCAGAATAGCTTCAAAACTTGAGCTCAACCTCCCAGGTCACAGCAGAGTTGAAGCAAAGACGTTATTTGATTAGATCATTCTCGGTCGGAGACCGAATCTTCGGCAATGTCCGCGCCAGTGTTCGCTTTTTCCCTTCTTGCAATCGTAGCTACATGGGAAACATACCAAAGCCATTTACCTCAGTGCAGTACACGGTTCCGATACAAAGTTTGGGCGACTTGTAACATACACGCCTTGAACGGGTTGAACCAAGCCTGAAATTGTGCCTTGTTTCAATTTGGTTGAGAATAACTCCCCACGGAGCGCCCTCTTTCCCGGGAAGCAGAAAAGCCTCCTTCACTTACCCATTACATGCCCCGAGAGCTACTGTGGATCGTGAAAATCGCTTGACACGATCACGTGGTCACGCGTCCACAATTTAAATTATCAAGCATCTCCGTGCTCCATTCAAGCATATTGTTATAGGCCAGCGAGTTGGGATACAATACATGGAAAATTTTGGATATAATTCCAGGAAGCGCGTCCCCTGAACTATGTCTTGGATCAAGTTTCAATGCACGTTGGTCCGTGTTCCGATAATACAATCCGTGTTCTGAGGAAGAAATGAATCTGCGGAAGCCTCTACCCGCGCAGATATTTTCCGCGAAACTTCCGTGTCTCTTCTAACTTTATGGCTTTTAAGCCAGGCAGTAGGCAGTTCTCTAACCCCAGTCCTCTTCACTGCGCCGCAACCCCAATACGAAAATGAGCAACGACACCGAGACCGCAAGCTGTAAGCTTTCCATGCTGTGGAATTGGTGAAGAGTTCCTCGTTCAAGTCCATGATCGCCAGCTAAATGCACATTCCAGGGACACTGTCGACGCGTGTTTCATATCCGAGCAATGGCACATCCACAACATCCGTGAGCTGCTGGTCTGGTTGCAATACCGTTCGAGCCTTGTCTTGATCCCCGCATAGAGGAATACGCAGGCTCATTACTCGCGCTCTTCCTCGTCGTCATTCTGCTCGAGGGGCTGCGCAAAGTATCTCGCGTGTACGACAGATTCATTCTGCGCCGATACCAAAACCGTCTCGCGAGCGCAAGCCTTGGAAAAATATCCGACAGTTTCAGAAACAGCAAATCCTTCAGGTACGTATGCCCATGGACCCGAGGAATGCGGAGATGAATTCATTCCCAACAGACCCACCGTCTTCCAGCAATTCATCCGGAGCATTTTCTACTTTTTCCAATTCAGTACTGCCTACCTCGTTATGCTGGCTGTGATGACCCACAACGGCGGGGTTATCCTTGCGGTCTTTGTGCGTCCTTCGCTGCCAAACCCACTGAACAAATTTCTAATGCTTGTCTGGATTTCAGACTGGTGCTTTGGTTGGCTTTCTATTTTTGGGGTACGTCACATTTGCCTTTATGTTTGAGAACTTCAGTGTCTGACTCGCTCATTCGCAGAGGGATACGGTGTCCGGGGCCACCGTCATTGAATCGTCGGATTATGGAATTTATCTCGAACAAATAGGCGCTTCGAAGTCGCAAGCCTGACAACGAAATATAAGCTGTGGGTTGTAGACTTGATTTCGTTTGTTCTTTATCGGGAAATGTAAAACACCATGGAAACAGTAGCTTGCAATTTTGGAGACTTGGGAGTATGAAATATTCTTTGCAACTACTTTCCGCCCGTAGGCTACTACACGCCAACGTATATATTGGGAGATGGCTTCCAGAATCGCAGTACGGTTAAGTGGGGTGTGTGTGATCGTGTGTCCTGAGCTAAAGATCCAAATAATCAGGAAGGAGCACCAGAATCTCTAGAGGCCTTCACAGCACTCGCCGCCCCACCAGGCCGCGACGGTTCTTGGGAGCCGAAGACATTGCCCAGACTCGCGCGGAGAGAGTCGTATACAGCTTGGTGCGGGGCTGGATGTATCGAGTTGACCGTGTGTATGTGTATGAGACCCGTCAGCGGCGAGAACGTATATGTCGAGTTGCTATTACTCGCATAAGAGCAATGGAAATAGAAAACGTAATTTCACTCACACCTCCCATTCGCCTGCGGCACCACTGACACGTGCGACACCCGTCGCGGTAAGCCCCACAAACAAGCTTTTTTCGCGGCTCTTTCGGCGTGTCTTTGGTTGCAGCTCTGGGTCGCCGCCGGGTCGTGGAGTTTCAACGGAAACTTTGTTGAGCACAACTTTGAGGTCCGAGTACAACGCGTTGAGGGTATGTCGCACAAACACGGAAGAAGTGATGTACATCGACATTCCTGTGCAAGATGAGTATAATTTAAATTTGCTTTGGATTCAGTAGCGTACCCTCAATGTGCAGCGTCTTGGGAAATGGCGCTGGAAGTGCTACGGGAGGAGTATACGACAACCGAACATTCGGACTGTATATTGAGTCGACGTCTTCTTCTGACGCGTCATGGTAATCGAGTGGATTCGCGTTTGCAAGCGGGAGATAGCCGCCATTCGCCCGGCGAGGGCTTCCGGTCGACTTGTTAATAGAGGTGATGAGCCCTGTGGTAAAGAATTCCGGGAGTGTTTGTTGGATCACGTAGATTGCACGACCTGCGGACACGCTCAGCCGTCCACGACAACACATTACTATCTGGACTGTGCTCACCAGTGCGGAGCTCCCATTCTTGGTCCGAGATTTCGGGTGGTTTCTTGGGGTCGGGTGGGGTGTCAGGAGGGAGATGAGAACGAACGCCAAGCGCTGCTTCCGTGGACTGTGCGCGGTAAAGCTGCAGCAGCACTAACGATCGCGACTCGCATTGTCGACGTGAGGCGCCGCGTAAAGCAGGCAGACAAGACTGGGAGAGCCGTTTACTTGGAGTAGAGCAGTGCCAAAACATTCGAAACAGACATAACCGCGCGTCCAACACGACCCTGGGGAAGAAAAGCAGGGACGCGTTTGCGCGGCCGGCGCTTTGTTGTGCGGCACGGAATGTTCCGAGATCATCCAGCCTCACAGTTCACTGCGATGCCACCACTGCAGTGCCAACATACCTCTCAAGTTCTCAATGGTACAAACGGCCAGACGAAAATATTTTCCCCGGATTCCCTGGTCGTGTTTTTCGGTCGTTCAAGTTGCGATTGCATCACAAATTATCCCTTTCAAGTTGAGTTCGCAGCTTCGGCTCAACTTGAAGTTTGCTCAGTCGTTTGGAAGTCCGGAAGAGATCAGATGCAGCGTCTCGAAGAGATAGGATGCAGCTGGACTTAGGTCCGCTGTTTTAAGCGCAATTTTACATCTGTGTCGATCATCGAGTTCCTCCGAGTCGGGTCGCCACACTCACCTTTCCGCGGTTGCCCATCGAACACTCAACCGCTGCTTTAAACTTCGCTCTCTTAATCCGCCAAAACCTCTCTGGTTGACTCTAATGCTGGCTCAACAGCACTCGGGTTTTGTTCCTCTAATTGCTACTGATCTTGGCAGGTCCGGCTCTCGTCTACTCGCCGTCATTTACAATATTTTGCCGAATGCCCTTGAATAGTGCCATCTTGGCTTCTCTTTCCAATTATGCCTGCCAGCGGTGAAGTACCCCACATGCGTATTCTGATTCAAGTTACAAATCTCCTCGGTTCGGGCAAATTTCTGGAAATTCTTTCAATTCACTTCAAGCATTCGTCGCGCGCGGGGCTTGCTCCAACGGAATCATGTTCCGCCTTATTAATGGGAGAAGCTCCTCACTTCATCACTTTACGGCGCACGGTCATGCGGCGATGGCACATTTCTCACCGCTAAAGAGATGAATATAAACACGGCTCCCTGCTAGTCGGACCTCAGTAGCGCAGGCCAAAATATCCACCATGCTCTTATCTGTTCTTGTCGCATTTGCTTTCGTTGCCGGATGCCAGTCCAAAATATATGACTCTGTCTCCGACCTTCCGGGACTCAAGTATGACTTCATAGTGGTAGGCGGTCAGTCAACGGTTGTCCCGTTTCTTGTAGTTGTGCTCAGTCTCCTAGGTGGGACTGCCGGAAGCGTTGTTGCCGCTCGCTTGACCGAAAATCTAAACTGGTCCGTTCTGGTTCTCGAGGCGGGCGTCACGTATCGAACTTCTATTCATCCTATTTGTGAGCGCTATTTACATCCTTATCAGGAATGAAGGCGTCGTCCTGTCCGAGGCACCGCTTCTCGTCGATGAGATGTTGACCCATCCAATCTGGAGCTGGAACTACTCGACGGTCGTCCAATCTGGCTTGAACGGCCGCGTCATTCCATATCAGCGCGCACACATTCTCGGCGGATGCAGTGCCCATAGCAAGTATTTCTTGTGTTAAATCAACGGCTCAACGTTCACGCGTGCACAGATGGCATGTTCTACACCCGCGGGAGTGCCGATGATTTCGACAGGTATGCGGAGGTGACGGGTGATCCGGGGTGGTCTTGGGATCGGCTCTTGCCCTACTTCTTCAAGGTCGCGATTTTGATTCGATCTATGGAATATGGCTAACCAGCCGCTAGAACGAGCGATGGACGGAACCGGCTGACCATCACGATACACGAGGACAGTTCAACCCGCTGGTACACAGTACGACTGGGAAGACGGCGGTGAGCCTTGCAGGGTACCATTGGCCAGTCAGCAGCCGTGTCCTGCAAACCACCAAGGAGCTTCCCGACGAATTCCCATTCAACCTGGATACCAATTCGGGGAGTCCACTCGGTGTCGGTACGAACGCACATCCGGGCAGGTCTTCAGTTTATATAAATTGCAATAGGGTGGCTCCAAGAGACCATCGGCGGTGGCGAAAGAAGTACCGCGGCTACGTCCTACCTGTCTCCGGAAGTCCAGCAACGGCCAAATCTTCATATTTTGTTGAATGCACGAGTGTTCAAACTGCTTGCAAACAAATCAATCGATCCAGTCACCTTTCATGGCGTGCAATTCTCGCACAACCAGTCACGTATGGGTTTCTGCATTTTTAGTCTTGCCTGACCCTTGCTTTCAGCATCTTTATCGACAATAATGGCGAGCAAGGAGATCGTTCTTTCTGGGGGAACGATCGGTTCTGCACAAATTTTGATGAACTCTGGGGTAGGGAACAAAACCGACCTGGACGGCCTTGGTATTCCTGTACTTCTGGATCTGCCGAGCGTCGGACAAAATGTCAGCGACCACTGCGCTGCAGTCATAACGTGGGCGGTAAACTCCACCGAGACGACAGATGAAATCAAGCAAAATGCAACCAGAATGAACGAGGCTTTTGCGGAATGGTACGTCTCTGAAGAATATTAGATGTGGCAGATCCGATGGCGTTTCAAGGAATTCTACGAGAACGGGGCCATTAACCACGATTGGCATCACACATGTCGGGTGGAAGCGATTGGATATGAGCTCCGATGTATTTCGTCAGTTCAAGGATCCATCGGCTGGCCCTCGGACTCCCCACGTCGAACTGAAGTTTGCCGTATGTTTCTGATCTGTTCAAAGAGTGTTTTATGACCATATTTTTTTACCAGGCTGGTGCGTTTGGTGGGGCGCAGCCCGGCCATTTCTTCGCCATTAACGTTGCTGCAGTGTCGCCGATGAGTCGTGAGTTGCGTGTAGTATTGCTTCAAGTAAACTCAACACCTAATCGTGCAGGGGGATCCATCAAACTCAACACCAGTGACCCACTGGACCCCCCCTTGATTGACCCTGGACTGCTTCGAAGCCGCTTTGATCTTTTGACTCTCCGGGAAGGAATCAAAATGGCACAGAAATTCGTTACCGCTCCAGTATGGAAAGGATACATCATCGAGCAGACGACTCCAGACCTTGGGGACACGACCACGGACTCCGCATTGGAGCAGTATATTCGCAACACGGGTAGTACCTCCTCTCATTTAGTTGGAAGCGCTGGAATGTCTGCGCGGAACGCGGGGCATGGTGTCGTCAACCCGGATTTGCTGTTGAAAGGTGCGGCTGGGCTACGCGTTATCGACGCGTCGGTTCTGGTAAGCCAATAAATTCCGGTGAATGCCGTCGATTCTAAGAGTTTGCTAGCCCTTCGTCCCTTCCGCACACACTCAGGCCGCAGTGTATGCTGTGGCTGAAAGAGGCTCTCAGCTAATCAAGGAGGCTTGGTCGTAAATTTCCGAGATTTCTAAGGAAACTCTATTTTCAACGTGACAATCCAGTTGCTTCACGATTTATACGAACGCTTTCCCTAGTCTAGAGGCTGGTTCAATTTAGGTTGAATCAGCTTTCGAAATCTGAATTACGCCTTGTAGTGTGCGGGTGGCAGTGTCACGTACACGTGTAATTCTTCATCATCTAGTCTTCGGTGCCTGAACTTCTGGTTAGAAAATCGTGGCTCTGATGTCCTAAAGATTCTCCATATACCCATCACAGAAGGCCGAAACCCCCGAATGCCGCAGAGATAATAAAAATAGGTGAAAATTATCACACGACTTCGCAGCCCGACCGACGCAAAGCTTTCGGGAGCGCCATCGCGCGAGTCCAGCGTCTAGCGTACGACTGCTTGACGCGAATATCCCAATATCGGTTCCCAATCCTTTATTCCAAAAAACAAAGATCAAAAACA
The DNA here is from genome assembly GCA_029378375.1 of Mycena olivaceomarginata. Lineage (NCBI taxonomy): Eukaryota > Fungi > Basidiomycota > Agaricomycetes > Agaricales > Mycenaceae > Mycena > Mycena olivaceomarginata. Next base: position 90,122 of record JARKIC010001527.1, on the reverse strand, counting down.
TCACTTCCATCGGATGTCCCGGCTAAAGTGGCCGCCGTTATCGGTGTTTCCGTTTTGGTCCCGTGCCCCGCCTCTTCTGTTTCTCGACATTCTACAGCCTCAGGCTGTTGGTCCATACCACCGACTGGTGATCCCTGCACCCCCACATCTCTACCTACAAACATTGTAGAGGCCCGACTGGTGGGCACTCTCAGCGCCCGCGACTGTTGCCCTCAATCATACTGGACGGTCGCGACACCGGAGCCCCTCCCGACGCGGACGCCGCGGACGCCATCCATGAAATAATCGGCACCGCGATCGAGGAGGAGGGGCAGTATGAATTCTCGCAGCATGACGTTGGTGGAAAGAGCGAAAAGACCACAGGTAATCAAGGGCTTTGTCTTGTCCCTGTACGTTTTTTGAGACCTTTTAGACAGCCCACGCGTATCGCAACACGACTTTCCTTCGTCTTTCGACCTCCATACATTAGACCGCGCACAGGTTTATGCTGTTTTCGACCCTAACATGGTTGAAAACACGGGAGAGATCGGTTTGGCCTCCCCAAATATTACTCTTCGATCCCTCATTTTTTTTACCAAAGATTTGGACTCCCCTTACCCGGAGGTCCGGTCTGGTAAGTGATCCCCGCAAGAATTATGCACGGTCTTGCTGAGGACCACTCATTTCAGCCGTTGCGAACTTTGACGACCCTGAAATGCCTGCCTCGACGATTCGATCTTGGACTCTAGGTATCCTGTTTTCCATCCTAATTCCCGGGATGAATCAATTTTTCCACTTTCGATATCCCTGTATGTGCTTCCTCCGTTCTTGTCTCCTGAAATTCACCTCTTCCAGCCGTCAACGTTGGACCTGTGGGCATTTTTACCGCTATGCCATCCAGTTATAGAGCTAAAATCGTGATTCCTCAAGGTTGTCGCGCAACTCATAGCCTTCCCTATCGGTAGCACATGGGCACGTTGGATGCCTGATATCTCACTCTTCGGCATCAAGCTTAATCCAGGCCCCTTCACGTGAGTCGGTCGTCTTATCCCGCCCCCGGACCCTCAATTGAATGTCATGCAGTATCAAGGAGCACGTGCGCCGGTGCCCCGTTCCGCCAGCACATACCCTTACCTCTGTCTAGGTTTTGATCATAGTAATGGCAGCCGTGGGCTCGGGAAGTGCCTATGCCACAGATGTTCGTCCTCGTGCCCGCGTCGTGCCGCTGTGCGACTCTAATTATCGCGTATCATAGGTTGTTGCCGTTCAGAAAACGTTCTACGACCAATCATTCAGCTTTCCCTGTTCGTTTGCTCTCGGCTCTTAATGAATCATACTTATTTTGTTTCCTGTAGTCCAATGGATGGTTCGCTGACCCCTCCCTGTTTTCATTAGTTGTTAACGCGTCTTTCTTAGCTGGTAATATCGACCCAGTGCATCGGGTTTTCGATAGGTGGCATTACGCGCCGCTTTCTCGTTGCCCCACCATCCATGAGTACGCATTCTCCGTGCCTGTGTTTATTGAACTAACTCACGATGGTATTCTAGTTTGGCCCAATACCTTGGTATCATGCGCGCTATTCAACACTCTGCACTCGCAGAACTACGCAGGAATCGGGAAGCACCCGGGAATGTCTCGAGAGCGATTCTTTCTCTTTGCTTTCTTAGCGACAGCCACCTGGTGTATGTCTCTGCCCATATTATCTGCCACTAACCTGACATCCTCTTCACGTAGACTTTGTCCCAGGATATCTGTTCCAAGCTTTGAGGTGGGTCCACACTTATTTCAGCACGATCTCGTTTGACAATTCGTGTTATAGCTATTTTAGCTGGGTACGTATTTGTGGGCCTTTCACTGCCTTCGATTTCAATGTTCGCAGGCATGCTGGATCGCACCTGACAACATCTTAAGTTTTCATTAAACTCCTCACGTCATTATTCTCATTCTTCATTAGATTGTGAATCAACTCTTTGGGTGAGTTTTCTGCTTCAGGTTTTGCTCTCTTCCTATTTTCTCCCTTATTCAGGTACAAAAGCGGATTAGGGTTTTCAATAATTACCCTAGACTGGAACCAGATCGCTTATATTGGGGTACGAGTATATTTTCCTCCTTCCGCTAAAGCTTATTTCGATCCCCTATCATAGTCACCGTGCGTTTTCCTACGTGTTTTTTCTTCTTTCGACTTACGTTGTTTGGTTCCGGGCGCTAGCCTTGCCACTCCTTGTGCGTTTGTCTTTATGGTGGAAACGACAATAGCTGAGTTTTACCACGATAGGGTGGGCTGAAGCGAACGTCATGATCTCATTTACCATCTTCTATTGTGCGTTCCGGTACACTCTTCTCTTGCAACGCACTGAACATAATGTCCAGGGCTTCTGGTACCTGTGCTATACGTATGCATGTACCTTTCTCCATTTAAGCTAGTCCTGACCTTCTTAGTACTCAAATGTTTGGTGCGCGCATTATCTGCCGTACGTGCTGGCTGGGTCCAATTCTCCCTCTCGCCTTTCCATTGACGAACTGGGCAATAGAATATCCTCCATGAGTGCTTTCGACAACACGGGCAATTACTATGACCATTCCCGTATCATCAAGGGCGGGAAGCTCGACCTTGATGCGTACAAGGCCTATAGTCCTGTATACTTATCGTCTGTTTTCCCCCTTTTTTCTTTCTTGTGGTTCGCTCAATCCACACTCAGCACGACCTTCGCAATGTCCTACGGCCTCTCCTTCATGAGCATCACGGCCACGATCGTTCACGCCATTATACATTTCTGGGCCCCCATAAAGCTGCACTTCAAGCGCTCGCTTCGGGAGCAGCCCGACGTGCACGCAAAGCTCATGATGGCGTACCCGCAAGGTTGGTCTCGACCTATGATCTGCTGTAGGTCGCGGCCCTTATCTTGCTTATAGTCCCCGATTGGTATTACGCGTGTATCTTCAGTGCGTGGCTTTCGCGCGTTACTCTCTGGCCGAAGGTTAACCATCGCATACCATAGTTGTAACCTTCATCTTTGCCTGCGTGTGTATTGAATGCTGGGATACGGGGATGACCATCTGGGCGCTGATTCTCGCTCTGTGTGTAGGTGCGTACATCTTTTACAGAGTTGAGCCCGACGGCTCATCTTCCTCACAGCGTTGCTATACGTTATCCCTGTCGGTGCGTTATCCGCTGCACTTGCCTGATCATTTGTAATTCATCCGTTATCAGGCATGATCCAGGCCATAACAAATTGTGAGGATAAGGGTGTCTATATGCGTACAAGGGCCACACTGAACCACTTTTCAAATCAGGGCAAATTGGCCTCAAGTCGGTCCTCCCTCTGAATGATTAACCGTCGCTCACAAGTACTGTCAGTGTGATTACCGAACTGCTCGTGGGCTTCATAATCCCTGGTAAAGAGCTTCAATCGTGCCTTGCCGTATATCCTGACTCTCCGAAGGGCGGCCCCTGGCTATGATGATGTGCGTTATTCCTTCGTTGCTCCTGCCGCCTAGCGATTCTGATTGTTTTCCAGGTTCAAGGTACTACTCTCTCGTCGGTTTATTCGGAAGCTGACAGTGTTCAGACCTATGGATACATCACGATGAGCCGAGGCATGTTTGTTGCAAGCGCTCCGACTTTACATGGCTGACGACGCCTCTAGCAATGCAATTTACCGCGGACTTCAAGCTTGGGCATTATATGAAGATTCCGCCCAGGTACGCAAGGTGCCCGGCGCTTTAGATCACTGACGAATGCTGCTGTGTTAGACCCATGTTTTGGTGCCAGGTGCGTTCCCAAGATACGGTTATTTCCTTCTTCCACCGACTCTCCGATTTTCAGGTCGTGGCGACTCTGATAGCAGGGGTGAGCTACCTTAGACGTTCCGCTTATCTGTTTAACATGATCACCTGGTCCAGACCGTACAGCTAGGGGTTCAGAGCTGGTATGCCGCATTCCTCTACTCTTCGGACATCACTCATGCTCAAGGGCAGGATGTTTTCGCATATTCCGTACGCCTTCATTTACTGACTGCGAAGGTGTCTCTGAGACCGCATCAGCGACCTCTGTTCGCCAACGCAACCCAATAATTTCAATTGTGCTTTCAATATGGTGTTTGGTACGGCGTCGGTTATTGTGCGTTTCCTAACCACGTATGCGTGAGGGTTTTCTCACCATCTTTTTTAGTGGGGCCTTGGTCGGTCCGGCCCTGTTCTTTTCCAAGGGAGAAGTGTATTTGTTAGTGTTCCTGTTCATCCGTGCATACTAAGCTAATCTTCCTTATAGTGGTAGTTTCTGTTTCGTAGTGTATCTCCTCTCGGCTGACACACTCGAAGCGCTCGCTTTCTTCTTTATTATTGGGGCTGCTTGTCCGGTCATCCAGTGGCTTATTACCCGACGGAGACCTAACACACTTCTAAATTATCTGAGGCAAGCATTCCTTCCTTTCTGCCACAATCTTGCTCTAAGCCCTTTTCCAGTTTCCCGCTCATATTCTCTGCTCTTGGCCAAATACCGCCGGCCACGGCAATCAATTTTGTACCCTGGGGTGTCTTTGGATTCATTTTTCAATATGTGATTCGACGGAAACATTTTGCTTATTGGACCAAATATAATTGTCGGCTCTTCTCCCTCTTGTCCCCTTCGTTTGATTGATTCCCCGCCTAGATGTTTTGTCTGCTGCTATGGATGCCGGCACTGCTGTTGGGCTGATTCTCGTATTTTTCTGGTTCGTGGCAGCTCTAGGGTACAACTATTGACTTAGTTCACTCCGCAGCTTGCAATACCCTCTCAACGGCTCGATCGGACGCAAGTCCGTCCTAAAATGGTGGGGGAATACAGTGCATACGAACACATTGGATTGGAAAAACACACCGTTTCGTTCTTTATCAAAGGGGGAAACATTTGGGTGAGGCTGAACGTTGTCTGTGTGATTTCCGCCAATATTCTCTCAGAGCAAAGTCATGGTAGATGTAGTTATGAACCTGTATTTCTAGAATATATTGCTTTCGCCTATCAACCCGATTGAGATAAATAGAATACGTGTAACAGCTTGTGTAACGCTGCCGCGCAACCGATACTTGACCCGTATAAAGCCGAACACGGTTAACGTTCGACTTCGTGTCACCCTCAATGTCTTCCACCTCTGTGCGGGAGACTAGCCTCGCCTCCATCAAGAATGCCCCCCGTCGTCGGGCTCGCTGAGGGCAACGCACAGTTCTCCAATTACCACCTCGCCGCCCTCGTCCTCGTCGTTCCGTACATGTTAAAATCGTTCTTTGCCCCTCATTAACCGGGGCGGATGGTACACGTACTGGTTCATATTCCTTCTGACTGGGCTTCCTACCACCATTGGCTACTGGACGCTCATGTCCACCTATGGCGCGCGCAAGAACGAAAAGGTCACTCTGCCAGGCAAAGACATCGAGGAGTATATCACCATCAAGGACCCTGAGCTTAAAAAACTCTACAACGGCAAGAACAAGATTCCCATGCAAATCTTCCACGACGCGTACTTCGAGGGCAAAATCGACTTCAACGGTGAGATTTTTTTTCTATTGCGGAACGGCGTTATTGAAGAAGTGACGTGTCAAAGGCGATGTTCTGGAGATTTTGGAAGCAGCGTCACGGACTGGGCGAAGTTCACGTTCACCCAGGAGCTGTTCAGATATGTCTTCATGGACTTCATCCCTGAGCTCATCGTGCACTCGAAGAACCAGGATGAAGAACAAGTCCGCGATCACTACGACAGAGGAGACGACTTCTACTCATGGTATGTCGTTTTGTTATGGGTAAGAATTGAGGACTGAACGTGCACAGGTTCCTCGGACCCCGTATGATCTACACTTCCGGCGTCGTGCTTTCCCCCGATACATTCGAATCTCTGGAGACTCTTCAGGACAACAAGCTTGCCATCGTATGCAATAAGCTCGACCTGAAGCCCACGGACCGGTAGCCTCGCTACCTGTCGTTTTTGTCTGAATTATAACACATTCCCCAGTCTTCTGGACCGTTGGCTGCGGTTGGGGCACCCTCGTGGCTTACGCCGCCAAAAACTTTGGTTGCGATGCGACCGGTGTTACCCTCGGCAAGAACCAGGCGAAATTTGGCACGGAGAGGATAGCTCAGAACGGGGTGCGAAAACAAACACCAGACCCTGCTCTTTCGCGCCTCGGCTCACCTAATGATTTAGATTCCCGCCGACAAGGCCCGTATCTTGTGCTGCGATTACCGTGAAATCCCTCACGGCCAGGGTATCTATGACAAAATCGTCAGCTTGGAAATGGCCGAGGTATGGTTTCTCTCTAATATTTCTCCGAAATCGTTATTTTGAAACCAAAAAAATTGCAGCACGTCGGCGTTCGTCGCTACTCGGCATTCCTCGCACAGATGTACGAGCTGCTGGCCGACGACGGTCTGTTTGTCTTCCAGGTTGCTGGGCTGAGGCAAGGGTGGCAGTTCGAGGACCCTCGTCTGGTATATCCTTTTCCTTCATACGTCACACAAATACCTGACCGCCACGCAGGGGACTCTTCATGAGCAAGTATGTCTTCCCTGGTGCCGATGCTTCCGCCTCCCTCGCCTGGGTTGTCAACAAAGTCTGCTGTTTCCCATATTTAATGAAACCACCTTTCTGACTTCGTCTCTAGCTCGAGCAGGCTAACTTCGAGATCAAATCCATCGATGTCTTGGGGGTCCACTACTCGGCTACGCTCTGGCGGTGGTACCTTAACTGGCTGTCCAACAAGGACGCGGTCACCGCAAAATACGGCGACAAGTGGTTCAGGACTTGGGCGTTCTTCTTGGCCTGGTCCACGATCGCCAGTCGGTGCGTGCCCCCATGCTCCAGTCGAAGCCCAGCTATTTAGCTTTTATACAGCCAAGGTACTGCGTCTGTGTTCCAGATCACGATGCACAAAAACCTCAACGCGTACCACCGGATCAATGGCGCTGCTAACCATGGTGGAATCCATGTTAAGCTGGCCAAGGAGCCCGAGTGCGTAGACCACTCGCGTTTCAGTCCTGCGAAGCTCATACCATTTTCAGGCTCATCCTTTGATTGGGCAAAAACCAATGCAGGACAGGACGTAGAAAAGTACTTAGAGATCTCTTGTAGACACTCTCCGCCAATTGAATGGCGGCCCCAAAACCGGGCAGCTGAATTTCATTATCAGGAGCTTGTCAACCCTCAACGACCGCCCAGATCGCAAGCATATGTACATGTCCAATCTACAATATGTTTCGCTTAAGTATGTAGTACGGTGGGAGCGCTGCACGGTGGCCCTCGCTGCCTACCACCATCTTGTTTGCAGCACTCCCGAAGCCGTGAGCAAGGGCAATACGTCGCCCAGAAATTTGTGTTTATGAAAGTCGACGTCGTTGGGATTGTCGTGGTCAAAGTGTTGGCTGCATAGGAACGTAACGGCCCTCAGGCGCGGAAATTGGGCTGGGGACAAAAACGCGTCCAGCGCTGCCCAATCGAGTCTCTGGTACACAGACACCCCTAGATCGAGCGCCACCGAAAGACGCTCCAATGTCGGTGCCACAAGCTTTGTTATCAACGGGATCATCTCTGTCTCTCCAGAGTTGCTGCGGATGTGCAACGTTTTGAGGTTTCGGTGCAGCGATAAATCGAATACATCAATGGCGTTCACTGCACAGAATAAGAGGAGGAAGAAAAATGCAGTTGTGTGACGCACCATGATCCTCGGCTACGTCGTACGCAGTATCAATGGTGAGATGGTGGAGCGCGTCGCCGAGATGTTGTAGGGCCGTAGTCACTACGAGCATGTCGGAACGCCTCACAGGAGATAGCGTGAGCGAGCGAACATTGGGAAGATGGCCAACCGCATCCAACCAAGGTAGAATCTGGCCCATTGAGCCCTCGGAAAGGGTCAGGCTGCGCAATTCTGGGGGCGGTATTGGAATTGGATGGGCAGCAGGAATATCGTTCGAGGTCTCTATTTCGAGCTCCTGCAAAGCAGGGAAAAGACATATCGTATGGACAAGTGGAACATGGCCTATGACACGAAGGCGCGTAATTTTGGGAAAGGCGGTCTGGAGGAAAAAATCCAGTTTCGCGGGATGAGAGATCGTCATGAAGAGTCTGATATTCAGCTCGCGGAGCTTTGTGAGGCGACCTAGATCCGCTGCAATTTCGTCAAAGCAGCCGTAATCTTGGCGGTCAAAATGTATCAGGTATATGGCGCAAACATGTGGGAGGAAGGTGCAGTATGGCGACCGCAGGAGGTCGCAGAAGTGAATGAGTCTGGATTTGAATGGCGATGGGGGGACCGGGTGCTTTAAGGAACATTTTTTAAACAGGTGGGATCTACAGCGGGAGACCCATTCTCGGGACACAAGAGAACAAGTCATGAGAGAGGGACGATCGCCTGCATAATAGTCGAGGATTTCATCCACCAGCTCCTGGGGAAACCTTGGCTGCTTGATGGTCATGGTTGGGTGCAAGTTCAGTCGATGAACATTGCAACAACCCGACTTGATCCGAGGACGGTCTCCCTGAGGCAGACGGAGAACTGGCGTCAACCTTCGCAGATTCAGGATCCTGTCAGAACAAGGAATACCCTGAGACACGAAGGTCTCAAGGGAATTGTTCCACTCTGCCTCTGGGAGACTATCCGAGCCCGTTCCAGACCGAAAAAGCATGAAAGTACCCAATCCACATTATTATAAACTGTCTATATCTTGGGTATACATCCCCTCATTACATCTGTACAAATCACCGCGGGAACGCCCCCGGAACGACCTGTCTCCTCCGCTCCGGATGGTGGAAGTAGGTCCCATATCTCGACAGCCGCGAGGGCGTCGTGGGGCTCCCGCTGACCGGCACATCGAGCATCGTGTGCTCGCCGGCACCCCCCCCCGCCGCCCGACGCGGGATGCGGGAGGTCGCTCAGCGACCCCACGGAGTTCTCGAGCCCGCCCGTCTGCGTCCCGAAGTCCTGGTCGCTGTCGTCGTCGTCCTCCTCCTCGTCCAGCCAGTCGTCGGTGTCGGGGAGGTTGATCACGCCCGACGCGGGGTCGAAGCTGAGGCGGTGGCTCAGGTGCGCCGCGCGCCGCGAGCCCTCCCAGGTCTGGCTCCGCCCGGGCTCCGGCGGCTCGCTTTGGGCGGCGGGGGAGGCGGACGCGTCGCCCAGGATGAACTCGCTCTGCGCGCGCCGGCGGACGCTGGGGCGCTTGCGCAGCGTGAGGACCACGGCCTGGCCGTTCGAGTCCTTGGGCGCGCCGTTGCGCGGCGACCCGCGGTGGTCGTTGTTGGATAGGGTTTGGCCCTTCTTGAGCGGAAGCCATGGTTGCGGGAGCACACCGTTGAGCGCTGGGTGCATGTATCGTCTCTTGCCGGTGCTGCGCAAGGGTGGTGAGTACACTGGACTTGGGTCGCGAATAATAGCTTACTTGAGCACACCGCTGTACCAGTTGGCCATCGGCGGTTGCGACTAGCGGCGCAATGGTCGGTCAGCCGGAAAAAAAAAAAACGCAGAGAAAGACGCACATAATCCGTCCGCTCATCCTCCGGCGCGACATACAACGTATCGTCGTTCTGCGCGTACCTCCTGCGGTTCAAATTGCTCTGCGACCACGTAACCGGGTTGCCCCGCCCTTAGCCTCGTCACATCCGCGGTCTCCTCCCCGCGCTCGACCTCGAACACCGAGCTGAGGCTCACAAAGTCGCTCAGCGGCTTCAGCGCGCGCTCGACGTACCACGACCACAGCACCGTGCCGACTATGAGCGGCGCGAGGAGCACGGTGATGGCGTACGAGAGCTTCGAGGTGGCGTACGTGTTTTGCAGGAGGAAGAAGCCCGTCATGAAGGTGAGGAAGATGAGGACGCCCCAGATGAGCCGGACGAAGGTGATGGGCCAGGCTTGGCCTTGGGATTCGTAGGGTTTGTAGAACACTGGGTGGTGGATTAGATTACAAAGAGGGGAAGCCGGCGAAACTTACCGAAAAGCAACTTGTACTTGTACACCACATACGAGTTGCCAAAGTAGATTGCGCCAAAGATGAGGATGAGGGGGCTGCGTGACGCTGTACAGCATCGTGATGACGAACATAAGGATCGCCTGCGGGTACACGATACCGTAGTTGATCATCGGCGGGGCGTTGAGCTCTGCAAAGTCTAAAGAGCATTACATCAACACCAGGGAACAGCAGGAAGGAGAACGGACACGTACCACGCGGAGTCCGAGTGACGAAGAGGCGGAAGAACCGCGGGATGGTCACGCCCAGGTTGAGCAGCTGCAGAGGCACGATGCCGAGCGCTGTGCAACGTCAAAGTTAAAGTCAGCTTCACCGGAAGAGATGACCAAACAGACTCACCCTGCAGAATTACATACGACAGGAAAAAGTTCCTAGCCTTGCCCGCCTGGAGGGCCTTTGCGATCTTCTCGGGGATCTTGGCAGGGAAGTTGGCGAGGTCGTACAGCAGCTGGAGGTACGTCGACGCCAGGAGGAAAATAAAGACGACGTTGACGAGGAGGAAGAGGAAGTATCTGGTACATGGCGTCAGATGTGACGAAAGCAAAGAGATGGGCACACGCACTTCTTGAGCAAAGAGTACTCGACCCAGCTGCGCGCACGATAGCCTTGTTGGTACGTCAAGACTTTCGCAGCAGATTAGACGGTGCGGGACTGTAGAGAGGGAACAACACACTTTCAAGTAGGAACGGCAACACGCATTGAGCGTAATCATCGCCACCGACGGCAGCGAATTCTGCACAATCGCGCGCACCTGCTCGTTCTGGTCGATCAGGCGCCCCAGCCACGGCATCGTCTTTTTGATCTCGTCGTAGCTCAGCAGCCCCGCGAGCGCCGTGATTGGGAACAGCCAGAACAAAAAGAGCAGCGCGATCATGCCCAGCACGAAGATGTCGCGCGTTCTGGATCGCCAGCGCGGACGGCGTCATGTTGCTCCACACGATGTCGCGCGGCTCGGGCGCGGGGTGCGTGCGGCACTGCAGCGGGGACGGCGCGTGCACGGCCTGGATGGCGACCTGCGCGGAGGACATCTTCTCGAAGGTGACGAACGCGACGGGCGTGGCTTTGAACTTGGCGAGGCGCCGCTTGCGCACCTTCTCGTCGATCTCGAGGAAGCGCGCCTCGAGGAACTCGAGCGCGTCGACCTTGGGGCCCGAACCAGCGCGGGCGGAGGGTGGGGCGCGCGCGGTGCGGGACGACGAGGCGCTGTTGTTGGGGGATGCCCGCGGCGGATTCGACGTCGACGAGGGGGAGGACGCCCGAGGCTTCGGGGTCGTACTCCTCGACGGTGCTGGGGTTGCCGACGTAGCTGACCCACGCGTCTTCGAGCTTGAGCAGCGCCTCAGTGCGCTTGTCGATGAGGGTCGTCAGCGAACCGACGTCGCGGCACACCGTCACGCTTTCCACGGCGAGGTTCATGTTCTCGAAGTACTCGGCCAGGGGCCGCTCGCCTTGGAGCTTGCGCGGGAGGTTGGTGACCATGACGGTGCGCGCGGGGATGGAGTGCACGAGCTCGAGGGAGAAGAGCTGGCGCGAGCGGATGAAGCGGCGGTAGTTTTTGTAAATAAAGTAGAGCGCGAGGAGGGTGAAGAGGTACGTGAAGATGAGGTACAGGGAGAGGTATGAGTTGGCTTCGCTGATGAGGTCGAGCCAGTCCGGATCAGGCACGGTGGAGTTTTGTGCTGTTCGTGGCGGACGGGTTGGCGCGGAACATGGAAGGTCTGCTGCCGAGGAAATCAGGCCAGTCGGAGTCGCCGGAGCCAGGCCAGTCGGAATCGTCGCCGACTTCTTTATTGTGCTGTGGGATGTTGAGGGTCAGAAAAAGGAGTAAGATTCCGACGCACATTCCAATTGATTGGCATGAGAATGGTTATGGCGAAGAACGAGCAGACGGAGAAGAGTTTGAAGGCCATTTTGTAAAAGTTGAGGAGAACTGCGGCGTCGAGTCCAACGATCTGCAGCACTGTAAACTCTGACGTCCTAATCGTGGGGAGTATCCAGCCGAATAGTGCCTGGTGCGCGTGCGCCTCATGGGGGGAGAAGCCTGGCCATAAACTATTAGCAGTTGTTGCAACACGGCGCTCCAACGCACCTTTTAGCTTGGTGCGGGGCGCAAACAGCAGCGGCCAGCGTGTGCGGCAGTACGAGAAGAGAAAGAACGAGAACAGCCCGATAGTGGTGGACATGACCAGCTGGGTGGTGAACCACGGCCCCTCGAACTTCACTGTGTGGGTCCCAGTCAGCACTGATACTCCCTTGGACCTCAAGGCACGCACTCGTGGGCGGGGTGCCTGGGGGCAGGCCACCGTCGTCGCCATCGTCTGGGTCGTCGAACAAGAGCTTCACCAACGCAGACGCCCCGAATGTCCATCGTCGTACAATTTCGGGGCTATTCAAGTTTGGCTGCACAACACCCCTAAATAGACCCCTATGAAACCAATTATTTCTCATTTACTCAACTACTCAGATTGTTACTACACTATGCATTTACCTCGACCAGGATACAATATTCTACAAATGTATGCGCGAGAATGGGAAGTCACACGAGCACTGGTGCCGCACCACATGACAGGGAGGGTCCGAGCAGCCACAGATAATGGGGAGAAGTAGGTAGAATAGACATACGGATATGCACCGTTGCAGACAAAGGATGTGCACTAGAGATGAGCGCCGTCGTGCATAGACCAAGTGAAAAGGCAGATTAGATCTCCATCTAATCTACAGTGATACGATCATTGATCTAATCATCCGGTCCGCTTCCTTCAAAATTTTCCTTTGCTTTTCCATGACTGCCTTGCGGGACTGAATATTCAGTACTGAATACTTTTCTAAATGTCTCTGGTAACACGTTGTGCTCGTGTCGGCCCCAGGAAACGACGTGTCGACCGCCCTTTTTCACTCGTCTGCCCCGGTCCTGTGGAAGGGCGGGAGAAAAGGCGGTAGGTAGCCAGCTTTCCGCGCAAAACTGGCATGTAACTCTACTAAAACAGCCTTCGGTCTCGCAAAAGACCTCTCACCCGACTCACCCTCTGGTTCCATCCATGTCGCCGAACGTATGCGCTTTACATCTTGAACTTTCCTCCAACTCATCTGCACCTCAGCAAGCAGCAAAGCGCGCGGCAAACGCCCCGCCTTTGAGCGCGACGCCCTCCCGCACACCGACCCCGGCGTCGCGGAGGCTCCAGCCGTGCCGCAAGAACGCAACCCGTCCTTCCGCCGCCGCTCCCTCGCCCGCAGCGAGCAGGACTGGACCCATCGCAGGGGCAAATGGGGCGCCGCAAGTGCCGGTCCCAGTGCGAGTCCAAGTAGATTCGGCGCGAGAGAAAGCACCAGTCGATTCGGCCCAGGCGCGGCAGGTACAAGTCGATTCGGTGGAAGCGGAAGCGGTGGCCAGGGCCCACGGATTGAGGGTGTGCGCGAAAATGGGCCGCCGCGGGGTGGAGGGTTCCGCCCGCCGGCGTGGGCGCCGACGTCGGACCAGCGTTATGCCCCGCGCAGATCCTCGTTTGGGCTGCGAGAGGACGGAGATGGGCATGAACCTTTATGGAGTTCGTCTTCGAGGCAGTCCGGACACCGGCAAGACGCGCGGACCTCGTTCGGTAGAGAAGACCGCCCCAGCTCGCACCGGACCCCGCCGCGACGGACCTGGGGCCTGCGCTCCTCCGACTCAGACGACGCCGGCGGTGGGTCCTCATATTCGCGCCACTCGGCCTCGAACTGGGAAAGGCATTCTGAGCGCCGCCCGCAGGACACCCGCGCTGACCGTGACAACATAACACTAAAAGTACCAGACGACGACCCCGAACTGAACGAACTAATAACCCCCCCGCAATCCCTCAAAAATCGCAACCAGAATCAGCCTTCCTCCTCCTCCTCTGTTTCCCCGCATAGCAGTAGCGACTCTAAAGCCAAACTCAAACCCGAGCCCCCCCAAAAAGAACGCGTAAAATTAGCCCCAATCACCCTCTTCGACACCCCGAACGTGCTCCTCACGCGCGCGGGGCTCCCCATCGTCACCAAGGCGGACCCCACCACCGCGCGCACGACGCGCGAGTACAGCCCCGCCATGGGGCAGAATGTCAAACAAAGCGGCAGCGACGACCGCGGGCTGCCCACGCGCTTCGCCTCGCCACCGCTCCTCCCGGGGCTCCTCAGCTGCGTCACGGAGCTGCTGGGCCCCATGACGCCGCCGACGCCGATCCAGGCGCTGAGTCTCAAGTGGGTCGTCGAGGGCTGGGAGGCGGGCAGCGAGAACGCGCCTGATACCACCTCGGTAAGCACGGCGGAGACGAAGCGGTACAAGGAGTTCCTCCTTGCGTCCGAGACCGGCTCGGGGAAAGAGCATCGCGTACCTCCTCCCGATGCTGCAGGCGCTCAAGCTCAGCGAGGCGCGGCGCCTCGCGGGCGGCGAGACGGAAGCGACGGCGGCCTCGAGGCGCGGGCTAAACCCCCGCGCGCTGGTCCTCGCCCCGACGCACGAGCTCGCGCGGCAGCTCACGACCGCCGCGAAGGCGCTCCTGCACACCGTGAAGCTGCGCGTCCTCTGCGCGTCGCGCGCGAACACCCCCACGCGGCCCGCCAGGGCCGCGGACGGCGCCGAGCTGCGGCCGGCGGGGCGGCGGAGCACGAGCGCGCGCCGCATGAGGGAGCTGGTCGGGTTCGCGGCGGACGAGGGCGGGGACGGCGCGGGCGAGTTCCTGGTGACGGAGGCGCAGGCGCGCGCGGCGTTCCCCGTGGACGTGGTGGTGGGGACGCCGATGAAGCTGATGGAGATGGTGCGGGGGCGTGGGTGGGAGAGAGACGTGCAGTTTGGGGGTGGGCCCGCGGCGGAGTTTGAGCGCAAGCGGGCACTTGAGGCTGACGAAGGAGGAGAGAAGGAGAAGGAGCGGGGCCCGAAGCGCCGGAGGGGGCGGGACTCGGTGCCGGGGGTTGGGACGTGGAAGGCGTCCGCCGAGATGGGGCTCGCGGAGGTCGAGTGGGTCATCGTGGATGAGGCCGACGTGCTTTTCGGTAGGGGTTCATGGAACGAGGAATATCGTCGGCTAATGATGTTTTGCAGACTCAGACTTCCAGGAGACGACGCGGATGCTATTGGCGGATATCGCCAAGGCTCGGGGTCGCGAGGTGCCGTTCGTCTCCTTGCCTGTTGGACTGCTCGCCCCGACGCCCAAGCCCGAGCCGGTCCCTACCACTTCCCGCCAAAAGGAGAAGGAAAAGCAGGCCGAGGAAAACGCAAAGGCGCAGGGCAAGAGCCTCGTCAAACACACCCAGTCGGCCATAACCCCGCTCAACTACCCCTTCAACTTCCTCGTCACCTCCGCCACGATCCCGCACTCACTCTCCGCATACCTCAACGCGTACCACCCCGCGCTCCAGCGTCTCGTCTCGCCGAACCTGCACCGCCTGCCAAAGTCGCTGAAGACCGAGTACGTGAGCTGGTCCGGCGGGAGCAAGAACGCGGACATCGAGCGCCGCCTGCGCAAGGTGTGGGCCGCCGACGCGGCGGACGGGCTGGGGCCCCTCCCGGGGAGCCTCGGCGACATGAGCAAGGTGCTGATCTTCTGCAACAAGAACAACAAGGTCGGCGAGCTGGGGACGTTCTTGGACGACAAAGGGATCAAGAACGTGCAGCTCTCCGGCGCGAGCCCGAACCGGAAGCGCGGGAGCAACGCGCATCTGGAGGGGTTCATCAAGCCTCGGAAGGGCGAGGCGAAGGAGAAGCGCGTGGACGACTGGAGCGCGTCGTGGGTGGCGGATGAGGACGCGGACGCGGCCAAGGAGGCGCGGCCCGCGATGGCTGTCGTCGCGACCAAGCCCAAGGGCGCGCCGCGGGCGCTTGTGCCGCTCCTGAAGCAGGGCATGCCGCCGCCGCCCGTGATCAACGACCCGATGAACGTCCCGCACGTCATGATCACGACGTCGCTCCTCTCGCGCGGACTCGACTTCTCGCCGAACATCAAGTATGTGTTCATCATTGACGAGCCGCGGAATATGATTGACTTCCTGCATCGCGCGGGACGCACCGCGCGGGCGGGTGCGAACGGGCGGGTGGTGATATTTGGGAAGACGGCTGGGAGAGGAAGCCAGAGGAGCAAGGAGGTCAAGCAAAGGATTAGGGCTTTGGTTGCTTAAATTATTAACCCACACTACTCACTACATATCTACGTTCATCTAATCTGCGGGCCGTAGATTATCCTCCATCTTGTTGCGAAATTATCAAGAGATTGCGTCGCAATGCCAGACGCCTTCCAAAGAGGACCTCATCATGGCGCAACAAAAACTGCCCAAAAACCTAACGAAAAGCAATGGCAAAACAAAAAACTGCAGAATTCTACATAAGACGCATCTGGTAAGAAACAAACATTCTGAGGTGAGGCTTGAGGCGCGGCTTGGATCTTGAAGCGCGGTTGACAGTCTTGAGGTGCATTGAGGCTTAAGGGGAAGTTTGAGCTTGAAATCCTGAGGCGATCCTCCCCGTCCTGCTGGAATTATTCCTGCTACCGTTAGGTACAGGTCTTAGGGAGCCCGATTAAGCTTTTTGCAGTAAACTCCTGTTTTCGTCAGCAGTTTTTGCGTAAGCTCCCTTCCCCCAAGCCAAAAGCTGCTGGATGAGGTCATCTCCCTCTCGTAGCGCCTCGTAACTCCACGGCCCATTTCGACGTGGCATTTCGACGACGTGGCATTGACGTGGCATCGTTTTCTTTCTGTACCCTCATCATGTCCGCCCTGGCGACATTCTGCAGCAAGCCGCTCTCTCTCTCTCTGGACGCAGCTTCCGAAAAATCTTCAGTGGCCCTGAATTGGATCTTGGCCAATGGAATCCACGCAGGAGATGCTAATGACCCAGCAATTTCCGGGTCACGTGCGCTCGGCTGTCGGGAATCTCGCTTAATGTGATCGCGTTTTTCGATGCGACGACGCTTTAGCCAGCTTTGAGAGTTCATTGTACGTGTATTGTGGTGGCAACAAGCTTCTGTCTTCCTCTCACATCATCCTGTGCTCTATGTCTGCCACCAATGCCCCGCCGCCGCCGCCCGGAATCCAGAGGAAGGACATGAAGAGCATGAGGAGGACAAGAGACGGGAATGGCTCAAAGAACGTGTGCGCAAGTTCCGCGAGGCGGCGGAGATTATGTGTTGGTTGTGATGTTGTGGACATGATGGGAAGATACTGGATGATATTATGCGGGATAGTGCGGCGCATACCAAGAGAGACAATGTGGGCTCGTGCAGGGACCAAGTTGCGCCTCGACGACCAGCTAACACAATGCATATGGGATATGTTGACTTGTAAAAGTTGTTGATTAATTTATTGTGCCACTACTAGAACAGCCAAAGTACAGTGACTCAGATGCGTACACGCTTCTGAGGCAGACAATGCGAAAGAGAAGCCAAGGAAATTAGGCGAAGTTAGTCGGTGCGAAGCCCTGTTCCCGTTTGATCCGAGGTATCACATGACCCGGAAATTGCTGGGTCAATAGCATTTAGTGAATCCACGCACCCCATTCTGCCGCTTCAGGTGTTCTGACCATACCGTCTGGCACCACTGTCTGCTCTATGCACATCAAGGTCTCGGTCTCCCCAGAGCTCCCTTACGACCTTGTTCTGGGTCGCGATTGGCTATTCTTCTGCCGTGAAACCCTTCCCCACTCGAGCTTTACCCTTTCCTCTGGCATTGTCCAGCCTGGACGTTCACTGAGTATTTTCACTATGCCATATCCATCCTGTATCTGTTCTGATGTTGGTACAAGATGTTTCAACTCACTCATATGCTGTATCTATGGACGCCGTCGACAGCGTGATGGATATCGACCACCAGGCTGGTCATGAGCAATCCGAGAGTAAGTTTTCTTTTTTTTTCGACTCTCATGGCTTCGGTCGGCTCATTTATTCCAGGTTTACACCGGCACTGCGTCTGTGATGACCCGTTGACATGTACATGCCCCTCTGCATCTACCTCTTTGCCGTCTGCTATCCCAATGCCTGTCTTGACATCTATGAATATTATTCGCGATATACTTTTTGGCCATCATGTTACCCATTCGCGCATATCAGTATTCCATGCTGATCTTTCAACTATACAACGGGCTCTTGCCTTGCATGCGATTCCGCATATGAATCTAAGTTTGATCCAATGTCGCCGCGTACTTATCCACCACATTGCGACGGGGGCGTGTGCTGACTATGCAGTTGATGTTTCCATCTCTCCACGTCCCGACCGCTCCGCATGTCGTGCCCTCTGCAAAGATTTTGAATCTGCTGCAGACATGTCAAAATCGGTATTGAACATGATTCTTGACGCTACAGACAAGCAATTGTCAACGGAAAGTCTGTCGCACGTCGCTGCTGCTTTGAATATCAATGTATCAGGTACCCGCAATATTCGCTTCAAGTTACGTGCCGCAGTAAGAAATCACGCTAAATCAGTCAATGAGGCAGGTTCAGAGTTCCGCTCTTCCGCATCGATGGCAGATTTTTTTCAACTCATTCGAAAGTCACACAAAGTCGGTCCTGATGTCCATTGCCGCTTTACATCGCATCAACGTTCCTCACAAAGCTACAGTTCAGTCACTGCGCACTCTTATCACAGAACATATTCTATCGGGCCATTGCTCGCAGTTTTCGCATTCGCATCCCCGGATTTCCCTTCCAGACGGTCTGTCTTTGCCTGACTGTGCTGACGTTCATGATGAGTGGCAATTTAACTCTCTGGATGCAGATTTCAAAGCTCATATTCTGACTGTTATCCATGGAAGTAAGGCACCTCCAAACACATTACGCCGGATCCTCTCTATTTTGAACTTGGACCACAGTTCTGACGACAGTGTTGGACAGCTAAGGAGACGACTGAAGAGTCACATCATTGCCTTACGACGAGGAAAGAAAGCTGAAAGCTCACAAGACCATGACTGAGAAAAACATTCTGAAGAACTCAGTCGCATACGTCAAATATGGCCGCAGTTGATACCCCAGTCTTTGAAGAACAAGAAAATCAATATGTTTCGCGAGCAAACAGGATCCGAGGCACTCTCTACGTTCACCTGTGCTGTCTGTGCTGAGTCTACATCCTTGCGTTCACACTGTTCAATTGCTGCCGATGACCCTGACTTTGACTTGAGTATATTAAAGCGGCCGGACTTACAGGCGGACGAAGACAATGTTCTGGACTGTTACAAATGGCTTCATCCCGACTTCATACCACCGCCAATGCCGTACGATGAAGGTGCCTTGGCCAATATTCTTCTAGATCCCGATGGCATCTCCCAGCCGCCCAACGGTGTTGGCCCGCCCGTTCTTTCCGTGTGTGAAACCTGTCATTCATCACTCAAAAAAAAGAAACTCCCGCAGCTGTCTTTAGCAAACAGAACATTCCTCGGACCTGTTCCTCCAGAGCTACAAGATCTCACCATGATAGAAGAATCCATGATTGCGCGCTGTCGATCGAAGTGTTGGATAATTCAGCTTAAAGAAGAGACCCAGGATCTTGTCCTTGCAAGTACGCAAAAGGGTATCAAAGGCCATGTAATAATATATCCGCAACAGCCATCCAAAGTCGCCGAGAGCCTTCCGCCATCAGTTGAAGAAATAACTGCTCCAGTATGCGTCTTGTTTGTTGGCTCTTCCGCTCCGACACCAGAATGGCTTCGTGACCATGCAAAACCTTTAGCTGTTAATGCAAGAAGAGTCCGTAATGCGCTGAAATGGCTGAAAGACCATAATCCATTGTACCGAGATATCACAATCAACGAGAATTGTCTCCAGCAGCTCGAAGATAACCCAGTTTTGCCGTTCAGTATTGAACATGTTCGACCCAGTAGTGCAAACGAAGCCGTGACATCCCGATATGATGCTACCCCGGTTGCCGACCCATCCTCAAAGCCAGATGATTCCATTCCATTCCAGAATGTGGTAATCACGGACATCGACTGTCATGCCTCCTCGAACGAATTACGCGCCGCAGCGCTCCGTCATGTCAAAAAATCTGGGGGTGCTTATATACAAATTCCGCACAATCACATACCTGAGAATGAATTTAGGAAGGACGGCCTTCTGTTTCCGTTGATGTATCCTACACTCTTTCCATATGGCATTGGCGGTCCAAGTGATTCGAGACGAACAGTTCCTCTGTCCCTGAAACATCACATCAAACATCTTCTCAACCTTGCCGACTGGAGATTTCAAGAGCATTCATCATTTTCTTTTACTGCCTTCAATATTCTGCAGCGTCATGAAATGCTTCTACACACTGGTCTGAAGGTCAAGCGCAGCAACTTTGATTCTGTTGCGTCCCAGTTTGCTTCTGTGTCCCCTGACGTCGTCAAGAACATGTCTGAACGTGCCGCAAACGGTGAATCCATTACACCAAAAAATGCTGAAGAACGCAAAGTCCTTAATTTGTTGAAACAAGTCAATGGTGTCGCTGCTTCCGTTCCGGGATCTTCTGCTGCTCGTGTTGCAATGCGAAATGAAATCCGCAGCCTAATGATTGAGAAGGGCCTTCCCAGTTTCTACATAACAATCAACCCGGCCGACGTGTTCAATCCTATCATTAAATTCCTCGCCGGTGTGGAGATTGACATTGACGCGTTACTTCCAGAGCAAGTTCCAAATTATTGGGACCAGTCCGTCCTTGTTGCAAAGAACCCTGTGGTTGCAGCGCGATTTTTCAACATATACATGAAAGCGTTTATTTCCGCACTTCTTGGTTATGATCCTGAGCAAAGAGACCTAGAGGGCGGAATTCTGGGTATTGTCAAGGCCTATTACGGTTGTGTTGAAGCGCAAGGTCGGGGAACACTCCATTGCCATATGCTGATCTGGGTTGAAGGCGGTTTGAGCCCAGATGAAATCAAACGACGTGTCTTGATGGCTGATGAGTCTGCCGCCGAGTTTGGAAAACGACTCTTGGCTTTTCTCGACGACACAATCTCTAATTCTTTCCCCGATGACCCTGATCCGATTTTATCTGTGCCTTCAAACGACCACCATCCGTGTTCAGTTCGTGGAATGCCCGTTGATGAAAATTCTCTTTCTGCAGAGCATCAGAAAGACTTGCGCAATGTTGTAGCTCAATGCCAGGCTCATACCCATTCAAAGACCTGCTTTAAGTATTGGCGAGGACCGCCTGAGCCGAAAACCTGTCGTTTTGACCTGCACGAAGATAACTTCCGTGCCGAAAGCAGTTTTGACCCAGAGACAGGCGAAATTCACTTGCGATGTCTGGATGGCCTTGTCAACAATTTTAATGCATCAATAATCAAGGTTGTCCGCAATAATATGGACATAAAATTTATTGGTTCTGGAGCATCTGCCAAAGGTATCTTGTACTATATTACGGATTACATCACCAAGTCTCAGTTGAAAACTCATGTTGCGTTTGCGATGCTTGAACTGGCTGTCAAGAAATTGGGTGAATACAACCCGGTCGAAGACGATGTGACAACTCGCGCCAAAAAAGCTATTGTAAAAGTGTGCATATGCCATGATTTCACAACAGGAGCTTTCTGCGCAACAAGTTTCGTCTTACCTCTTGGACTTCGAAGACCACTTCACCAGTCATTCCTACCGCAACTTTTACTGGACATCGTTTGAAGGGTTTATCAACGCAGAGGATCCCAGTCCCGAGTGCTATCCGTCGAAAACCACTGTCAGTGCACTGGATAATACCGACGATAAGTTACCTCCCGACATAGACTCCGTAGATAATACCGAGAGCGATTCAGACGACGAAGATGGACCAGTGTTTCTTCCTGATCTCGTTGATGAAATAATCACAGATGGAACGGACAACATTGATGAAGCGGAAGAGGAAATCCGCGTATCGATTGACGCAACAGGTAAACTTGTACCTATGGGTCATCAGCTCGCAGATTATCAGTTGCGCGGGAGAGAACTGGAACAAGTTTGTGTTTGGGACTTCCTGTCCCGAGTTGACCGAGTCAGCAAATCATCTGATGGTAGAAGGCATCGATGCACAGCTGACAACGAGACCGAGCGCGATGCGGACCTATTTGATGATGACGCGGAAGAGGAAGAAGCTGAGCATGAGGGTGGAATTTTGGATTCTGATGCTTTCAAGCGACCGCGCGTACCGCTTCTCAAAGGCCACAGCCAGCAAAAAACCCATATCCTGAAAGTTCGGTCAACCGATAACGCATTTGTTCCAGTACCAATTGGACCTGGAATCCCGCGCCGAGACAAATCGGACGTGTATGCACGATACTGCCGGCTGATGCTAATATTTTTCAAACCCTGGCGCCATGCAAAGGACCTGAGGAAGCCAGGCCAGTCCTGGACAGACGCCTTCAATCTCTTTAAGCAGAATTGTTCATTATCTGTAATTTATAAGATGGATAATATGCAGATACTTCATGAATGTCGCGACAGTCGTGATGATCACTTCGCTGAAAGGCGCTATCTGGCTAGAAAAGCTGTAAACGAGACTCGCCGCAAACGAGGCCGCAACGATATCGACGATTTTCTGTGGAGAAGATGTCAGTGACGTGATGATCCTAGACCATTTAGAAGAGATTACTCGCCGCTTTTCGATTAAAAAAGCAGCATCCAATGAAGCTATCCTAGAGTGTATTAATTATGCGGATGATGCAGGTTTATATGATGTACAAAATAATGTAACTGGTCAATCCACAGACGACGAATCCCAACCCTGCGGTGCTCAGCTTGTAACAGATACCTATCTTGAGGATGTGTGGGAGAAGACATATGACGATTGTCGTGATTTGTCGAAGAAGAATGCATCCAGCCGAGTACCCGAGGCTGTCCCATGCTCAGAGAAGGATCCAGAACCTCCCCTGATCAGTGATGGATCAGCTTTCCGAAACGCGTTCAATGCCACAGCAGATCAAGTACCTGAAATTCGCCAGGATGTGACGGCGTCAGAACCAACTCATAATGTCAATATCGAGGCCCATGTGCGCAAATGGACGTTGAACACAGAACAGGCTCGAGCCTTTAGAATTATAGCACGGCACAGTCTTCAGAATCGCCCCGAGCAGTTAAGGATGCTACTCACTGGACCCGGTGGCTCAGGGAAGTCCAGAGTCATAGACGCGTTGAGAGATTTTTTTGAACTGCGAGGCCAAATCCGAAGGCTCCGTCTTGCTGCATATACAGGAGTGGCGGCCAGAAATATTAACGGCATGACTTTACATTCCGCACTTTGTTTGAATCAGCGCTCGAACGGGACATCCCAAACTAAAACACAAAGAGACCTCACCGCCATGTGGGAAGGCGTGGACTACTTGTTCATTGACGAGGTTTCGATGGTCGGATGTTCATTACTACTACAAGTAAGTCAAGCGTTGATTGAAGCCAAAGGGAATACCGTGCTGTTTGGCGGAGTCAATCTGATTTTTGCCGGTGATTTCGCACAATTACCTCCTGTGGGGATGAAGAGCCTGTATGCGAACATCAGAACAGATACAGAGAGCGCCTCGGGTAAAAAAGGACAGCAGAACATATTCGGGAAATTATTGTGGCTGTCGGTTAAAACTGTGGTGACATTGATGAGGGTTGAACGTATACGAAGAAGGAATGAAACTACCGGAGAATTGCTTGAGGAGGACCCCGAAGGACGACAATTCCTGGAGCTACTTACTCGACTTCATCAAGGGAGGTGTACAGACAGTGATTTTGACTTGCTGAATTTGAGATTGGTCAGAAACCTACGGCCAGACTGGAATGCCTCCGAGTTGCAAAATGTACCTGTAATTGTATCCCAAAATGAGTTGAAGGACACATTGAACGAGAAAGCGACACGGGCTTACGCTGCTAGAACAGGAAACGAATTGCACTGGTACTATGCAACCGACGCAAGAAGTGACGGGTCTCCGATCAAAGATGGAGAACTGCGCGAACATTTGCTGTGTAAATTGCATTCTGGAGAAACAAGTTATCGTCTTGGCCGCCTACCGCTAGCAATTGGAATGCCGGTCATGGTCACGCAAAATTTTGACGTTCTGAACGGCATCGTAAATGGCTCAACAGGGTTTGTAAAACAGATCCGTTATACCGTGGACGAGTCGGGTGAAAGATGCATAAAATTGTGCATTGTCTACATACCGGACATGACTGGTCCGGCATTACCGAACCTCCCTCCAAAGCACGCTGCCATCCTGGCTGACACTGTCAGTATGACCTTTACCCATCCAGATTCGGGTCGAAAATGCATGATTAAACGAACACAAGTCCCTCTGGCTCCAGCATTTGCAATGACAGCCCACAAGGCGCAAGGAAAGACGATGAAATCCGTAATTCTGGATCTGCAAAGCACAAGTGGAACAGAATCACCTTATGTTATGCTATCACGAGCAACTTCTCTGGCCGGTGTCTACATTCTTCGCCCATTCCAGAAGAAGGTTATCCAGCGCCACCCCAGCCAAGATGTTCGTGAAGAATTTCGCCGCCTAGACATGCTCACCCACCAGACCATAATGGGATACGGCACGTCCGAGGAAGCCTCCGCGGCTCAAAGGTACTTGGTGGAGACCTTCTCGTCTCAAGCGCTGCCGGATCCAGACAATGGTGTGGAGGATAACACTGCGGAGGACGACGCACGAAGACTTGCGTCATTGCAAAAACGCGAACTCCCGCTTAGTTACCGGAACGTCCCGTGCGGTGGGATCGGAACACACTCGAGGCGCTTCTGCTTCTCCTCGACGTGCCCGAATCACCAGGACGTCCACATACGATGGGGACAGCAACACCTCCTCCTCCCTTCAGTCCAAGAAACGTCATTCAAATCCCGGCGATAGCCCTTCCTCCACCACTAAACGGCGAAGGATTAGCCGAATATGATCCCGAAATCTCAAGTGGATCCACCGTAAGTCGTATCAATGTAAATCCTATACAATGTCATCTCACATTCTTACAGCTTATTCAATTTAATTCCACTCTTTCGTCCGCAGCCGTCGGTGGTTTCCTGAATATTGTTTGACACGATTGTGGGGTCTTGGTCTTGTTTTCAATCTGACGGCGTCAAAACTTTGCACAGGACACGTAAAGGTGAGGAAACAAACTTTGAAAATTTTCTCGAGTACGTTGGGGGTTCGAAGCTGAACAAGATAAATTATAGTGGTGCAGGCGATCCGGCGATCCACCTTCTTCTAACCAGTCCTGCTTTCACTCCCAACTATCTACTATGAGCTCTATCACCCTCCGCCGCTCCGTAGTCGATCGCGACACCAATAAGACCATGTACGACCGGGTCCTCGAAGATGTCGAAGCTCTCGGCGACACAATCTTGTCCAAGCACGAAATCGACAAAATGTTCTTCCGCGCGAAGCCCGACTTCAAGGGCAACATCTATTATGAAAAATCTGGCGGGAAGTCCTTCAGGGCTCACTTCATTGCCGAGGTTGGGTCCATCGAACAAGGCACTTGGACGGCCGCTCATCCCAAAAACCTGCCTCCGGCATATAAACTCGCACGTATTGCTTCGCTTACATGTATAACTTGCTGATGTACTGGCAGCCGTTCACCGACGACGGAGTCAAGTCTTTGCGCATGATTTTGGTGCTTCGTTGCCCTACCGGAGCGCCAGAAGAGCTCAAGAAGCTCTTTCGCAACGGAATCGCTGTATTGGACAGCATCCGTGCCGCCGACGAAGCATCCGAGGCTGAGCATTCTCAGGTGCGTCCATTTTGCACATCTCAATTTCAATGCCTTTTTCAACGACCCTAATACCCAGCACTTTGAAATCACAGAATCTATCTTTTGTGAGAATGGCGAAGGCGACCTAGCCGACAACATCATCATGCTCCTTCACCTTCGGCAAACTTTCGAGGTCGGTTAGCTCTGTTATCGCGTTACTGCATTCACTTTGATTTTAGACTCCCCCTGCGAATAACCCTCCTGCCACCCCCAACAGTCAACGCCGAAGAATCACTAAAGTGGATGAACCAGCAGAGTCATCTTCCAAAAATTCCGGCGATGTTGACATGGAGGATACTCCAATTGGGGGTACAAGCACAATTGGAGGTACAAGCACGCTTTCATTATCCGATGACATTACACTCACGGAATTTAATTTAGAACGTAAAGTTGGCGACGTATACCCCGCCCGCATGTTGCCCGAAGTCGAAGGGCCTCTGTTCGCCCTGGACAAGGCTCAACTCCGCCAACACGACTACCGCGACGCCGACGGTAACTTGATTGCGGCTCATGAGGTGCGTGCCAAGCTCACTGAGGGCACTCTGGTTCTCGTTATGCTTGAATTGGTCACGTACGTGATCACCCCCCAGAAGGGCGAGAAGGGGCCAAACCGCAAGGCAAGTATCTGGTTTTATACCATTTCATTCTCTCTCTGATATGTACTATTCAGATCTATCATGTCCTCGCCGACAAACTGCGAGTCCTTGATCACGGGAACGGTGAACCGTTCGTTCCAAACGTCCCTCCCATGCCTGAACGCCGCGAGCCGAGGACGCCGGCTAAGAGACCCCGGGATGATGCGGCAGACTCGGCGTTTGATTCTTTTGGCTCGAAGGCGTCCCCTGCGAAGAAGGCCAAGGAAACTAAGCCACGCAAATGATCTGTATACATTTTACATACTAAATTTCTTGGAAAGTGTCGACATTCAGTAGCTCCTGTAGTGCTGTTCTCTTGTTGTGTTAGAATACATGATTTGAACCACCTCGCACCGGTAGCAGGCTGTGCCGCTTGTCGGCCTTACCGCTTTATATCGCTCTATCCTCATTATTTATTTCCATCTGCTCTGATTTGATCAGCCATAGCGGGACATGTTTGTTTGTGGCGATTCATTGCAGTGCAGACACACATTTATGCAGTAAGTATGGACAGATTGAGTGCGGCTACCAAGCACAACGGGCCCGGGGCTACATAAGTAGTTATTTACTAAACGTCGTCACAATACGGTGCACAGCATTGATCGCCAGTGACGGCAGGTGTCAATCATCGACTCATCAGCAGCAAAGTGGTTTGGGACGGCGCCCTTTTTGGCGGCCGGCACTGGGCCCGGCAGTCAACCATTGATCACCGGTGGCTGTGCTAACCCTACATCTTTTGTAGAGCGGCTGGCAGAAAGTTTGAGAGGGCAGAAAGTGTTGAGAGAGAGTTGAACAAAAGTTTTAGAGAGGAGTGAAAAGGTTAGGGAGAATGTTCCAATATATATATGTACCCTGACATCTATATATCGGAACATTTGTTTCTTAGAGTCCAGCGGGATTCCGTCAAGATTTCGAGGGGCACTCAGTTTCATAGCCAAAAGTACAATTATAGCATGAAATCATGTTATTATACCGGGAAATATTAAAAGTGCAAACTGACCGCCATAGGAAGTAGCTTGAGCTGATTACCACCTCACCTTGGACTGTTACTATATACTGATGGGAACTCACCTTGGCTCGAGCCAGCTCCGAGCACCATCAAAACAAATTTCCTTTCACGGTGGGCAGATGACATAGATGACGGCAGGTCTTGGTTTCTCTCCACGACCTCAAAATTTCTCTGTGGCCAAAACAACCGTCTAAAAACATTGTTTATGTCCTTATCACCCAACCTGACCCATGGTTTAACTTGAAGATCCTTGTTCAGGATGTTGAGCTTCCGTGGGACACTGGATTTCCATTTAGGGAAACCACCTCGAATCAGCTCAAGGTACCTCGAGCTGAACCAAGTTTTGATTGGGGGAGCTTGTGACCAAGGGGTGTGCGATCTGCTAAGCGAGCCCACTCTGATGGGCACGTGCTGGTTGAGCACCTTCCATATCCGGTTGTTAGGTCACCAATAGCCACGCTCTCACACGCAGCGCGACAACAAGCTGCGACGCGTCCCCACCCGGCTGTGACGCATCCAGTCTAGACTCCAACAGGCTCAGTCACTCCTCGAACCTGATAAGGACGGCAAACACGTTGTACTGCTCCTGGACCCTTTGAAAACCACATCCCGATCCCCGTAACCGCGCCGCCGTGAGCCGCCAAACGGCCACCAATCTCGGTGTAAATAGTGTCAATAACACCTCTTCATCGCACATAAATGACCCATGTACTTCCCCATACCCCCAAAATTCTGGTTTTCTATATGTTACCTTTCCTTCTGCTTTGGCTCCGACACCATCTCGTTCGGGTGGGACAATCACTGCGGATTCATGGACACTGGCAGCGGCTAGCAGCAGCTCGACTTCCGGAGGGTTTAACTGCCCCAAATGTAATAAACACTTCAAGAAAGAGCCAGCCAAAAGAGCTTGAAAGACCACATGTTGTCGAAGACTTGCAGTGAAGGTGTGCTCTTAATATTACTAATACCAGAGGAAATCATGGTCAGTGCTCATGCCAGCCGTTAGCGAGAAACCCAACATCACGCACTACAGAGCCGATACCTCCTTTGGCTCCGCCGCAATTGGCTCCCCCGGAGCATTGCGCAGGAATACTGCTTCCGTGGGATCCCGCCACCTTTTGGGAAACCTATCCCTTCCATGTCCATAGTCCGAAGGCAAAGCACCCTGCAATATATGATTTATTACTATTGGAACCTCCTGCTGCTCCTAGAGCCCACTCAAAACACTGTCTAGGAGGAGCTTGGTCCCCGAACGGCGCTTGCGCCAAGTGTTCTAATATAATTTTTGACATTTCGATCATTCACGAGCGCGCTAGCCGCTCCTTCGAGCGCGTCCACGACCATAGCGACCTAAACACGCTACAGCTCCATGCTAAGATTGAGGGGATGAAGGATAGTCTGAACACTCTCAAACTGAAGGTAAGCTTTACATCAATGGACAGGCAATATTCAAACATCTTGTTAGAATCTTGATCTTACGGATTCCGTTGACAGCACACGTGAACGGCTGAAGGAATATGTCAATCTCATTCAGTTCATGGGCCAACATTCCCATGAGATTCCTGCCCTTCACCGGCTTTTAGCGAATGCGGTAGCAAACGGCTGGAGCGCAAACATCATCCTTGAACATTGCCAGCTCGGCATCGAGGGAAAATACACTGCCCGGAATTACCCTCTCTATGAAATTTACCTCGCCATGCTCATCTATGAACTCGGGGGTGGGGGGGCCCTTTACGCCCTCAATCATTCCATATTTGCCCTTCCTTCCTGTAACACCATCCAGCCGTACCGCTCCCAGGCCAAACTGATGCCCTCCGTCAACGGGGTGCGAGTAGCCGAGATTTCCAGCAACATCTCTGCGTTGTTTGCGCCGCGGGCCAGTCATGAAACTGACACGGAGACACCCAACCGACGATCTACGGTCACACATTGTCATTTGACGAGATCGCAACCAAGCGCAGAATTGACTACTTCCCCGAAACAGATGAAATGGGCGGCTTGTGCCTGGAACACCTCCCCGCGCTCGACACGGTCAAAGTTGGGACCAATACCAAAACTGTAGAAGCTGCCGTGACCGCTGTGCAGGAAGGAAAGCTCCACATACCCCACGAGACGTCGGTTGGAGCCATCTCGCAGCTATTGGAAACCGGTTATGGGGCGCGACCTGTCTTCATGGGGCCGTCCTGTAAGACGGGTGATTGGAAGGAATGCCTTCGCACAATGGAAATCGTGCTGGAGGCCTGGAAGCGTTCGGTGTACAGGGAACGGCTTCACGGCCCCATCCTCTCGGTTGCATCCGACAGCGACGCGAAATGTTGCCTTGCATTGTTTATGATGACAATGCACATGGATATCATTGAGGGGAACCCGCTATACCCTTTTGTACGCGACCTCCCGGGGCTCAATTGATGTGTCGGAATAGATAATTTGACAATGGATGTAGACTTCAAACACAAAATGAAGTGTAAGTCCGACTTTCTCTTTTGATTGGTGCCGTTTTAACATGCTGGATAGGTGCCCGAGGTTTACTGACCTCAAACGCGGGGCTGCTCGTGAAGAACACGTGTATCAACCGCGATCTCCTGTTTTCTTGGCTTGAGCGACTCACCGAGCACGACTGGTCCGAGACGTCACTACATGCCCTTTTGGATCCGGCAGATGGGCAGAATGTCTCGAGTACAATCAAGCTGATGCTTGCCATCATAGAGCTCACATCTCTCGACAAGACAGACTTTGACCCCAATGAGGCCGTCGAGTTTGAGGCTCTCTGTCTCCTCGCCGAGTTCCTCAATGCTTGGATCCAACCATATATTAATACGGATCTCACTCTCCGAACAAATTGAGTCGCTCGTCTTGTGCTCCCACCTCTGCGCAGCCTTATACCTCCAAAACGGCAGGTCATTTATGTCAAATCAATTATATGCGCACATTCAAGCCTCGGTGAAAAATGCCGTCTTGATGGTAGCCAAAACACGGGTCATCAACGGTGAACTTAAGGTCTTCGTCTGCCTCCTCGGAGACAATGTTCTCGAGACCCTCTTCGGGCGTGCCCGAATGATTGGCAGGCACTCACCAAATTGCAGCATTGCCGAGCTCCGGGACCGCTTCGTGTCGGCGATGAATCTCGACTGGATTTATGAGCAGTGCCCAGAGTTCGAGCGTCAACCACGTCGCTTGAATCTGATGCGTATACGCCATGTCGATCATCTTTGTCCCCGGCATTTCAAGCAAGAGCTGCGTGCAAAGAGCTGTGACCTGCCAGTGGTGTGGAAATCCGCAGTGAGGAAAGCGGAGGCAAGGCAATCCTCACCAAGTACAGTGTGCAGATGACAGTTCCATTTGCTGTCCTTTTCAATCAACCCGAAACCGACCTACTGCGCCCGTTTGGGGGCAAATATCCAGCTCTCTCCAGCAAGGCCGACCGCTCAGTGGCAGATTCCTCGGGTGTGGTTGCTGACTCAACGGTTGACACGGACACTCGCTCCTTCTCCTCCTCTGTCCTCATTCCCACCACCGAGTTTGACAGGATGTTTGCCGGAGTCGAATCCCCGGACACCGCACATCACTCACTCTTTGCCGAAATCAACGACAACGGTCAACAGGCACACAAGAAGACAATTGTACGGACGTTCTTCGAAATGACACACAACATTCACACAAGTTGTGATCGTATTCAGCACGTGCGGGGCTTTACATATGGTGGTAAATCGTGGACACGGGAGAATGGAGAAGGTCACCAAACCGTATCTTCGTCAACCCATTTTCAGCAGGGCCAGCTATTCACAACACTCATCAGCTACAATAACACCCACCTTGCACTGGCAGTAGCCAAGTGCACCATGATCAGGAAAACAGGCTCTAAGACCGCCTCCACTTCTGCCGTCCCCCGAGTTGAACTCATCTTACCCGAATCTATTTACACAATCTCCGGCCAGGTACTCTCGCTGGTTGCCATGACCCAAAGCGAGGACGCTCCCGACTTTGCATGGGACGGAGACTTTGTCTCGTTATCGCTGAATAAAAAGGGCCAGAACGGCGACGTGTCGCGTGTACGCAATCTTCAATTCTCGGTTCCGAGCCGCCTCGTTGATGCTGCCATTCATGAGCAGGCACATGAACTGCTGGCCCTTGATTCCAAAATTCCGTGTGCCCGGGAGAAGACATGGTCCTTTTCCAAAAAGGATCTATCAGCTGCCTGGTCCTGTCTCTGGGAACGAGTGGTCGCAGATAAAAGTCTGCATAATCAATTCCCGGTATTTACGGAAGTCTCAAACGGTGCCTTCCCTTATGTTAGCTTGCCTTCCCCAGGTAAATTTCTACTGTCCTTGATTCGTTTCTTTGGACTCATGGGCCCCAGATTCCCCGCCATTTATTACTCCAAGGCCATTGCTGGCACTCCGATTGACGCGACACACTTCAATTGTAGCACCTGTCGTGTTTGCGGTGTGGTCGTCAAGGACACAAACCGACAGATTCATGTCGGCGAACATATCTTGAAGTCCATCTGTGGAGTTGATGATCCTTCAGCAAAATTGCTGGTAAGAAAATGAGCCGGGGCAACAACCGACACTGAATTTGATGACAGGTCTCGAAGGAATATCCCTGCGGGACATGTGGTGGCCCGACAATGAACGGCGGCTGTACAACTGGAATCAAGAATGGTAAACTTGATTCCAACTGCCCCCTCACCTATGCCTTCATGATTTCCGCTGCTGGCCAATTTCGGGACAAGCGCCCGTGTACATGTACCAATATTCCTATCAAGTGTCCGCTCGACTGCGACCAGTTTCATTGGAAGTACAATTTCCAACAGCATCTCGAGGACAGGCACCCTCAATGGAGACTAATTCTATCCCAAGACTTCCTTTCTACCATCCACATCAGCTCTGCTGAGCAAGAGGCCCTCGGAATTCCCTGCAACAATGTCATTGGCATTCCGGCGGCTGCACCTCCCAATCCCTCCTTTCCTCCTCCGAGTTGCGGCCGGAAGCAGCCCACATCGAGCCCTCCGAATTCGCCCAGTCGCAGAGCCAACAAGGAGAACGAAGGGATACCCACAATCGACTCGCGCGCAGTACGCCCACCGAAGATTCGGAAGCTTATTTTGAGGTTACCACCTGCCCTAGACCTCCAGGAAAATTCTCGTGTATAATGGAACATGTAAAGATGACATAGAAATATTTTTGTAATTTTCTGCTCAATGCACGGCGCATACAATCCGAGCGAACGTGTCGCAGCTTCGCGTGTGAGAGCGTGGCTATTGGTGACCTAACGACCGGATATGGAAGGTGCTCAACCAGCACGTGCCCATCAGAGTGGGCTCGCTTAGCAGATCGCACACCCCTTGCTTGCGACCCCGATCTACTGGACCATCAGGTGAGATTAGTCGCTACTTTGGGAAGGAAGTGATCTAAAAAAAAAACGCCAGCACATATTTCCCCATACGGACGTCCCCTAGATCTCAGTCAGATGTATTCCCACACGAACGAACAGCACCTTACCGCGTATCTGAGTGAGCAGCTGCTGCCAAAAAAACCTTGTAAATTGGTGTTAAAAACACAACTTATGTATGACCCACCAAGCGCTCAGATACGCTCGTCTGCGAGACGGCCAGCACAGCGGCGTGCCTCTTCTCGTCGGCGGCAGCAGACTCCATATGTAGGCGGTGGATGCTCAATTCGAGATTGACCTTGATATCAAATTTCAGCACGCTTGGTGGATTCAAGACGAATAAGGAGAGACGCACACTGAACTGCATCATGGCCTCGTCCAATAATCTTCCGTACTCCGCAACTTGGTTCTTGTGCAAATCTTGGCGAACGAATCGTTCCCAAGCTTTCTCAGTTTCGAGCTCGCGGAAGAAACTTCCAATCTCCTTGAATAGGCTGCACGCCACGTCAATATTTAACGAAGAAAAGGTCAAGATAAGCCAAGAAACCACATACTTCTCGATGTCAACAACGGTCCTCTCTACCTCCTCCGGAAGCACGACACCGAAATCCTTAGTCTGCCTCCATATATCCTGGACGAGCTGTGCGGAACGCCTTGCAATATGCTCGCATCCCTTCTTATTCGACTTGGCTCTCTGGAGGCGATAGTAAACAAAGTTGAAGCAGCTCGTACAACATGCCGCAGTTGAAGGCGCACCTGACTCAGCTCCATGATGACGAGGACGACAGATACAGACGATTTGAGAGGCGGAAAGGTGTCTGTCGACGCTTGGATTGCGTTGAGGGTGAGCCTTGTCGCAGCGAGGGCATCCGAGGTGATTCTAGCGGAGCCAATGCGACGCATCCTCGATAACACTGGCATGTCCAACGGTATGGGCGCGCGAGCGCCTAGTGGAAGGAACTGGGAGGTGGGAGGAAACGTGTTGTGCTGTGCTACACTCCCCACGCGTCCAGAAAGCTGTTGAAATTGCAGTGCACGTGTTCGAGAGACGCTCACAGAAATAAAAATAAACGCTCACAGATGCATACCAACTACCTACCTACCTACCTACCAACTGCCTCGCAAGCGGATTGGTTAGATGGACAACGCCTCATGCCTGCCTAGGCCGCACGTCTCGACAATGGATAACCACCTCAGCATCGTCCAACCCCGATTGACAGCAGCAAAATATGCGCTTATTCACGCAGGCTGTATGATGGACTGACGGCGTCTACGTCTGCGTTCTCATTTCCGGCTGAGAACTCCGGGGAGACTGGGAAGATGACGGTGGAGAGCGCCCAATATAGCCAATTTAAGAATGCGCCGCCAGCAAAATTGGAGAGACGTTTGATAGGCAAGAAGGCAGGGTGAATTATAACGATAACTTGTGCCAGTATGGGGGCGCTGAATGAAAAGAGAAAAGATCAAGAGGGGTGCAATTTGGACACTGTCTTCCCATAATTGAAGGCGTTTAATTTTCACTTCCGCCTGCAAATGGGTGCAAAGCCAAATGCGCCAGTGATCCCGGGGGTCCGCGACAAGGGAGCAAGCACGAGGATGGAGCGAGGCTCGTACCCATCCCCGGGGAAGAAAAAGACGCATCTGGTAAGAAACAAACATTCCGAGGTGAGGTTTGAGGTGCGACTTGGATCTTGAAGCGCGGTTGACAGTCTTGAGGTGCATTGAGGAGGCTTGAGGGGAAGCTTGAGCTCGAAATCTTGAGGTGAGGCTTGAGCTTGAAGCTTGAAGTCGTATGCGCCTCGAGTCGAGTGGCTTGACATCTTGAGGTCTTGAAGCGACTTGAATATTGAAACTTGAGGTCTTGGAGCGCGTTGAGGACTAAAAGGGTCTTGAGGAGGCTTGAAGCGCGGTTTGAGGTCTTGTGTATGATATCAATTGCGTTGACTGGCAGTTTCGAACTTTGGAGATGGGCGTTTCTGAACAGTGAACAATCATTGAATCACATTTGCGGGCCGGTCACATTGATCAACCGAACTTGTCTCCATCCGCATTCCTATTCAAGTACTAGGTGCGAAAAGAATTTGAGAGACTTTTTCCTTCCTGGGCTTCAGGCGAAAAGCTTACAAGGCTTGAAGGCGCACGAGGAAGACTTCAAACTCAATAGCCACATCATGGCGCAGGCCCCGGGAAGCTGCAAAGGATTGTCCGGAAATTTTCTTAGATTGGGCCTCAAAAAGCCACGGGCTTGAGCTATCTGGATCTGAAAAAAGCCACTTTTTTGGACAAGGGTTTGCTGATCAAATATTCACAAAAATACCCCACCGCGCTGCAAAGGCGCGGCGGGGGACACACCTGCCAAGCCTTCCCCCCCGTTGTATTAAATTCACTCCCGGCGCTGTCAAGGGACTACTCAAGGACTACTCCTGTCTGGAGGACATCAGAACCTGCAAGCTGGGTCAGATCTAGGCTAAAAAAAGCCACTTGTCGGACGGGCTCGCTGATTTTTGACCTGATAAAGCCACTTTTTGGACAAGGAAATTGCTTGATTTTCGCCCTAAAAAAGCCACCTTTCCGGACAATCCTTTGCAGGAGCTTCCCGGGGCCTTATGGCGCAATATGCAAACCGTTGGTCGCGGGTACAGGTTGGACGGATCAAGGCTACGGTGTCAAACCCGCGAATACGTGGATCAGTCCCGCGTACAAGGTGCGAGACGGGTCTGGAAAGATGATTTGATTCTAGCGGGCTCAAATTTGCCCGGAATTCTTTCGGTACGCAGGGAATGAACCACGATGAATTGAACGTTCAAATATTTTCAGGATTTAAGCCGCTCTGTACAGCAGTGAAAGCGATCAAAGTTTGACTACAGCCAAGTTATAAACCGTCCGCCGCTCACTTTGTTAGATTTTTTTTAACCACTGGAGCTTCGTCCGCATTCGAGGAACACCATAATACTTATATTTTATTTGTCGTGGAGCATGCCCGCGGGTACGAAGCGCGGTTGGTTCGGGGATGAATTTTTGGTGGAGTGCTGGTCATGCGTTCGATTTTGCCATCGGGCATATGTTTTCGGGATAAATCTTTTATTTTCTGGGGTGTATTAGGGACGTAGGGAGCTCAAGAGAAAAATATATATTCAAGCTATGTGTGGTACAAAATGTTAACAGTGTGAATACAGTCAGGCTGGGTGAAATGATAGGCCTATACAAGTTTGTAGAGGTACAGGTATGGGATAGGGCGGGGATCGTGCAGTCGGGTTTATGCGAGGAGCACGAGAAACGCTGATATGAAGCCACTTGCCGCAACGCATGGGAAGGTACGCAGCCGTCATCCGCTCTGGAGGTCTTCAGAGCGAGCACCTCCGCCTCAGGCTGATCGTCCAGTATATCTGCTCGCAGTCTTGCGTTCTCGATGGTGCCCCGTCGTGCGTATGAACGTTGAAGGTTCCAGTGGCTCGAGGACACACTCTTCCCGCTAAAACAAGACCATGAAGCGCCCATGCTGTCTGACGGCCTTTGAATCCCCTGTCCCCAAAATGAAACATATCAAAAGGGACACCGTGGCGTACGCACACACGCCCCCACATTCGGCGCGCCTCTTTGTATCGCTCACACCCAATGAGGAGAGGACGAGCATGAGGGCCAAGGCATAAAACGCAGAGGCAAAACTGCACAAACCGCAAGGGTTCGGCCGGTATCCAGAGAGCACGCAAAAATAAACGACAAAGAGGAGGAGAATTGAAACAAATTAGACGTACTTCTCCACTTCACGCAACTCCGTCGCTGCGCACACAGTAGCTGAGACAACGCCGAGCCGCAGAACTGCAAGGCCGGGAACGGTCAGGAAATAGTGAGAGAGTCGACAAAGTAGTAGAACCAGAAAACGAACGTGCAGGGATAGTTTAACGTCAGAATGGGTATCTGCATGCCAATGCATGGTGCACACTGATGACGGTGCCCCGAATGTATTGTTAATTTCATTGTCAGTGTCGTGCGGTGCCTTTCCGCTGATCTCAACGAGTCAAAAACGCGTCGTGAACCCGAAATGCGCGGACTCAACTGACCATGCCACATGCGATATGGAAAGAAACCAATAACCTCAATTGTGGACCGCAGCGGTGGATTCAGCATCATGATCCTTCGACGAGGATGTCCGTTTGACCAGTGGCAGTTGTCATCCCTTGATGCTTCATCGCGCACATGGTAATACCTACGAGAGGGTAGGCGCAAAAAAGCAGAGAATGGCCGTGAAGAGGTGCTGGAGCAGTTGACGGCTGGAGCGACGGAAGAGAGAAAGCCTTGTCACAAATGATAACATCACGTCTGTTCCTTCACCTCGTTTGTCTTCCTCAACCGTTACAAAATCTTTACTGCCCTCAAGACGCTATATCGTGAACTCCGATGCTGATTAATTATTGTCCTACGACAACTTTTCCTTAAATTCCCTGCTCCAAATCCGAGCCAATTTCTTCAATAAATACTTAATGCCCTAACCTGCGTCGAGTTCCAACTGCACAAATGCGCCATGATCAACGTGTCAGACTTGCAAATCTGTCCTCGGGGCCCTTCAGATGCGTCAAAGACGGAATGAGACTCAAAATCGAGCCTCGCACGATTGTCTTTTCCATCGGCTTGTTGGCCTGTCCTACTAGTACACTATTCAACGCCGGCGTAAATGCACCTATGCCACCTCCATCGGAAGCCTTGGGCCATCCAGAATCCACCGTAAAAGCAACCCTGGCTGGCAGAAACTCCAAGAGGATCCCAGCTCCAAGAAAAGATAGACTTTCGTCGTTGCGGCTGGATTTTCTGTCTGCTTTGGGGCACAACGTCCTTATATGAGTCAAGCCGCCACTGGAATTATTTGGCATCCCGGACGCATTTTCTGCCTTTCTGCTTTACAACCACATGAGGGTATCTTTGGCTGGAGTCTATGAGACAGAGGACATGTGGTCGACGCGGATAATGATGCGCCGAATGTAGACTCGTACCTCGTCGAACCGCTTCGTACTTCATTGGTGGTCCACAAATTCACGGGAACCTTTGGTGCAAGTCACGTACAGAAAAACTGACCTTTACACTTCTGGCTTTCAACCATTACTGCATGGAGGGTACTGCGTGCTTGTTGGCCTTCGTGGATCTTCAAGGTAAATATATTTTTATTCAATCCCTTCCCGATACTGAACTACTTCTAGCTTCTAGGTTCCCGTCATGGCGGTGGGATGGTCCCCTTCGACCCCATGACCCATGCCATCAAAGGGTAGGTTACGACGCTTCATCTCGTTGCCCTCTACCACACTAATCTTTTCCCGGCGCAAGTGGGACCGGCGATTATGGGCCCAAGGGAATTCGTGACACAATCAATGACCATGTTTGCAGGGCATTGGAGCTTTCCAAGACCATTCATAAAATCTTGTTACAGCTTGTTTCCACCTCTCACCTCTTATGACCTCCTACAATTTTCGCTCTTACGCATAATGCACGAATTACGATCGCTACAAATGATACTTTATTTCATTTTGTAAAAACCCGATCCTATAGCAGGCACTTGCTGTCTTCCTCAGAGCCGAATTGCAGGAAGCAATTATGGCAGAATCGGGAGTGTACTGAAGGCATCCCACATAAATTGCATGAACAATAATCAAATCAAAGAACGATGAGGTATTCTGTGTAGTGTTGGTAGATTATGAAGAGCAAACATTATTTTCTTTTGTGTTGTTCTGAGTCGAGACTGTATTCTTCACCGATATTAGTAGGCGCCGGAACGGGACATAACAACATGTATTGCATGGGAGAAACTGAACAACAGCGTCAGCTCCCCTCAAGATACCTGGGAAGATTCTACTTCTTCTTGACCTAAGACAGGATAGCCTTGTCTACCTCCGTGTCATAGAACTTGGATTTGAATGTGGTGAGTCTCGGGGCCAGGAGTTATTGATTCTGTCGTTAACTTAAAGCGCAAGACAACTAGATAAATATGAAAGCACCTTGAATCCTCCCCGGTCAGTGTTGCGATGGCATATGCCTGGTTTACTCGTCACAAGTGAACAATGTTCTCTTTTGGAAGGGCCCGGGCCAGCTCTCCAACTGAGGTCAGGAATATTAATTAATTTGTATCTTCCCACTGTAAATTGAAGGAGACTGATGTTTCATACTCGTTGGAATGTTCATCCAAGTTTATTGGGCGGTGGTGAATCAGGGCATGCACACGCGGTATTAGGATGAAACATTTGTATTCACAACATAGTCCTACAGTGTCCTTGTTCTTAGCCTAGGGAATCTTGCCATGCAGGCCGGAGACATCAAGAGAATTTTATTGGTGGCTAGTCGCACCGCGAAGACGGAGGACTGGGGAAGATATCATGAACACATCAACGACAATCAAAGAACATTTACTTACCAGCCTGGAAGTCGACTCTGTTGAATGTAGGCGGAGAGTGTGGCCGTCTCGGGTGAGCGATAGACTTCCTGAAAATCTTGCCTGGACAACGATCTGCAGCATCACCAGGAGGTCGGTCTCCGGAATATTGTAGTCGGACAGAGTGTCCCGGCGTCGATCTTTCCAGCGAAAATAAGATGAGGGTCGGCCATCTTGAACTCTGAAGTAGTCCAATATTATCAAGACTTGACTTAGAGGGTTTCCAGAGGTCCACAAAGCTCTAGGTGGAGCCACTGAGACAAAATGCTGGAAAGCGTGGTAAACATCGTAGAGAAAAGGTGATAGATCCTCGAAGTGTTGCCGGCGCTTTCCAGTGCCGATCCCGTACGAGATTGACCTAGGCTCCCCCACCCCAACCTTGAACAGTGCCAACATGGGGCAGTCCCAGGCCAGTCCGCATTGTACGCCCAGCGCGGGAAGCAAGCTGAAGGCGCTCCCTGAGGAACGAGACAAATTACACCGAGCTGCTGCAGCATAATCCTTCGAGTTTAAACATTAAGCATCTGCAGATTTGACAGTTCAAAGATCCTTTAGAAACAGGAATTGCACGTTCACGAGGAAAGAAATCACAGCGAAGATGAAATACAAATGAGCCACGGACTGGATCCGGAGAGGTCCGAAAGAGGAAATGTTGTTTGGTCCAACCAAACAATCGTCCCTTTCGCAATGCTGTCGTCGTCCCCAGGCCTTGGGTGCAGCACTTGATCCCATTCGACACTGAACACAACTTATGGCTGATTGCACTTGGCCGAACTTCTGGATGCATGCGACGGGCCCATGGTACGTGATTTTGCGTCGAATTTTCCAATGACGACGTCAAGATCCAAGACGTCTCTTCGGATTGAAGCTGAAGATCCAACAGAATCAAGACAGGTTACTGAAAGGAATAGGCTTCTTCCAGCTCAAGTCATCAGCAACAAGACCATGAGCGCATCGCGGCGACGCTAGTGTTGGCAAGGTTCGGTTCGGTTCAGGTTCAGGGCCTCTCGCCCTGAACGCCGAACCTGAACGCGGCGTTCGGTTCGGGCAACCCCCGAACCTTGAACCTGAACGCGCGTTCAGGTTCAGTTCGGCGTTCGAACGCGTTCGAACCTAAGGCACTTCGGTCATCTCGGGCGGCTGGAGTCTCTCTGAAAATATCACTTCCTAACATTTTTCAGTGCTCTGGTGGTTGGAAAGGTATTTCGTATCCCTTGGCTAGTGCCGAGACGCCTGCAAATGATAAATTATCCTCGCGCAAGTTTGCTAACGGTGGAGAAACTCGTGTAGAAATCACTCACCTGACCAATTTTTAGGTTCGGCGTTCGAACGCGCCTGCTCTCCGCCAAACGCTGAACCGAACCTTCGGTTCAAGTTCAAGCATTCACTGAACCTGAACGCCGAACGCGCGTCCGGTTCAGGTTCGGTTCAGGTTCGGACCGATTTCCGAACCGAACCTTGCCACCACTAGGCGACGCACAAGCGTTCATTGTCATTGTGCAGCGCAGATGGGTCGGTCCCAAACACTTCAAGTTCAGCCCAGATAGAGAGAGACCGGTGCATCACTAACCGTCTCCTCGAGCTCAGCACACTAGGTATCTTCTGCGTCTCGGTTCAGCTCGTCCCCGGCGGCCCATCCAAGCTCTTCAAGTGCCGCAAGCAGTGCTCTTTGTTCCTTACTTGCTCGTTATCCACGCACCCCCACTCCTCAAGTACTCGCACCTTGGTCTCATCTTCCGCGGCCCACTCGATCATCCTCTGCAATTCGCGCACCCAAGCTCCACGAGCAACCCACTTGCGCCTTGATCTGCACGCTTGCTCTTCGAGTGCTCACAGAGCAGCTCCACTCGCCCAAGGTCCCCCCCCCGGTGGCCCATAGCCCGGCAGCCCCGCAACATCATCGTCCCCGCACCCCGAGTCAAGCCACGCCCACGGCCCGATCATACCATCTACGGCCCCCCCAAGCCCGCCCTTAACACACGCATGCTCGAGCCGCAACAGTCCCCTCCTTTCAGGATTCATGAGCGACAAGAGATGACAAGACCGCAGGTTAATTAGTAACGGCCTGAACCTAGCTTAGCTATCCATAGTCAGAATATTATATTTCCTGCTACTCATCAAATCTCACCCAACCTAAGCTGGTACCTTCGAATATCTCTCCAGAAAATAAAAGATTTATCCCGAAAACATATGCCCAATGGCAAAATCGAACGCATGACCAGCACTCCACTGAAAATTCATCCCCGAACCAACCGCGCTTCGTACACAGGGGCATTTTACGGGGGGGGGACATTGTCAAATAGCTTAAAGTATATTGATCTTTTATTCACATGCTAAAATGGTATATCGGTGAGCAAAACGGGTTCATAATGGAGGAAAAGGTCGTAGAGGAGCCATGGTCCTGTTACTCTACACGATCTACTACTGTATTCGGGGATACGCCATCTGCCATCAGCACGTGTGCGCAAAAACCTGCTGGGTCAATAGCGGTTTGTGTGCGGCATCGAGGAGGCGGGGGCGAGCGGGGCGGGGGGGAGGATCTGGTGCATGGGGGTGCACATGGCCCGCATGACCTCGGGCGTGAGGGTGTCGAACCGAATCATCTTGCTCGTCGAGGAGATGAGTGAGAGCAGGACACAAGGAGCAGGATTGGCGGATGACAAAGCTTTTGATGTGGTTGTGCCTATCTGAGGCTCAACCACCACCATCCTTTTGGCGTGCAGCGATATTAAGGGCAGAAGTCTGTGTTGGGTCCCGCGTCTATCGGCCGGCCAGAAAGTTTACCCGCAATCTCACTGAAATGGAATCAAATCTCAATTTTTTCTACGGCGGCCGACATGCGTTCAACAAGAAGCTTCGACTTCTGAGCTTCTGCCTTCGATCCCCTGGACCTAGACCGCCGTACCTTGTCTTTGGACCAAAATATCCGCCTCCGGGCCTCGCTCAAATTCATTCACCGACACTTGGCATTCAGGTATGCTTCAGGCTCACTGGCGAACTTGGACTTGGACCGCGGTGGCGCGGGTTCAATTACAATGAAAATAAAAATAAAAATAAATTGAAGACCGTTGACAGCCCAACCCCGAGTCGAACGGGGGTACTCTGCTTCATCGAGAGTCTTATCTCAAACTCGTCGCAGACGTGTCCTAAGCGCAACTGGGCCTTGTTTCTCGAGCTTGGTACGTTCGTTTCGAGACCGACTTTCCGATCACCATCACCCTCTTTACTTCATTCCAGGACCGGTTGAATGAATGGAATACT
Source organism: Mycena olivaceomarginata (assembly GCA_029378375.1). Lineage (NCBI taxonomy): Eukaryota > Fungi > Basidiomycota > Agaricomycetes > Agaricales > Mycenaceae > Mycena > Mycena olivaceomarginata. The sequence continues at coordinate 47,778 of JARKIC010001527.1, read as the reverse complement.
ACCTTCTCAATCTCATCGTCTAGCGGTGGCAAAACCAAACCAAACGTCCTTCCACGAATTCAAACGAAAAAAAAAAAACGTTCTGAATCGCCCACAATGGCCCAGCCCTGAGTCGAACGGGTTCACTCCGCTGGGGACATCTCTGTAGACCATGTACTGCGGACGCGCTCCGAGCGCAACCATGCCTTGCATATCGCACTCGGTACGACGCTCCTCTCGACACCACATTTTTTCTTCCTTGCCTTGATCTAGGGCACGTTCAGTGAGGTCTCCTCCTCGTCCCATATTCTCACCGCAACTCCTCTAGCGGTAGAAAAACCAAAACTGCTGCTCGTTTGTTTGAAGTTTTCAAACCAAAACTAATTTGCACTTACATATGGCCCGGCCCCGAGTCGAACGGGGTCGCTCCGCTGACGATTTCTTCGTAACCGGTCATGTACTGCGGACGCGCTCCAAGCGCAACCAGGCCTTGCATACTGCATCCGGTACATTCGTCTCGACGCCGAGTTTTCCCTGACTTGACGAAGAAAAAATCTCAAACGCAGGGCTCGAGCTCGAAACGACAACATTACACATCCATTGCAGACGCGCTCCCACTTTCCAAGCGCAACCGGGCCTTCCATTATCCAACTTGGTACCTCGTTTTCCATGCTGAATTTCGCCAACCAAAGCCTGACGAATAAATCTCGAGACTCGACCGTTGCTCTCACCCATGAGCAATGCAGCAAAAAAGATACAGCTATCCCAGCCCCGAGTCAAACGGGGTCGCTCCGCTGTCTAATGCCGATAGTAACAATTTATCTGTTTCAGACGCGCTCCAGGCGCAACCAGGCCTTCTATACTGCACTCCGTACGTTCTTCTCGACGCCGAGTTTTTGTGACTTAACAAGGCAAAAAAATATGTGTACCTCACGACTATTAGGTCTCGAGCCTGGGGCAATCGGGCCACATCCGTTAATTAGTTCGGGCCCGTGCTCCAAGGGTGGGTACGGCCGTCGGGCCGGGGGGACCTCTCAAGAAATGGGTTGGAAATTGTTTCAAATCACTGTAGAATGCTCCTACTTACCTCTCTACATATCTTTTGTGTGTTTCGAACCCCTAGTTTTACATATTGAGGCTCAAGATGAGGTTTCGGCAAAAGAGGCTCGGCAAACTATGAGATCACTCGGGCTGTGCTGCATCAAACGATCATGTAGTATTTTTTTCACTCAGACATCCTCCCGTAAATGCCATCCCTCATCGAATATGATGAATGTCTGCCCTCCAAACTTCTTCCATGTAAAGAGCCCTGGTCTTGCAGTGATTATTCGCTAATGAGACTTCCAATCAGTTTGCGGTACACTTTCTGAATCAAAACCCGATGCTCTAGCATTCCACCACGTGCGATGGGGTTTTGCAAATCTGCTTCTCTTACTGCTTCCATTTACAATAATCCTCACTATCCATGCTCTCAGCAACGAACTTCGCTTTCGGGGGTAGATACCATGGAAATACATGTCTTCATTGTGTTTTTGCAGTAAATAAAATTCAATACCTCCATATGTTCGTTTAAACTACTAGTTACCTTTTTTACTTCATTTTATCTCCTCTTCCACACTCCATGTGGGCTCTATGCAAGTTTCAGTCAAGTTTCGGCCAAGTTATGGCGGGTTACGGCTGTAGCCGAGCGGAATTACCCGATTGGGATGGCCACGTGATAGGTAGGTATGCTGAGACCATGTTTTCGAAAAAATACGGCCCAAGTGGATTTTTTCACGGATTCAAAACCCCTTGGGCGGAGTATTTTGTCTGCGAGTGAGGGATTTGGTCAGTAAGAATGAGGAGTATTCGGGAAAGGGAGCAGCGAGAGGATGTGACATACATTCAAATGTCTCGTCGCCCACAAGCAGCAGCGAGCAGGGTGTCGGATGTCTTATCTATCGAGGGGGCGAGTGGCTGGCACAATGTCAGTGATGAGGAAGAAAGGCAAAGGAAGGGAAGGGAAGGAAGGAGAAATCAATGTGTACCTGGGAGTCCGGGACTAATGTTGCCGCGACTTCAGACTTGGGCCAATGAAGTTGACTTGGAGTCGGGGACTTGAGCCGAGTCGAGTCGAGTCACTCGACTCGACTCGAAGTCACTCAAGTCGACTTTGAGTCGGTTCTCAAGTAGGTTGCGTAGTTCGGCCCGAAAACGCGATTGGGAGCATGACCAAAATTTGTGACATGGGTGTCACCGTCGCATGTGCGTGATATCCTGTGACATTGTTATGATGGCCGAAAAATATTTTTTTGCTTTTCGTGTTTTTATCTGGAGGCCCTAGGATCAGGTCCAAAAATTTGTCGACTTGGCGACTCAAGTCGACTCAAGTCGACTTGGCCGAGTCCGACTTCCAAATCAAGTCGCCACTTGACTTGCTGAGTCGCGGCAACACTATCCGGGACTAGGGCTGTTCGCCGTACCGTATATGGTATACGGCCGTATGCTGACGGCTACTATACGGCTGCATTCCCGGCCGTAACCCGTACCGTATTGGAGAGGTACAGAGGGTCATACGGTATGGTACGGCACCATATTACAGCTGTCGATCTTACGGTACAGCGCCAATTTCAAGATAATTGATATTTTAAACATACTGGAACAAATAATCAATCTCCCAGGCATGCGGTAATGTCCCCACGAGCCATACGCAAACGATTTTTCACCAACATGAGGGTTTGAATCGTGTCTGCCTGCAAGCTTAAGATGTGAGCATCTGAATAAAGCAGTTATCATGTACTTAACAAGCTGCAGGCTCTTTGATGTTGTGGACAGAAATTGTCTGCAATGAGAAGGCATTGAGAGACGAAGAAATTACATTCACGTTGCGATATTTAAGCTAGGACAACATTCCTTGACCGGAACAATGATCACAAACAGACAGAACTTATTCTGTTATTTGCCTATAGGGGGGTTTCCAAAGAATGTCCCAAAATGTATTATGTAAAACGGGATCATTCTATTTGGAAACCCTGATTCCAGCGGAAACCCCTCCTTTTTTGAGAAACCCCTTGAAACATCTAGTTGGAAGCCCGTGGCTAACTTCAGCCATCACTGATATCAGCGACGGCTTTTCAACCCCGGATCAACCAAACTGAGCAACATAACACGTCGTGCACGGTCACCATAATCATATGGGCGACGTGTTCTTGAGTGAATTTTGGTTTCACACAAATTTCTCGACATTGAACTTGGGTTCTAGCTGTACTGGGATTCTTCAAGCTGTTGAAATGAAGGTGTGCACCATCCTTTACTTGGGAATAGATGGCTGTGGTTGAACTTGAACTATGTCCTCTTGACCGATTTTGAACCACAAAATACTTGAAGACCATGTAAGAAGCTGTGATGGAACTCTGTCCTTAGCACACTCGTCATCAGTTGACTTCCTTGTATAGGTTCTGACTTATATTAATCTAATCATGCCGACGCCGCCAATGTTATGCCGGCCGCCGGCCAGAAACCCTTGGAAATCGAGTTTCCAAATAGAACATTTTTTGAAAGAGAGGTTTCCGCTGGAATCAGGGTTTCCAAATAGAATTATACTGTAAAACGGACGGCCCCGGGGCGCAGCCGGTCCGCCCGCTTTCCGGAGCACAGCCGCCATCGGCCCACCTTGTCCCGTGAACATCTTTCAGCCACACAACCCTCAATGCGAGCTGGTCGGCGCGCAAGCGCCAACCGAGCGAGTGATGATCTCTGTTACAGAGCTTGTATTAAAACTCAAAAGCCTCTTAATTTTTTCCTCCCTGTTTGCTCTTGTTTGTGACCCGCCGCTTGCCGGCTTCTTACCATCATGTGTTCTCCGACGTCTGGCACGGGACGGGTCGCGTGATAGGGCGGAGGTATGCTACCGGTGAGGCCCGTGAGGGACGTCGCACTGATACGAATTTCGTTCAGATGTATTGCGATTGCGTGACATAGGAGAGAGGGCTCTAGGAGGAGCCTGAGGACGGACGGCGGAGCGCTATCTGCTCTGGGAGTGAATGAGCGAGCGGGATATGGATGAGCGGACGGGGACCGCGTACGAGCAGTGGACTGGCGATATTCGCGAAGGCGCAGATACAGCTTCGAAGGAGGATTGAAACGAAGGAAGACGGGAAGGCGAGCGTACCTCGCACGGGAAGCTCGTCGTAGGCGAAGACTCGGAAGAGCACGCGGACGTCGTGGCTAACCCGATGATTGGGTGCATACTTTACATACGGGGATGTGTCAAACGAGAAGTCCTTCCGAAACCGGTGCTGGCATGAGGATTGATATGTCAGCTTCTTGTCCTCCTTCATACACGAGGACGCCACGACACTTCATCTCTCACTGTCGTTTGCAATCTCGATTGCGCCCCCAAGAATGCCTCCAGTGAACCAAAAGTGAGAGACCCAAAGCAATTCCACCCCCAGCCCGTATCTCACATGCCGTAGCCTCAGTGTGCAGATATCCAGTCAGTTCCATCGCTTTGGTGTGGTACCAGTGCTCTGATTTCAATCAATAATAATACAGCTATATCTGCGACCGACCTCCGAGCTTCAAAGACGAAAAACTGTGTTGTCAAAGTCCGGTTGGATGGTACGACAATCAGAAAAGCGGATCTGAAGAATGCCCGCTGCAAAATTGAATTTGATCCCCCCTAGTGCGTTGTGAAAACATGCCATTATTCTCACTGCTACAAACCATTTTGCAGTTCTCTCTCGAGTGGCTCTGCTCTCAAGGTTGAGCTTGTCCAGAGCAGCCACTTGCCAACATTTCGCACGGTGCTCACCATGATGGAATTCACTGTCACAGTTGCCAAGGGAATTCTCGAAACTCAGGGAGTGTCACAGTTGACTGGTGTGTGTATTGGCACAAATGCTATCCAGTGATGTTCACCAGATACATCCAGATCACGTCTTCACCAACCCATCCGCAGAGTTCTGTATCAGTTTCAGTATGGTATGTGGTGAGTATGAACTAACACGCACAATCTCTGACAAACACTTCAAGGAGCTAAATGCAACAGAGAATATCCTGAGTGCAGGAATTGCCCGTGCTGCAGAGTTGCAGAATGTTTTGGACCACTTAGGGAAATACTCCAAATTCTTACAAACATTCCTTGCTTTGGGTCTTGCAGCGGGTGAGGTGAGCGTGATGATTGGAGTCACAAGGATCCATTTAAACTCATTTTGATCAGGCAAATTCAATTGCCAAGGCAGTTTTTTCAAGTGTGGATCAAATCTACAAGGCATTCCAGGTCTTCACACTTCCAAAATGTATGCTCGCTGATTTTGAGGAAACCTAGCTGCTGCAAGAGCAACAGAAATGTGATGCGGACATAACTGCTCTACTCCAGAATATGGCTGATGTCTTGGCCTGCATTGCTGATGTGGAGCAGTTTGCCAAGTCCGCTCAGCTGAAACAGGCCATGGAAGAGGTCAATCCCATTGTTCATGCAACCGGAAATTTCATCACCCAATACAGTACTCAATCTCTCAAGTGTTTGTTTCATTCTTGGTTCTGGAATTCCATGCATCTCATTTTAAATGCCAGCAAGGATCCTTTCTCTCACCCTTGGCATCAAGACAAGAGAAGAACTAGACAAGCTTACCCACCGGTTTCTGTCCTTCAAACATAAATTTGGCCGTGGTCTTGCTGTGCAGTCTGGAATGAGTATAGCAATAATGGAGACACAACTCAAATTCCTGTTGGACAGCACCAGTGAGTGACCTGTGAATCTGTAAACACACCACTCCTGAGCAATCAAAATAGTGCAAGACCGGCAACTGCAGAGTCTCAGACTGAAGGCCCCAGAAATAAAACAGGGTCCTGAGCCATGCATGCATGGAACTCGGCTCGACATCCTCAAGACCATTCATGATTGGGCAAACAACTTGGATGGTCCCAATGTTTTCTGGCTCCATGGGTATCCTGGCACTGGAAAATCAGCTATTGCAATGACAGTTACAGAACAGCTCCTGGAATCTGGGCGTTTAGCATCCAGCTTCTTCTTCAAACGTGAAGAGTTTTTGTCTCAGACCCCAAAGGCTCTTTGGTGCTCTGTGGCGTATGATCTTGCAGACAAATACCCTGAGATACGGAGCAAAGTGATTCTGGCATTGGAGTCTGGCGAGGTTCTCCCACATATCACAAGCTATGAGAATATTTTTGAGAAGCTCATCATCAAGTCTCTGCAGAATCCGCTCTCAGTGCCTCCTGGGAGGATGCCTATACTGGTCATTGACGCACTGGATGAATGTGGGGGTCTGACAGAATCCCGGTCTTACCAGAAGCAGGTTCTGGGGGCCCTCAGTCGCTGGAAACATATGCCATCACAGGTGAAACTCTTTGTCACTAGCCGCAATGAGAAAAACATACACTCTGTGCTGGGCTCAATGGGATCACAGTGCAAGGTTCTTGAAGTTGGAGAGAAAACCACCTCAGAATCGTACCTGGACATCGAGAATTATCTACGTCAAGGGTTTGATGCTATTCAGAGCGAGGTACCAGTCACTCCTGCATCCATGGCCAACCTCACAAGAGTTGAAACTTCTCACTGATGCAGCTGCTGGATTATTCATCTGGGCCAGCACTGTTTTGAAGCTTGTGGGGGGTCGTCAACCCAAAAGAGAGCTTGAACGGATAATACAGACACTGAAGGAGGGACAACAGAATGAGGAACATGATATGAACCAACTGGACCATCTCTACCAAAATCTACTCATGTCAAGGTTTTTGTCAACCACTGATGTGGAGGTATTCAAACAGGTGGCTGGAGCCACACTTGCGGCACAGATCCCACTGGCATTGGAAGATATGCATGCCCTAGTTCCATCACTAACCAGCCAGGACCTTGACTTTGTGTGCACACAGATGAACTCTGTTCTTGATTCTGAATCGGGCCCTCCGATTTGTGCATCAGTCATTTGTTGATTTTCTTATCAACCTTCCAAATGAATCACCATTCAATTACAAAAAGATGGTACATGAACAGCAAATGGCATCTGCCTGTTTCCAGACTATGGCAGAGCAATTGAAATTCAACATCACTGGGGTGGAGAGCTCATATTTTCGGACTGATGTTATACCTGGTCTGGCACAGAAAGTTTCCAATCACTTGTACTATGCATGCCGATTTTGGTCTGCACATCTCCAGAGTGTGGTGGAGAAGGAATCACTGCTGGCAGATATTTTAAGATTTATGCACACACAGCTGTTGTTTTGGCTCGAGGTACTAAGTGCTCGTCATGTGACAGGGATTGCATCAGCAGCATTAATGGCCCTAGATAGATGGCTTCCGGTGGGTAATGCATAATCTGAGTAGTGCATCCGCTCATAGAATGGGAACAGGTCAATTGTGAACTGAAAGGAGATGTACAGGATGCCATAAGATTTGTGAGGGGCTTCGGTCACCCAATTGCTGTGTCCATTCCACACATTTATGTGTCTGCGTTGGGGTTTGCCCCAGCCACATCTCAAACCACACAAAGATACCATGGAAGTGGGTTGATAACACTGGGGTTGAAATCTGGTGGCAGCCTGAGCTGGCTGGGCACAGATGCTGTGTTAAATGGCCATCAAAGCTGGGTCATGTCTGTGGCCTTCTCACCTGATGGCACCCACATTGTCTCTGGTTCTTATGACAACACTGTGCGCATGTGGGACTCCGAGACTCAGACACAGATTGGAGCCCCACTGGAGGGCCACACAAGTGAAGTCATATCTGTGGCCTTCTCACCTGATAGCACCCGCATTGTTTCTGGTTCCTATGATAACACTGTGCGTGTGTGGGACACCACAACTCAGACACAGATTGGAGCCCCACTGGAGGGCCACACAAGTGAGGTCATGTCTGTGGCCTTCTCACCTGATGGCACCCGCATTGTCTCTGGTTCTGACAACACCGTGCGTATGTGGGATGCCATGACTCGGAAGCAGATCGGTGCCCCACTGGAGGGCCACACAAGCTGGGTCATGTTTGTGGCCTTCTCACCTGATGGCACCCGCATTGTCTCTGGTTCCTATGACAACACTGTGCGCATGTGGAATGCCATGACTCAGACACAGATTGGAACCCCACTGGAGGGCCACACAATGGTGGTCAGGTCTGTGGCCTTCTCACCTGATGGCACCCGCATTGTCTCTGGTTCTGATGACAACACTGTGCGTATGTGGGATGCCATGACTCAGACACAGATTGGAGCCCCACTGGAGGGCCACACAAGCTGGGTCATGTCTGTAGCCTTCTCACCTGATGGCACCCGCATTGTCTCTGGTTCCCATGACAACACTGTGTGTGTGTGGGATGCCACAACTCAGACACAGATTGGAGCTCCACTGGAGGGCCACACAAGGACGGTCAGGTCTGTGACCTTCTCACCTGATGGCACCCGCATTGTCTCTGGTTCCGATGACAACACTGTGCGCATGTGGAATGCCATGACTCAGACACAGATCGAAACCCCACTGGAGGGCCACACAGATATAGTCAGGTCTGTGGCCTTCTCACCTGATGGCACCCGCATTGTCTCTGGTTCCCATGACAACACTGCACGTGTGTGGGACACCACAACTCAGACACAGATTGGAGCCCCACTGAAGGGCCACACAAGGGGGCTCATGTCTGTGGCCTTCTCACCTGATAGCACCTGCATTGTCTCTGGTTCTGATGACAACACTGTGCGTGTGTGGGATGCTGTGACTCAGACCCAGATTGAAGCCCCACTGGAGGGCCACACAATGGTGGTCAGGTCTGTGGCCTTCTCACCTGATGGCACCCGCATTGTCTCTGGTTCCAATGACAACACTGTGCGCATGTGGGACTCTGAGACTCAGACACAGATTGGAGCCCCACTGGAGGGCCACACAAATGATGTCATGTCTGTGGCCTTCTCACCTGATGGCACCTGCATTGTCTCTGGTTCTGGTGACAACACTGTGCGTGTGTGGGATACCACAACTCAGACACAGATTGGAGCCCCACTGGAGGGCCACACAAGCGAGGTCATGTCTGTGGCCTTCTCACCTGATGGCACTCACATTGTCTCTGGTTCCACTGACACCACTGTGCGCATGTGGGATGCCACAACTCAGACACAGATTGGAGCTCCACTGGAGGGCCACATACACTGGGTCAGATCTGTGGCCTTCTCACCTGATGGCACTTGCATTGTATCTGGTTCCGATGACAAAACCGTGCGTGTGTGGGAGACCAAGACTCGGACCCAGATTGGAGCCCCCACTGGAGGGCCACACAAGCGAGGGTCAGGTCTGTGGCTTTCTCACCTGATGGCACCCGCATTGTCTCTGGTTCCGATGACAGGACTGTGCGTGTGTGGGATGCCACAACTCAGACACAGATTAGAGCCCCACTAGAGGGTCACACAAGTGATGTCATGTCTACGGCCTTCTCACCTGATGGCACCTGCATTGTCTCTGGTTCCTATGACAACACTGTGCACATACGGGACACCAAGACTCAGACACCGATTGGACTCACATCAGATGAGCAGGCCCAACCTGATCCCATCCCAGGTCAGTGTCATTCACATCTTGTTGCTCCTCCCTTCATAAGTTTCCCATCAGTTCCACACCATTCTCAGGGTGCTATGAATGTTTTCCTGGCGGAAACTGGCCAACTTTCATCTATTGTATGTGTTCAACCAGATGGCTGGATTGTCGGACCTTGCGGAGAACTAATTCTCTGGGTACCCTACCACCTCATTGGCTTCCTGCCTCGATCTAACCTTCTCGGAATTCTTGGGAACAGTCCTATGGTTAGCTTTGACACCTCCATGTTCCACCATGGTGATCAGTGGACCCGATGCAACACTGGGTGAGTAGCATTATATGACAAGTAATCAACCAGCCATCAAATCAACCATTTTCCATTTCAGAAATATGAAATTTGTGAAATCAGAGGTTCTGTCATCTATGGGCTCCTAAATACAAAGTTTTCCTTGTATCCATGGCTATATTGTCCAACAAAATCCCCATTTGAGCACAACCACAATATCTATTTGAAAATACTGTGATTGTTGTCTCACATTGGTAAACATTTTTATTAGACTCGCACCCATCTATCATGTGCTTCTGATCTACTCTTAAGGTAGAGTGTATTTCTTTTTGACTGTCTTTTTAACTGGATTGAATATTTAAATTGTCGGTGACCCTGACTCTTTTTTCTGTTGGTTCAACCTCTTCCCTGATGATGGAAGGGAGAGATCAGAGTTTGCCCTTCTCGAGCTTTCTGGGCATTCCCCGTTGTACGGTTGCCTCAAAATCATGGAAAGACAACTGCCCCACCTCACCCCTCAAGAAGCTGACCCGTCGATGCAAAGACGGCACTGTCGCACAATCGGACAGCAATTTGTTCAGTGTGGCGAACATTGATAAGCCAGTAATTGGACCATAGTTAGATACACAGAATTTTGTGTGTTTCTGATTGTGCTCATTGCTGAAACTGTTGTTTCTCTGTCACCTGCTCACAATTGCTTAAGCAGAATGCGTTGAGACAGTCCATGATGCTTAACCCAGATTAAGCCGCTTAAGATGGTTTCAAAATTGTATATAGGTATAGTTGATTGAATATACTGACTGTTGCTATTACTACAGCTGCTTAAGTAAAATATATATGGCCTATTACTACTGCTTGAGCTGCTTAAGCTGTGAAAGCCCAGCTTGAGCAAGTGCACCACTTAAGTCTGCTTGCACCCAGTAATCCCACACGGTAAAGTTCGACTTGAGTCGCCTGGCTTAAGCAGCCGGCGTCAGTCGCCAATGCATGTGGGCATTGAGCGGTGAACATTCGCCTTAAGCCGCCACACGACAGTTCTGTATGTGCATTCCACTATCCGCGAGTTCGGAGGGATGGTAAACGAGATCGGGAAGGTGCAAGTCCCTGCAATACATAAACGAACGTGTGTTGTGGATGAAATTTAATGCACTCGCCAGCCTGTATAGCGGCTCATAGCCTTTCAGGTACTGTGTTTCTCGCTACCCCCGAGCCACCCAAAACATTTTTGCCATGGTATATGGATGCGCCCAGTATTCCCTGGGCGACGAAATAGAATGTGAGCTTGCAGCGGTCCCTGTGGGCAGGTAAGCGGTTTTTCCAATTAAGGAAATGGAAAAATAGCAAGGATAGGAGGGGAGACAGGCACAAATCATCACACGGGGAGCGAGAAAAGATAAACGGACGTACTGCTGATACTCCGCATCGACAACCTCTTTGCGCGCACCTTCGTCTGGCACAGCACAAGCACCTTGAGCTCGCCCTGCGTCTTTGCCTGCGGGGTGCATTAGTATCGGTTCGGTTCGGTGGATGGCCAAGGAAGAGAAAGATGATAGTAGGAATGGAGGAGGGAGGCAGGAAGGGAAGCAAAAGCGAGTGCGAGTAAGTAGTCCAATAACACCTAGGCATGAGCGACACGAGGAGAGTGACAGATGCACCCCGCACGTTTGCTCAGCAATCGAAATAACTGGTGCCCCAGTCTGAGCACGAGCATAAGGCAGACATCAACACTATGAGCCACCGACCACGAATGAAGGCTAGCTATTGTTGCTGTCCATCGCCTCCCTCTTCCCCCCCATCTCCTGCTTCCTCCCCTCTCTGAGATGAAAAACACGAAACAAGCACTCACTGCACATAACCCGCCCTCGCCTTGCCGTATATCGACTTTGGCGCAATCTCCTTCTTCCCGCCCTTGGCGCTGTCAGCGCTGCCAGGGCTCATGGGCAGCAATTGGCGGCTACCTGCATGAGTGGGTCAGCATGGGTGGGCGGTAGGATATCAAAGCTCGACTCACTATTCCCGTTCCCATTCTGTCCCTGGCTCGCCTGCAAAGAACATTGCGGGATCTTGAAGGAGGCCGTGGACCTAAAGAGATGAAAGGGTGGCTGACATCAAGTCAAGCCAAAAGCCGAGGCGGACATAAAGTCACGCCTCAGCTGAGCAACATGAAGTCAGCTCAGACTGGGGAAGGGGTAGCGAGGTGGGGCAGTGAGTGGCAGGATCCAGATGGAGGCTGTAGTGGATGATGGGCAGATGGTGTCCATTGGGGCAATAGGAGGCGATAGGAGGTGTCGGGAGGCGCATCGGGTTGGGTTGTGGTGTTAGGGTTAGGTGGTGGATAGCACAAAGACATGACAGTGTGATTTCACACATCACACTCACACTCACATCATGTCGTGTCCTAAGTCTCCACAAAGTACACCCAAAGTCAAGGTAATTAATCGACCCCCGCCACGCTGGCCCCTGGCCCCCACGACACGAGGATGGCGCCCCCCCCATGGCTGCTTTCGATTTTTTCACCTTGTGGGGCATTTTCATTCTCCTTGCTCTCATACCGCTCTTAACTGTGGTCGACATGTTACTGAGTGGCATCCTGCCAACATACAACAACATCTGGATATACAAGGCCAAACTCCGACAGAATAACCTCTCTACTGCCAACGCCAGGGGATACCTTCGATTTCCTGGGCATCTGTGGGATCTGCAGTAAGCGTACGTGCTTGCATTTGTCATATTGTGTCCGCTCCCTGAATTTTTTGTAGCTATGGCATATCTAGCCCATCTGGCCAGCTGCATGTATGTATTCGAGGACTACTCATGGTCGCATCTACCCATGCCACACACAATTTATGACTTTGCGCTGCATTCAACACGGATACCACTCAATACGTTCATTGCGGGCCCGTTGGCTGGAGGACCGAACACGCACTCCGTGCTCCCGGACCACTTCCTCCCTTCCCGTGCGAACAGCACGCCTGCAGCCGCGGAGGCGCACTACGTCTTGCACTGCCTCCCAATGCCACAGCAGCTCGCTGTGCGCCTGCACGCCCCACGGCACCCCGGGAATAAGCCGCTGAGTAAGGTGCACATACTGACGAATGTGTGGGGGCAGTTTGTGAATAGCGCAAGGGTGGAACTGGTCGCAGATGGATGGGAGGAGGTGTGGAGGAGTGGGTACATTGCGCTCAATGCGGCACAGGCAGAGATGGGGATGGCGGTGGACATGCACATTGGCGAGGGCGTGGAGGTGTTTTTGGGGAATGGGATGCGTGTTTTGTGTTTGCGTTGTGGCTGATAGATGTGCTGACCGAACACACTTGCAGTTCTCGAGTTCTACTGGGTACAAGTGAGACTTAAGTCACTTGCTCAAGCCCAGCCTGAGCAGCTTGAGCAGCTTAAGCAGTGTAGTAGTAGTCTGAATTTTGCTTGAGTGGTACTTGCTTAAGCAGTTGTAGTAATAGCATTAGTGAGTATATTCGACCTACTATACTTATATACAGTTTTGAAACCATCTTAAGCCACTTAATCCGGTTTAAGCATCACAGACCGTCTCGACGCACTGTGCTTAAGAAATCATGAGCAGGATTTATTGTTTCTATGCAACAGAACAGTACCGGTTCCTGGTAGCTGTTGGGCGAACCACAGAGAAACGGGTGGATGTTCTAAAGAATTAGAATGTCCATTGGCTAGTCTTGCCCTGAAAACCGCAAGGGAACGTGCAGCCAATCAACAAGTCAAGGAACTTCATTTGACTTGTTTCCAACATCCACTTAAACAATGGAAACAGGTCAAAGGAACAGGAGTTAGGCAATGTACTGTGTTGTGTCGAGACACTAAGGGGATGTGTCGGGTCACAACTGTTTCGGTTGCTAGAGTTGCCGGTTCTATTGAATGCAGATACACCAAAACAGGGGGTCGGCTATTCCGAGGATCTGGATCACAACTCTAAAGGTGCTCTAAGGTTCTTTCTCAAGAACCCTTTCTGGGAAACACCACAGAAACGGTGACAGACCTGGTATTGGGGCACCTGGGCATTTATTCAAATCTGCTTGAGTTGCAACATACTACAATGTACTTCATTACATTACAACATCATCTCACAAGGGCTAATGCTGGCCTGAGCAGTTAGCTAAAAGGGATATAATGTGTCTCAAACCATTAGAAAGGCGCTGGACAACAATCCTGGTAAAGGGTTGACATGGGAAGCTGCTAATGGAGCAATCACGGAAAGTGCCTTACCATCCTGGAAACAGATTGGGGCTACTGCACATCCCTGACTAAGGGTGTATTATGAGGGATTATCCTTCTGAACCAGAGGGATCATTGTCGGGCATCATCTGACGTCTTCAGAACTGCCAAGAGATGGCTGGACTTGGTCCACCAATTGACTAAGAAACCGTACTCGGGTACTGGGAAGCGGCGGCCATCACGGTTTTCAGACAAATCACTTAAGCGGTTCAAGGCAGAACCAGTTGAGCAGATGGTTACCACGGAGGGTAACGGAGCACTGACGAGGAGGTCGGCTAAAAGTTGACATATCAACAATATCCCATCACAATTGTTCTAAGCAATGTAGATCTTGACTCATCGTTAAGCTCGGCTTGTTGATGTTCTTATAAATCTCTCTCAATTTTACTAATCATTTGATATCTGACAGGAGTTCATTGGCTAGCGGCCATACCACTAGTCATATACCCTGAACCCTACTGCACGTTTGTATCTGTCTCGTTTATATTTAGAATCCTGTAAAGTATTTAAGTGGATGGTTATGGGAGGAACACCAGTGAATCTCACCCCACCTGTTGGATGCGAAGTTACTAGACTTCACGCTTAACCGGTCGAGTAGGCATTCATTTGGAGACACCCAGAAGCTATACCAAGTTTCGTTTGTTTTCCCTGTTTGGATATTATCTGTGTTGGATTTGGATCTTTATAAACAACGCGTGGACATATTGGATAAACAGAACGGACGCGTGGAATATAAGAAAACGGATCGGACTTGACAATTGGTTGTAATCTCGCAAGGATTAGCAATTGCAGATACTATTTGGAATTGGGATTCATAAAGAATCACTTGTGTTACACATCGGAGTACTATCTCCAAACCTAGACCCACATCATACAAAACCGTTGAAAATAAAATCTTGTCTGTCTATCCGCGATTGTAACTATAACGGATTCAAGCAAGTTTTATCTATATGACTTGTAGACCTGTAAAGTCTTGCTTCTCAAAGAGAACTAAAAGTTCAAATTGCCACAATCTATACTGGATTGGAACCCCGAACTTGCACGAGGACTATAGTGTTTGAGTTGTTGTAGTTGCATTATCAAACCACGTATTCATTTACAAGGTTTGGTTTGTGGTGATTTTACCGCCAGCCCCATAGTCAGTGTTTCAACGGGTATCTCCTGAGACCTACAAAGGAGTATTATCAAGTTCTGCAGTTGTAACAGAGGGGAGAGCTGAGTTGAAGCAGAAACAGGTTGAACGAGTGCAGTGCCGGTCTATCAGTGATCGACACACCCTCTGAATAATACAGGGGTACTGCTGATGGGTTTCTGCCTCGTAATTAACCTGGTGGTAAAACCTGACCTGCTGCTAGCTCGTTCCAAGGGCTCCAATCTTTCAAGAAAAAACAATTGTCCGTACTCATATTGCCCAGCCTCGAGTCGAACGGGGTCACTCTGCCTTTCATTGAATCTACAGTCTTAGGTGCATGTCGCAGACGCGCTCCAAGCACAACCGGGCCTTGCAGCACTCGGTACGTTCGAATCGACACCCTCGACACCCCCTATTTTCTTCCTTACCCTGATTTAGGGCTCGTTCAGTGAAGCTCTCTCTCCTCTCGTGTTCAGGTTCTCATCGAACTCCTTTTCTCGTGGCCGCAAAAAAAAAGACGTGTTGCTCGCTCGTTTCAAGGGTCACGGTCCCTCAAGAAAAACAAACTGTCCATTCTTTGGTACATGGCCCAGCCCCGAGTCGAACAAGGTCTTTCTACTTCCGAATGGTTGGTTTATCCTTCAACATCGGTTGCAGGCGCGCTCCAAGCACAATCGGGCCTTCTATATTGCACTCGGTACCGCGACCTTCGTCTCAACGCCAAGTTTTCCCTGACTTGCGAAGAAAGCTGTCACTTCAAACATAGGACGATCAGGCCACATCCGTTAATTAGCGCGGGGCCGTGTTTGCAAGGACTAATACTACCTTCGAGCCTTGTTCTTTGAATCTTGTATGTCCTCGTATCTTGCTGTTTCTTCGCCTTTCTTATTTAGTTGGTTTCGCACGGCGACGAATCGCGCGCGAGCGGTTCCTCTGCGTGGGCCTTCTGGTACCGATATCAATCTGCACGGAGATCGATCGAACTCGTTCCATAGATAAAGCTCTCTCACATCGGGACACAAAAACTTTCATAGCCTTCCCGTTACATAGCCCAGCCCCGAATCGAACGGGGTCACTCTGCTTAGCCATATTTCTCTTTGTTATGCTGGGCAGAGGCGCTCCGAGCGCAACTGGGCCTCCTATTTTGCTCCCATTTGTCGATTAATTTGGCCAGGATATTTAGAGGCCCAGCTGCACGCGAGATATCCGGATCGGGGCAAACACGAAATGTGGCGAGTACTTCCAGCCAGCACCTCGATGCCCTCCAGCTCGCCACCACCGTGAATCCCACCCTCCTCCAGCATGGACTACCGCGCCCTCAAGAAGCCCCGAGCGGCCCTGGTGTGCTTTGTAGTCGCCTTTGTCGCCGTCGCCTGCCTCGGCCGGAGCGTCTACTACGGGCTCTGGGCATCCCCGGGCTGGGACTATGAAATCGCCCCGCGCCCGACGGGCCCGTCGCTGCTCTTCCCCGCGAGCCTCTACCCGCCGGCGGACGACGACTCGTGGCACGCACACAACGCTGTCGATGATGTATCTCGGCTTCTTTCTTGAACTTATATATTGTGCTCGAGATTTTGAGCACCCAGGCGAAGTTGACTGAGTCTGTGATTGATCTGTGTGATCCCATTTACGTCAGCCACATTTTTTTCTTCCGCACCTCTACCTTTGCTCTGCTATGTCTTCGGTTCTAAAGGCCCAAAAGGCGAATGCGACGTCTAAAGGTGACTCCAAGGGCAAGCGTAAGGCCAATGAAATGGAGGTTGACGAGGGTCGAGGTGCCGCAACCCAAAAATAAGAAAAACAAGCAGCGTGTGCTGCTGCTCTCGTCCCGTGGAATCACCCACCGAATGAGGCACTTCATGAACGACCTGGAAGTATTACTGCCCCATGTCAAAAAAAGGTGCGCTTGTCTACCCCATTATCTGTCGGACAAGTACCGAAACAAACTAGACTCGAAACTTGATTCCAAGTCCCAGTTGCATCTCCTGCCCGAGCTCGCAGATTTAAACAACTGCAACAATACGCTGTACTTTGAGGCTCGGCGCCATGAGGATTTATATCTCTGGGCTTCCAAAACGCCTAATGGTCCGAGCATCAAGATGCATGTGCAGAATGTGCACACGATGGACGAGTTAAACATGACGGGCAACTGTCTCAAGGGCAGCCGGGGTCTGCTGAGCTTCGACAAAGCTTTTGACGACACGGAGTGGGGCAAGTTGACGAAGGAGGTTTTTACGCATCTGAGTTCCGTTGCTTATGCTCTTAACGAACGACGAACTAATGAGCGTAGATATTTAATGTCCCTTCCACTGCCCGGAAGGCTAAGCCCTTCATCGACCACATCCTCACTTTCTCCATTCTCGACAATAAAATATGGTTCCGTAATTTCCAGGTTCGCATTCCCATCGGCTCTGTATAATCGGCGTTAAAAGTTTCGCAGATATTGGAAAGGATCCAGCACAGCCCAACGGTCCTCCGCAATCAACTCTGGTAGAGATCGGCCCCAGATTCGTACTTACTCCATTTCGTATTTTCGAAGGCGCGTTCAGTGGCGCAACCGTTTTCTCGAATCCAGTCAAAGCTTTCATCGGCCTACTAACAGGAGACCCCGCCTCACCCATTCTGTGGAATTTATTCCTCGCTGATCTCACAATGCTGCCAGACATTGACGATGTATTCTTCGCAGCCACTCGAATCTCCCTCCTCGCTCAAGCCGACGACCTTTTGATTGTGTCTCTGACTCCCCGCGGCCTCCGTGTCAAGCTGTCTACTTTGGAATCTTGGTGTGCAAGAAATTTCATCCTCGTCAACATGATCAAAACTATTGTCTTGATCTATGGGGCCACATCTTCTCCACTTCCAATTTTCCATTTTGGCACATCGGAGCTATCTGTCAAGTCAGAAGAAAAATATGTCGGTGTTAATCTGAGGACAGATACCCGGAACATGTTCCAAGATCATTACACAGCCAAGGCACGCACTACCCACTACTGTGCCCACCGGATTATGGCAGTTGAAGATATGACTGGGAGATTAACACCTAAAGAACTGAAGCAACTCTATATGGCGCGCGTCGACTGTCACTTGATCCACGGTTGCGAAATCTCCCCGGATAGTGAAGACGTACACGTCAATCAGCTGTGCAAAGTTCAGAATAATTTCATCCGTCAAATGCTCAACCTCCATCGCCGGTCTATGATAGCCCCTCTATTCACTGAGACAGGTATCATGCCTATCCGGGTCCGTCGCCTCCTCCTTGGCCTCAGCCATCTTCGATATTTCATTGGCCTCAACGAAGATCACTATGCCCGTGCAGCTCTGATTAGCTCTATTGAACTAACAGGCAAAGGGAAAAAATCTTGGGTCAGCGACTTGATCAAGGCTGTAACGAGGCTACCATTCCACTGCCCAGAATTGATTCTCACGCGTCAAACTTCGGATAAAGACGTCGAAGATTACTCAAAACTGGTGCAGAAGCTTATGCTGGAATGGCTACAAGGCGAAATCGACTCATCTGACAAGCTTTATCTGCTGCACGGCCGACGTGAACCTCAAAAGGACAAAGGACCCACCCAAGTAACTTCCTGCATGCGGCACTATCTTACACTGGTGAAGACACAGAAACATCGAGAGGCAATTACCTCCGTGTTACTCTCTACTCACTTGCTTGCCGTGGAAGTCTTGCGTTACGTCGATCATGCGCATCGACCAGTTCCTCACTCGGAAAGGGTATGCAGGTTCTGTAAGGAGGAAGTTGAAACGCCGGAACACACCTTGATCACTTGCACGTCCTCGGACGAACTCGTACGATTACGCGCGAGCTTCTTGGCGAAATTATTCAACGACCTCCCAGACCTACGCATCCAAATGATGGCACTCTCGAATACTGAATTCTTGAAGGCCATTATTTATCCGAGAGTGACGATCCCACTGGTTGCAAAATTTGCGTTTGATGTCCTCGAGCTGTTCTACGCTGTTCCCGTGTATCGTTTAAATGCTTGATTCAGAAGGCTGACTGTGTCGAAGTGCTAACTCTCTTTTTGCTTCTCCTTATTCTTTTAGCTCTACGCCGGCGAGTATGAAAGTTACGACTGACAGCTGCGACCGGGAGCTCGGCTAACGGAGTTTTGAGAGGTCCACGGAAGATGGTGTAGCTACATAGTGCGTGTACACCGGAGTAATCCGTGGGACCGGCGTTCCTGAGGGGACCGTGCCGTGTAATTCTACCTACCTACCTACCAGGTATGTCCAAATACTCGAAGAAAGGGCGCTGTTGTTCATCCATACTTTCAGAATTCATCTCGCCGTCCGCGGTTCGTTCGGCGATCCGGAGAGAGCAGGGCACCAAATACGGGCACCGCAAGGACGCAGAGCAGGAGAGCTCGAAACGGAAAGAGCTGCGCAAGAGAGACGAAGACGACCTGGCTGTTTCCAAGGTCTTTGCTTGATATTCATTTGGATGGTATTACAGCGAACTATTTCATTTTTGCGATCACCATCTCGATGTCGCGCTCTTTGCCATTGTGGTGAGCCAGTAAATCGGCTTCAATGACCTCCAGGAATCCTGGCCCGGTGGGTTTCCAGCCAAACACATTCCTGCCTCGGTCTGCTCTGCTGCGGGAATTGCTTGCGAACAAGTATAGCGAGAAGCCGCTTCCTGCCAACATACTTCGCGCTTCTTCGACGGTGATTTCTTTCGGTTCAGCGGATTCTAGAAGGCCAAGGGACGCCATAACTTTGCCTACGGCTATCGCGGCGACGGCGTCCTTCCCAGAGATTTCTGAACTCGAATTGAAGTAGAAGCCCTGGACTGGACGTTAGCACGACGAGGCGGGTTGACTGGGAATGCCCACATTTTTACCCCAACATTCGTCCTTGACAGTACCTGTCTCCAACGAAGCTACAGCTTCCTTCACAACGTTGACATACAAGCCCATCACATCGTCGATGTGGACCAAACTGCGCGTGTTCTCTCCTTTGTCAACATAAACCGCAGACTTGCGCCGCCAAAATCAAGTCGTAGAAGAACGGGACCATGAAGCTCTGCGTGATTCCCGGTCCGTGTCCCTTGCCATAGATATCGGGCGGACACATGATCGCAGTGTGGATGTGCGCGCCGTGGGTCGCCGCTGCTTGGAACACGAGATTGTCGACGTTGCGGTGAAGCCGGTCGTCAGGAAGGGAGCGCAGCTCTTCGATGTCGTCCACGTCGGACCACACGTGTGGGTTGAGCACCCCAAAGTTGTCGGGGTAGTAGATGTCGGAGATGCACGCCGTTCCGCTGAGGTGGATGAGAAAGCTGGGTGCACTGCGCCGTCCGAGTCCCGCAAGAAGGGCCTCCATTGCGCCTTTGTGGTCTGAATCTCCTGCATCTATGGGACAAGTCAGCAGAGCGGAATAAGTGCAAGCGAGATAATGCTCATACGAATGACGATGTCGCTCTCCGACGCGGCCTTGGCGAGAATATCCGCGCTGTCGTAGTCGCCTACGATGGTTTTGACACGTGGATACGCGTCGACATAGTGCTGGGACACCTTGCGAAGAATTGCAGTGACGGAGTATTCTGGGTGCGCTTTCGTGATCGCGGCGAGCACGCTGCCCCCGATATACCCTGTTGAGCCTGTTCTGAACAAAACATAAGCGACGAATGAGACGGTAACAGTGGGGGCGTACATCAAAATTTGAGGGGCCATGGTATACTGAACTGCTCAACGCTTTTTTATATTATCAGTATTGGTATTTGCCGACCACCACCGGGCACTGAGTAAGGCTTGAAGATGTGTAATCCGCACTGCTGTTCTCTTCCCTCGGAAGAGCGGAAAACGGCGGACTCTGGACATCTGTGGACAGATGTTCCACACAGAGGTTCCGCACAGATATCCAGCGGCGTCATTATGGCAGTGCACAGTCTGCAGGTGACCAATGCTCCAGCTGCCTCAAACTGCCTCCAAGATGGCAAGAAACTTGGATCTACGGATGGATCCGGTCATCCAAGGGCGAAGTAATCTCGTCAATATCGCCGATCGTCGACGCACCAATTGCAAGTTCGGTTCCGGAATCTGAGGGAAGTACCAGGGTTACATTTGCAATTCGAAGTCGCTGGATCTTTTACCACGAAAAGATTGTCCGAAATGACACAGGCGCTCACAGCAATTTTCACGGGGATACGCGTCGGTGTATTATACTGCTCCATGCAGAATGAAAGCAATTCCGGATGGCGACGGCAATCGCTGCCCCGTCATTCCAATCCCAACATGAGCGCGTCAGCGAAGCTTCAACTCAACGCGCCAAGATTGATACATTAGAATCCGGGGGACCGTGAGGATGAAATGCCAGCAGTAAGTTGAAGTAGCGCAGACGGGCTACATCTGGCGTTGATGCATTAAACATATGGCGTTTGAAATCATCCCAAGTAACGACATGTGAGGCTGCCTTCCTGCGACCGTTTGTGCTCGCGCGTAGCTGAACTCGAGCATCAGGTTCCTCAGGATCATCACGAGTAGCGCGACCGATCTGATTCCGAGCTTCGGTTGCGACAAGCTTCGCGGCCCAAGTTGAAAGGAAGGGACGAGCGTGGTGGATGGTGCTGGCTTCGCGAGTGGTGCAGAACATCATCTCCCGCTCGGGGAGGCGGCTCGAATCCTTGGCGGGATAGCTACAACGATGATGGTAGATGAGCGGCATGATTTCTGACATTTTGATACCTGTCCGTCCGCGAAGAAAGTGTGCAATGGCGACAGCGTGGGTGGGGCCACGGGGATCGGATTCTCCATACGGACGATTATAAAACAGAATGGAAAGGAAGTCGCCGATGGAATCAAAGGGATAGTTCTGAAGAAACTCGTCCATGGCTGCAAATTTCCTCTCGAGGATATCGGTTGCAGTTTGGGCAGGAGCCCGCAAACGGGGCTGAACATGAGGAAAATCGGGAGTCGGAGAGACGAAACTCGAGGGCTCTGGAGCCCAGCTCGAAGGCTCAGGCCTGTACAAGCCATAGTTCGCTGGTGGAGCCGCAGGAATGGTCGGATTGGGATCGAGCGGCGCCTTTCGGGTGTACGAGCGGACAATCTTGCCTCGGACAGGGTTCGGATTTGGAGCGAGATCCATTCAGAGTGAATTTATACACGTGAACTAGGGTGTTGCAGGAAGAAAAGACCACCAGGGAACGCGAAAGCGCGTTGCTGGCAAAAGGAAGAGAAGCAGTGATGGTAGGCACCGCCACCGTGGCGGTGCAGATTATATAATAAGCTTTTACCCTGATCGGACCCCCGCGGTTAATAACAGACTTCAATATAACGAGGTACGAGTTCACATATATATTGAAGTGTCTGGCTGCGAGAGACTAATGGCGACCGTAACTGACGCTGGTAGCCTCGTCAAGAACTTCAACTGGTAAAATGCCTTGCGACAGGGTTGCAGACGTGCGCTTCAGCGGACTGGCTGAAATTTGGAGGGAGTTGACGCGCAAGAAGGAACGGACCCCTGTTTCCGACACGTGCTGCTGAGGTAACCGTGACGAAATTAGTACTATTACGTTTCCAAACCGATGACCATTTGCGCTGCTGCCATGCTTCAAACACTCGGTCATCTGGGTCCAATCAACGGTGCGCCCCTCACTCGCTCTCGCTCCCGTGCTCACTGAATCCCAGCTCATCGCGCTCCGCCGCCTAGGCTACACCTACCTCTACACCGACGGCGGGCTCGACCCGACGGTGCGCCTCTACGCGTCTTCGCGCCGCTCGTGCGCGCCGTCGTCGTTGACGCGCCCGACGCGCACGCGTGCTTCCGTGACCCGTACTGCGCCCTGCACCGCGAGTGGGCGTATAGCATCCCGATCTGGAAGATTCTGTCGTTTCATTACTGCGACGACGTGCGTGCGCCGTCGGAGCCGATTTTGTTGTGGCTAATTCATCCACTCGCCAGGCGGACCACCCGCTGGGACGCAAGTGGACGCTGAGCGCGGAGCCGTATCTCCATGCGTGCGTGCTGCCACCCCCACCGCATGCCACTGACGCAGCGTACGCACCCCGCAGCCGCCCCCGACGACAGCGCCTACCTGGGCGACAGCGTGCAGCCCTCCTGCACCCAGCAGCCCTTCATCCCGAATTCCCAGCGCCCCCCCTCCCGCTCCCCCACCGGCACCTCGCGCCGGAAGCAGATATACATCTACGCCAAGACGGCGGACTGCTTCTCCCCGGAGAAGCGCGCGTTCCCGCCGCACGTCTTCGCGCGCCTGTCCGCCGCGCTCGGCGTCGACTTCGTCGTGGGCGTGCAGGGGGCGGACGCGGCCGCGGCCGCGGCGCTGCCCGCGGGCGTCGCGAACCTGGGCGGGATGGGCCGGGCGCGGTTTCTTGAGGCCCTGGCACGGTCGTAGGCGCTCGTGGGGATGGGCGCGCCGTCGACGTGCGTTTCTCGCCTCCCCCTTTTTATCCTTGGGTCCGGCTAACGCCTCAGGCTTTCTTCAGCTCGCCCACGCCGTACGACGCGCTCTGCCTCGGTGTACCCTTCATCAACCCCATCCTCACGGTGCGTCCGCGGCCGCGGCCCCCTCCCGCCCACCCACTCACCCACGCTCTTACCATCCCATTCAATGCGCAGTGGGACCCCGCGCACCCCGACGACCGCTCACGGTGGGCGGCGCAGCACGAGGCGCTCAAGCACCTCGGCCCGCCGCGCGTGTACACCGTGTTCAAGGACGACGCGGACGGCCCGCGCCCCTTCTTGACCGGTGCGTCGCCGTCCGCCATCGTAATCTCCGGTGCTGAGCTGCGCGCGTCAGGTACATTCTCCACCGGATGGAGCTCGGCGCGGTGCAGGCCCGGGTGGGCGCGGCGCTCGAGGCGGACTGGCGCACCGCCGCGGAGGCGGTGCTGGCCGCGCGCGTGCAGGCGGCTGCGGAGAAGGGCCCGGGGGACGGGGGTGAGTCGGGGGACGAGATGCGTACTCGGCTGGCTTGGTTTGGTTTATCCGTGCGCGGTGTTGACAATAGACAGACGCTTTTCTGGATCGGACCATAGATACCGTAGATCTCTCGGTGAGGATTTACTATACCATTCGCGATTGGGATGTACGCTGGAGCCACTGGTGCTGGGAGTGGGATTGATTGCTTGCTTTGGCTGTCGGGCTGCGCGCAGCGATGAGCGCGCGGACACTGCATGCGAAGATTAAGCAGACGCTCTGAATCAGATTGTAAACGTCTGTTTCCGTTCGATTCTACACCTTTCTTTCTTGAGCAGATGCCCTGATTCAGTACGTTGAATCCTGTTTGACATTACCTCAACCTGACCTTTTTTTCTCAGCCATGGTCCCCGTGCTCCAGACGGAACCATAGCGGAAACCGGCCTCGACTTGTTTATTTCGGGGCAAAACAACGGAATTCTGCGCGCCATTTCGATTTTCAACTGTGGTTGCAAAGGCGCCGAGCGCGGCATCGACCATCATCAGTTTTCTGTGATGGTAATGATGATTAGCGACCGGTTATGAACCAGCCCGGCTGTTTCTTTTCCACCTCCTCAGAATGCAAATCTCTGGAAGTATTGACCCTACGACGCTCAAGGTATTCTCTGACATCCCCAAATACTTTGGGATGAATCGCAGGGCGAAGCAAGGGAGGCCCGGCTTCGGAGATGACATCATCCGACGCCTGGTCGTCACCCATGCCTCCGTGGAGAAGAAGGTGGAGGAACCTCTGAAGCAAGAGGGACGGGTCGTCTGCGAGCTCATTGTTACAGAAGGTATGTCCCACCCACCGCCAACCGGTCCGCTGAGCAACAGCTACGTCTAGACATGCTCAATGGCGGCGGAAACGTCCATGGAGGATGTGCAGCTTTACTCATCGACGTGTACGTCGTTTTTACGTCGGGGGGCGCGTCTGATTGACCCACAGATGCTCCACCCTCTCCTTGTTAGCTTTCCAGCCTGGTATCCACACCGTCTCTCAATCGCTCAATGTCGTCTACCACTCTCCCGCTACACTGTCAGTCAACTCGTCACTCCAAATCTCGTGGTATAAACTCCTGAAAATCTCCCTCATTAGTGGTGAGACGCTGCGAATAGTGAATACATCAATGACCGTCGGCGCCCGCGCCATGTCCGCTAGAACCGAGGTGCGTAAATAAATGCCAACGTCTTTCCGAGGCCCGCGCTGACGAAGTCGGTTATATTAATCTAGATCTGGAACGCTACGAAGCACCGTCTAGTCGCTTCTGGGGTCCATATAAAGATGCAACCTTCTCGAGCCAAGCTATGAAATTTTGGATCGCGGTTTCACGTCCTTTATAAATGGTCTTTGTCTGCTAGAAACGTGTGGAAGCTGAGGGTAACTTGAATTTCCCCCCTCGCCTACCTAATACATAGCACACAAATACATGGTCACTTCGAAAAGCGTCTTCCAATTGCACTTGAAATGCTCGGGCAAGGCGCGTTACTGAGACGCATACATTCTGAATAATCGGGCTACGAAGTAAAAAACCGAGCGTCCGGTTGATTCCTGAACCAACGTCAACTTGCAGAATCAATCACGCTTTACGATCCCCCGATTGCCGTGCCCACCGCCAGCCTCCTTCAACCGCAGACGATTCAGGAATCCTATCGGCTTGACTCTGAAATCCTCAGCAGTGATGTTGACACCGCTGTCGCTGAATGTGAACAGGGATGAAGATCCAGATGGCGAAGGCGTGTTCCACTTCGGCCAGAAGATCGTTAAGTTTCCGATAGACTGCTTGGCAGGGATGTTGGGATCCAGTGTATTGATGAAATTGACTGGGAAATGTCAACGTCTCTCTCCTTCAGTCCTGGACAGGTCACATACCCATAGCATCGACGCCCGAGGTTGTTTCACCCGCTGCGTCTGGCGGGAACCATATCGGAATATCACTCCCGTGGTAAGCACCGAGCGGTGTCGTTGCCTTGCCGCGTTTATTCACTGCGGAATGGACGTTGAAAATGCGGAGAATGAACACCTCAGGATGAAGTTTACTTACACCAACCCCATACATTTTGAGTCTGAGATGCGTGCTGAAGGAAGAACCTACGCGGAGTTGTGATTTCCAGGTCCCCTTGAAATGCGGCAAGTCGCTTGTATTGAGAGCTATAGAGGATCAGACATTTCGTCATGTAATTTTCTCTCTCTCAATGCACCTGAGTTGGTTGGCGGTCCCTGTACCGAATGGAGACCCCTTTGAAGAAATAGCCTCAGCCGTTGCGTGTTCACCCTTCTCAAAATAAACCACACACTTGGGTTGGATCATCTGGATACATGTGTCCAATCTCAGTCATCTGGTCTGGACAAGTGGCCGGTAGGTAGCTGCGTTCAAAGTCCAGCGTCAGATCTCACGAGATCATACCGAGCAACTTACTTGGAGTGCACGTAATCCATGAATTCTCCGTCCGTCCTAAAAGTTACAGGTTAACGTGTAGTTGGTGTTGCGGAGGTATGCGTCACGTACGTTATGTTCAAGGTTGAAAACGAAAATAGCCTAGAGAAGATTTATCAGATCGGGTTCAATATTCGTGAAATCGAAGCAACGCACGTTCCCTCGTCGTCATTCATTCCTACCATGACAGGAATCTGTCCACGTTTTTAAAAATGGTTTTCCCAGATTTAAGGTTACCTTGGCGTATAATCCCTGAGAAATTGAAACCCACGGGTCTCGCTCAACGACGTCACCGTCGATACGAGGGACCCAGGCCAGGTTGAGACTCCGATACGAGAAGAAATCGGGTGTCTTGTTGACTGTGGCCATGAATGAATCGAAAGGAACCCGACGAAGACACTCCAAAGTGTCCCTCGAGTGAGTGCACCTGTTCGCAAACACAAGCCCGTCGTAGTCAGCCTGGCCATCAACGAAGTGCGGAACATGGAACGCAGGACCAGATTGCTGGGATATTGGTGTCAAGGAAGGGCACAAGCTACAAGTTGTGCATCTCTTCACCTGAATTAGACCACGAAATAACTCTTTGGAATTCTGCTTGTTCGACAGGGATAGGAAGGAGGCCGATATGGATCCCGCGCTTTGACCGGCGCTGAAAATTGATTAAGGATGGTGTGGTTGCGTAGGAGTTAAATTGGCCGACATCACTATTCGATTAGGATCACCACCGAAGGCTCCAATGTGTTTCTTAACCCATTCGAGAGCAAATATCTCTGATTGAAGTCATCAAGTTTCGTAATGGCATAGTCTCTGTTACAGACCAGAAACGGATGACGAACAAGTAAGTATCCGTATAGTAATGGCACACGTACGATCTCGTAGCCCAAGATTGCTTATTCCCGCAACATCCACCTCTTTTCCGGCCAGAAAGCCGAACGCTGGAATAATGTTGAGCCACAAAATGAGGCTCAGTCGATCAGACTCACCGCTCACGCGATAATTCGGGGTGACAATGAGGACTGGTCCCTCCGTTTCAATTGATCGCCTGACCATCGGCGACACATCAACGTCGCGACTGTTTCCTAACTGGAATCCGCCCGACTGATTTCAGCCAAAGGCTGAAGTGAGTCGAATGGTGTTTACCCCCATAAATCCACTGATACCGTGTTGTATAACTTGTAAGTCGATTGGGACGACCGCGATTTCACTAACCACTAAAACCGGAAGCTTGGCGTTTAAATGGTTGGAATGGGCGACCAGGGGTTTAAATATATCGAGTGTGAGGCCTTGGCCGGAAGTTCAGCAAAGACGAATAACTGAATGGGCAGGCCACTTACAATCCTCAGAAACTGAAGGGTATGTCGTGCCATTATAAAAAACGGGCTGAGCTGTCAACGCCTGCTGTGGACAAGCAGGGCCGAAACTTGTAGCATTTTGAACACCAC
Source organism: Mycena olivaceomarginata (assembly GCA_029378375.1). Lineage (NCBI taxonomy): Eukaryota > Fungi > Basidiomycota > Agaricomycetes > Agaricales > Mycenaceae > Mycena > Mycena olivaceomarginata. Next base: position 19,806 of record JARKIC010001527.1, on the reverse strand, counting down.
GCAGCGGGCCCGGTGTTCTGGGAGCTTCAAACCGTCCGCTGGAAACAATCATTCAACTCGACTTTGATATTGTACAGAGTTTCTTACGCTTGGGCAAAAGAGATACCTAAGAACTGGGTTAAATTCCCGGCGGCGAATCCTCGAAAGGTTCCATATGGCAAGGAAACCGTAAAGGCATCTGCGGCTGTAAAATCTGGGCAAAGGATGACGAGCTCGAAGAGAAGGGAAAGGAGCATGGAAAATGACATCTTGCGAATGGACGATATCATGTTATCCCTCTTTATACGCTCGGGTTGAGGCCAGTTCGGGTCAGCACAGTACCGGATAAGCCGGCGGATGCGGCGCACCCGCCGGATGCAGCGGGAACTGTTCACGTCATGCTCATTAGTCCTTACGGCCCAACTTTCACCGCTCAAGAGTTCTGGCCTTTACGAAGCCTTGTCCTGGCTGTGTCCTGCCGGCGAGGTGGTCCGAGTCACCATTCGTCAATGGAAAAAAATGGCGGTGACAGAACTAGTTGCCACTGTACCCGTTACAGGCTTACAGCAAGGTGGGCGGTTCAACCAAGATCCACAGCCTCAATTTCAACCGTCCTACAAAAACCGCTAGATTAGATAGTCCGACCATACATTTTCAGCGATATTCCAGAATGATTTCGGCACCCGTCCAAGTTACTAAAAATTATTACAACAGCGGCCATTGAACACCACTTGGCTCGAGATAACTGGGATGGCTCACCACGAGGACACGAAGGTTCGATTATAGATCACGGTTCTCCGCCCGAGTACTCCGGCGGAGGTGATTCCAATTGGGCTTCCAAGTCGCGTACACGCGCCGTCATTTCCCGCAATTGCGAAACCACGTCAGGGCCCGGTACTCGAGGCTCCGTATCGTATGCACGAAGCGCCGCAAATGGTTGCATGTTTTTTCCCGCAGCGAATGTCACAAGTGAGGATGATGCCATGCTTCCTGAACTCTCGCCGCTAAACGTCTTTTCTTCTCTGCCTTCGGGCAGCACCTGGGGATGTTGGTAACCAGCGGCGTTGGTACTGGGGGGATCGGAGTCGTTCCCTTTACTGGCATCCGAGTCAACGGAGGTGCCAGCGCCGTCGGAGGATGTGTTGGGGAAGGAAGTGATGGGGTATGCGGCTGGTCGGCGTCGGCGCCGCAGCCAAAAGAACAGTATGGCCAACGAAATCATCAAACAGACTGCAATCGCAATGCCGGCGATAGCACCCGTGGATAAAGGATGTCTACGAGTTATCAGAAGTGATCGACTTGCAAGGAAGGCTGATAGTATGCGTACCCGTGAACGGATGGTAAGAGCTGATTTGATGCCACGGATGTTGGATTGACACTCTCCCTCCCACTGGGTGCGACCGATGCTGAAGACATGCCCGTAACACTCTGCACTACAGTTGAGCTCTGTCCTCCCGTTTCAAGATGAGAATGGGATGATACTGTCGGTGGGAGGAGGGATGTTGAGGCGGGCGAGCTGGTTGCCTTACTCGTTGTGCCCGAGGAAGAAGACGGGTTTGGAGTACTCGGGAGGGTAATTAACGTGCTCGATGTATCCTGCGAGATAGTGGCTGGGGCGGCAGTTGTAGGTGGGTCTGTACTCGGCGGAGATTCAACAATAGCTGAGGCTGCTGCCAAGTCGAAAATGGTGGGCTGCATCCTCGTTAGCATAGAGAATGTCGGAAATAAATCACCGACTGTGGGGGTTGCTGAGACCATCGCTATGGCCCAAGATGCAAACGCGTCTCTTCCCGCTTTCAGAACGACATTATCAAAGTGAACAGCATGCTCGCTCAACGACTCACTTGGAAATGGGAGAGGAAATCTAAAAAGTACAGTCAGTTAATCAGCGTTGCGCACAAAAAAGTAGATGCACGGACTGTCTCGGGAGACCGTTACAGTCGAAGTTGTCGGCATAATCCTGCCAGCTGAGACGGGTCAGCTAGAGGTTGAGAAGAGAAAATAATCTTTTACGTCGTATTCAGTGGAGGGGGTGTGCAAGCATCGCATGCGGCCCAGACAACATAGGAAATGCTGGAGCAGCTACACTGCTTCCCTGTGGAACCTGTGAAAGAGCATCAGAGTAGAAGCCCGCCACAAAAAGAGCGGACACACCTCGGCAAACATCGTCTGGATTCCAATCGCATGGGTCGCTACCTGCATCGTTCTCAAACTTTGTTGTCCAATATAAGACGGCCGCCAATATCACGCTCAAAGAGCACTCACCAGGGAGCAAGGATTGCCCTTGGGCATTCTGGAGAGGGAGTTCTATGCAAATAGGCTTTGAATGTGCGTGACTAGGTCGACGCTGTGCGTGGGCGGTGGATGAGAATGAAAGTGAGATTGGTGTACGCCGCAGAGATAGGTATCGGTGGACAGAAGGACTGAAGCCTTGTCAGCCACCGAATAGCGTGGTCGAAAGCAATAAAAACTGCGACGGAGCAATGCGAACACCCCGCTGAAGGAGAAAGGAGGGGAGGGAACAAAGAGGACACTGTGACATTGACGACCAGCGTCCTGAGAAGATCATGATATTTGTGGCTTGGTAGATGGTTCACAGCGGAAAATCAATCAACAGTGTTGTCACGCTGTTCGCCGAATCGTTCCACTGAGCTTCAGAGACAGATTTTCGCCCCATCGGCCAGTATTTGAGCTGAACGCACCGAGTATACCTAGCCGGAAACTCGCAGGTGAAAGAGAAAGTAGTGGTTGCGTTCCTCGGTCACCCGCTATAGTCAAGTCCAGTGCATCCGAGCAGAGTTCCATCTTGATTGATCCAGGTAGCGTGGGTCGTGAGAGCATGAAGGAAGAGACGAAGGCCAATTCAAGTAACATCAGACCCGCCACGGGCGAGGTCTGTGCGTTCCAAGGACTGAGTTGAATGACCTGATTAGTTTGGCAAACCTAGGACGAGTTCATGCCAAGTGTAGCGATGGACCAAGGGAATGGCCAGGGAATATGGGAGAAGATCAAGATGATTGATGCAGGATCCACCCACTTGTATCGAAAACGAATAGAAGGAACATAGTTTCCAGATGCATAAAATACAGCAAGAGAAAAAGGTCCCCGAGTGGCGCCTGGTGATCAAGTACATCAAGTGCAACGGGGACACCAATTCCAGAACCCAGTGTTCGATCAGCAGATGGAAATTGATTGTGGAATCGCGTCCACGCATGAAATGCAACAGTGGGTGATATGGGTGAGTCATGGTTATCAACGCAACATGACCTATTTGCGTCCGCGCCCCATCCAATACTTCTCCTCTGCCCGCACTTCCCTGAGTACAGGCAGCGCCGTCTCAACCGCGGACCACTCTTTGCGTAGTTCTACATCCCTCCCTTTCCGGTCCATGAATATTGAGGCCAGAATTGGGAAGACGCTCGAAAGGAACGCTGCCACCGTGAGTGGTGCCGTGATGGGGGATTGGGACACATGCAACTCCTCAGCTTCAATTGTCGAATCCGCGTTTTCTTCTTGTCAGTTACCTTCTGCGTCTCCCACTCCGGTACCACCGATGCGTCGAGGGATATTCCCAATGACGATAGCTCCGGGCAATGTTGCGCCAGAAGCAGCAATCCACCCAAGGTAACGTGTGACTGGACGTGCAGATACTTAGTCACTGGCGGCAAGCTCGAGCGTCTGAACATCGGGCCATGCAAGCGCTAGCTCAGCGATTGCATCGTCATCGAGATCGAATCCAGCGGGCGCAGAATCCGAAGATTGATAAAGGGGAACAGCGGTCGCAGCGCAGCGCCGTGCAGCACAAATGAGGCGCTTTGCCCGGCGTCGGGAAGGATATCCACGGAGTCCTTGCGGCAAGCCAGACGCAGCCATACCGGAGAACGATGCGAGCAGTGAGCTGCGACTGTGGCGTAGAGCTGGGTGATGGAGCGGAAAGAGAATATCAACGTGTCAACGGAATCCACGCGATGACGTCGGTCAGCACCGCCACCGTTGTCCCGATGAAGAGCGACTTTAGACTGGAAGAAGCACGACAACTGGGTGGATCCAGAGGTTCAGCAGCGGGAATCATTGTGAACTGGTTGGTAAGCGTCAGGGAGGTGAATTCGGCAGCTCCGCGAGGTGTTCCAGGGCCGCACGGTCGAGGGATGGGACGGCAAGCGTCTTTACTTAAACGAGCCAAACGCCGCACGAACAATGATAGACTTTGGAACGCGCCGAAAAGTTCCATCTCTTCAGAGAAGGTTATCTCCACCTCTGTAGTGTCGCGGGGGTTGAAAGGAAGGATACGTGAGGGGCCGATGCACAGACGCCGATAGTTAAAAAAAATGTGATTCGGGGTCCAATAAAAAGCCGTACGTGAGGGAATGGCGCTGGCTCTTTCACGATCTCATCGAGATTCCCGAGATTTGGGAACACCTGTTCACCGGGAAAGAACAACCTCAAGGTCTCCAAAAATTCTGGCGAGATCCTTCCATGGAACCTATCATAGTATTTGAACGATCGAATGCGATGGGTGTACATGAAAGGACGCTTCCAGTCAACAGGAACAACCGGTCGGCGCAGACAATAAACAACAAAATCAATGCTACTCGACAGCCAAGCCAATGAGGGGGACGGTACCTCACCATCTTCATCCCGAACGTCCTCTGACATACAGCGTAGGACAGGCATGATTGATTCTTGGTACATCCATAGCAGATCAAGAGCAGGAGCGCTCAACGCTTTGCAAGTTCTGGCCGATGCCGCTAAAGTGACCAAAGTTTTCCGTGTCCGGAACAGGTCGTCGCGCTCATATGAAGGTACGACTTCACGGCATATAAGTGCGACCACTTCGGGAATTTTCAAACTACAATGCATGCCGCCTGAAAATATCAAATCACTATCGGCGGGGCGCAATAGCGTTCAAGACTAGCTGACACCGATGTACCGGCACTCGTCTATGCCATAGGGTGCCTGTTGTGTCGGATCCACTTCCACTTCCTCAGGATTCAGTGGGGTGTAGTACAGGCCTTCAATACGCTCAGCTGATGCGGACTGAAAAAATGCAACAGATTTACTTACCCAACTCGGTCGGATCTGGGTCGGGGCCCGCGCCGTTGAGAGTTTGCGGCCAACTTGGAGCAATCAGGTTTCCTCGGGCCGAGGTGGGCGTTTCCGTGTCTGAATCATGTCAGGGGCGACTCATACAGATAAGGGTGAACACCGACAATGGAAATGTTTACCAGCGGAGCGCAAAGTTTTATAGACCGGTTTGAAATTCGATTCTGGGCTTAGACTGCCTGAGATGAGTATCAGCAAACGTATCGTCGAGTGCACGGGAAAACATACGGTGCGGAGAAACACCCTTGGTGCTGGAGGCGTTAACGTGTCTGGTAAAGCCCACCGGTGAGTTGGATTTCTGCGTTGCATCCGCGACTGTGGAGGTGTGCATTTATCAGTAGCATTGAAAGTTCGATTAAGGAGCCGTAGTCAAACCTCGCGATATCAAGCTCGAGCGGTGGTCTGGCGTCTCAATCATGGGCAACTGAGTTTCCGGCTTCTCTGGACGTTTTTCAGTTCGTCACTCGACCCAATTATTACATGGATGGCAAACCCAAGTGTTTTCGCCGCGAGCTCGAGTCTGATATTGCATTCCGCCTGGCTATCCTTCTGGCGATGTCAGAACTCGGTGTTCCACCCTTCGCTAGTGACATCAGCGTGTTATTAGCTGGAATACTCGCGACGGAACGCACTGGATTTCCTTCTGCGAGTACTTTCGCATGAATATGCGCCATATTCAGTCAAATCGACAAGGTGTTTCTGAAGCCCATTCGAGCTGATTCTTGCGAGTTTCATCAAGGACATTCCGTGGTATCGTGGTCAACTGGACGCTTGAATTGTGGCCCGAATGTAGTATATAAGCCCAAAAAACTATGATCGGTATTTTTGGGCTGATGCTTGCTGAGTGGGCTTGGATAAAAATTCAATGGTGGTGGTGTGAAACAAAGGAATTCAGGCGTGACATGCGGTGGTCACGTCGGTGGATCCCGGCCGACTCGGCTTGGACTCGGCAGAGTCGGCACACGCCTGCTTAACCTGCACTACACACGAAGCTACACGTTGGGTCGCTGTAGGACAAAACGAAGGCGATTGAGTACTCTGGCACGTTTACCGTTAGCTGGATATATTTCTCTACACTCCTCGCCGTCGGATGTTGATTGAATTTGCCTCATACGATTGTCGTAAGTCCCTCGCCTGTAATAAATCCGAGCCCACAGAGATGCTCGCTATAGGCAGAGAAGGTCTCTGAAAACTGTCTAGTTGGTTTAAGACTTAACTGCTCGCCGCCGTCAATCCACAGTCGACCAATATCGCCTCCAACTTTCAGCAAGTCACCGGTTGAAACGTTGAAGATATTACTCGAACGTATCAACGGGCATGAGTCGGCGTGCCAGGGAAAGTCAGGGTCTGGTGCAGTGACGGGTAATAGCCAGTTCGGTACCATGGTAGACATCTTTCACCGCAAGCTACGTTTATTTATCAATTATATACAGTGTTTTTGACACTTCTCTGTTTCGACGAAGTTTTGATTGCATTCACGCCTCAGTCTTCACTGTAAGCTCTTCCGTTTCTGTTTTGACGGTAGATATCGTCGCGTATTCCTTGTGGCGCTTCAGAGCCTACGAAGCTAATCAGGCGGTCGCCCATCATTATTATAGAGACTAGTCACTCACCACTCCGGTTTTATCATCCTCCGAATTCTCGATGTCTTCCAACTTCCGCTTCGGAGCAACAGATCCACCCTCGACCGTCTCTTGTTTGATATCAGCCTCCTCGCTCTTGATATCGGCCTTGGAATCGGCCTCATCCACATCACGCCACCCAACCAGAGGCCCTTCGGCGGCCGGCTCTGTTTTAACATCGGCCTGCTCATCCTTGATGTTCTCCTTGAAATCCACCTCATCATCATCCTCCCCCTCCATATCAACAAACCCCAATAACTCCAAGATCCGAGCTCTCTTCTCCTTTGGCTTCGTTTCAACCCACGCGCGCGCAATCTCGCGGTCGGCCTCCACCGTCTTCGGGCTGCCCTTATTGATATGCCTGCTCACCGCGCGCTTGTTGCCGAACGGAAACAGCAGCGCTGAGTACTCCGAGCCGTGTTCGAGCTCCGCGCCGTTCTTCCAGTGGGCGGCGATGGCCTGGCAGATGCGGTCGTTCGGCGTCTTTGGCTGCGGGCCTGGCACGGCGAAGAAGTTCGAGACAGAGACGGAGAATGGTCAGTTCGAGTGGCACTCAGCAATGCAATGCTACCTGGAGTCGGATTGGAAGCGACTTGCCTGGGTCCATATATGTGGCGACATGGCGGTATCGGACGCGGCAGATGGCTCGCTCGTCTGGTGTGAGGACAACGGTCTTGCGTGTCATGGTGGTTCGGGACCAACAAGTTACAACACACGTTTTTAGGCACGTGCTCTTGCGCTAGTCGACTCGACAACAGCCACAATGGCGACTGGGAATCTCGGGAGACCTTCCTTCTGGAAATTCGAGTCCACGAGATGAAACCCGAAAGAAAATTGATGCGAAATTGTGGATAATAATTGGCTGGACGTCCAAGTTTGAATACCGTACGACAAGCGAATGTGACGGCCACTATCCATTCAACACAGAGCGCACCGTTTGGAATGCAGACAACCTTTCCGGATCGGTTGGCCCCATTCGCCGTAGAATTTCAATCACACTATACACGGTCCACCCTCTGCTCAGAGCTTGCGACGTGAAACTTTGAAAGTCAAGCGCAAAAGAGTCGCTCTGGATGAAGTGAGATGATAAATCCACAGTAAAAGCAAAGTAGCGCACCTTGTCGCAGACAAAATCCAGCCGCACGCTAGCCATGCTAGCCGCACTCCACTGAATTAGGCTCTTGATCTCGCGATTTCCCCCAAATGCACGGCAGCCCCAGTGTCCGGTCACAATCGTCTCGTACGGTGCCTCGCGGTAGGACGCGAAGGCCATGTACGCCTTTGTGAGTTCGCGATCCACGTTCCCAGGGAGGAGATCGGGTGTCGACGTAGACGTATCGTAGCCGTCGAGCGCAAGCGCGTCCATGAACAGCATCGTGCGCGCGCTCCAATCGTGCGGCGTTGTCGCGTCAACGGGGACGATGGATGCCAGCTCGGCGTTGCGTCCGTACCCGATCATTTCGACGACGGCCGCGCACCCGCGGAGAAACCATGACCTCGTTGTCCTTCAGCGGAGGCGTGAAGAGCTTCACGGGCAGGGACTGTGGCGTGCAGCCGACATGCATCTCCTCTTGCGATGCCGTGCGGCCAAACCCGATATTGGAGTTGGCAGAGATGACGCATGCACCGGAGGGCAGTCCGATAAGACTGGTATCCACCGACGGAGTTTCCAGCTCCGTAATTGATATCGGTTTGAATAGGAGCGTACTCTCGATGTGCGGCGTGCTCGGAGCGGTGTACAGAGTCAGTGAGATGGAGTGGGGAGCAACAGAATCGGAGGCGACGCGCTCAAAGAATGTGAACAGCGCTGTCAAATACGCCCTGACCGCTTTCGGGTGCGGCTGCTCTCCCGCATACCAGATATGCAGATCTTGCGAGTTTTCCTCCTCGTGAATCGGAACCCAGGGTAGTTTCGGCAGTGTGCAAAGAAACTGGTGGATGACCAGACAAGCAATTTGCCGGGGTGCGAAGATCTGCGATGGAGTTTCGCGGCTCAGCGGTGGGAGGTATCCGTGAGGGAAGAGTATGGGCATCTCCAGCGCGATTTTCACACACCGCGGCCAAGTGGTGCCAAAGAACGATTGTGCTTCGAGCTCGACGTCCAGAAACTGCCGCAGGGACGAGTTGTCAGAGTCTGTGTGGCCCCGCAGCGTCACCGCGATCGTATTGAGCGCGTCGATGAGTTCGGACGAGGACTGCGCTGCTGGCACCAGAATTTGGCGGAGTATCAACCAGAACGAGATGGGGCCTTCGGCTTCAAGGTTGGTCAGACTGAATCTGTCGTCAGCAAGGGTTTCTGAAGAACTGGGCAAACGGAGCATGATGGTCGAGGAAGAGGTGCGAGCGGCACCGCCCGGCCCCAACGTGATCGCACGTGAGAGACGCGCCGCGTCGACACCGTCAGTGTCAGACACAAGCACAGCTGAGACTCAGATAGGCACTGCGGAAGCCTGACGTAATGCATCGCCATAATTCGAGGTTCCTAGATATTTTATCGCGGCGGAGTGAAGCCTTTTTGCGCGAAGAGGAGACTATGCTTTTCGCAAGTTGGAATATCATTTTTAGCAAACCATCGCACATGTAACTGGATTCTAGTCACAGCGAATAGATTATTTCGAGATGTACGACAGCATTACTTGAACCACAGCCTAGACGCTTAGGGCCAGTGAATAGCAAGTCCACCTCGGGTAAAATAACTCACCTTTGATTTCCCCCGCTTCCTTCTGTGCAATAAACGCCTCCGCTCTCGCCCATATATCCCACCCACCGTTCACACTCGTCTCCCAGTCCTCCACCCAGTCCCTGCACATGGTCATAAACAGCCTTACATCCACCACCTCCCCCTCCCGCACATCTACCGCGCTCTTCCGGGCGCTCCAAATGACACCCACCGCACGGAGGCTGCGGCAGTGCGCGAGCGCGCCGCGCAGCACGCTCGGGTGGAACTTGTCGCGGAAGGTGAGATGCGTCAGCGCGGGCGCGCGCGCAAGGCCTGCGCACAGGCGCCAGTCGTCGAACGGCGCCGCGAGGACGTCGAGGTGGGTGAGTGCCGCGAAGGCTGCGTGCGCGAGGTCCAGGCGCAGGGGCCCCCCGCAGAGGTGGGTGACGTCGGCGGAGAGGCGCGTCAGGCGGGACATGGCCTGGAGGAGGGGGAGGAGGTTCGGACCTGGCCGCGGGAGGGGAGACCAGAGCGCGAGCGCGCGCGTACCGGTGCAGGCGCTGAGGAGGGTGCGGAGCTGGTCGTGCGGGAGCGCGCCGGACAGGTTGAGGTGGTGCACATGTGAGGCGAGGAAGGCGGCGTCCCGGTAGTCCACGGGCGACAGTGGGAGTTGGTCTGCGCGTACCGGGCGACGTTCGTCCGGCCCTTGCAGTAGGAGGATATTGTAGAGTATAGGTTCGATCCTGCTCGCAATGAGCATTAAACCAAATGCGCTAAAGTGAAGAACATACCACACATGCACTCGATGCGCAACCCGCAGATATTGGGGTATGCTAGTCCTGTCCGCTGTGGCAGAGAGTTCAAAAATGTGTCTTTCGAGCTCCCGGGGTAACTTGGGTGGCTCAGAATCTACCGTGCATCGCTCCAAAGACATAGATTAAGGTGAATCCGAGTAGGGTTCGTGACAAGCAGCAGCGGCAGCTAATGATGAATGAGGGGCACAGAAACTGCGTCCAAACCGAAGGTCGCTTTATAGAAACGGAGGGTTGACAGCTGCGAAGACCCGCAGGCGCTGAGGCGCAGCACAACATCTCGTGGATTTGAGCCCGCAGGTGTTGGAGCCTTATCATGTAGTGTTGCAGTCTTTCAAGATACTCCTTGAGTTTTTCCTCGGTATTAGGACACGAGGTGCTTTGGGACGCAAGAAATTGCCAGATAACGGGGGATGATCAACACCGCTTCAAGCCGGAATTCAGAGTTCAGAAAGCCGCCGCTGCAGCATACATGGCAGAGGTGACCGCAGCAGCAGCGCAATCTCCCAGTTTTTGCGTCACCGCAGCATAGCGTAGGCTGCGTAGCACGTTGATCAGTTGTCATCAAAAAAAGCGCTGCGGCGTTCAGAGACAAGATTGAGCAGATAAAAAAGACGATGAAATGGAGTCATTAGTTTAAGAGTGGCTTGCGGGAGCAGTAGTGACGTTGGCGTGGAACAGTGCTGCACCGCCACATCTTGATCCGAACTGATCACCACCGGTATTATCCGAGTTGGTCCTGTAGACCGTTGAACTTACCACTTTTCTTCCACACGTTATCTGGCAGATAGCGTCACATCGGGACTCCGCCAATCCCCGCTTTTTGGGATTCCTAACCTACTTACTCGTTCAGTGCAGGCCAAAGTTTGTCGCATCAATCTCAAATTTTAAGCTGAACAGGGCAACTTCATAGAGGTGTGGCAGTCTTTTTACCTCAATTCTCATTAACATGTATTTGAGTTGAGGATATGAGTGTGAACACTAGTCTGTAGTTTACCGCGCGCCCGATGATCGCTCGCCGACCTTATTACCAATCATCGGAGTTTGAATTTCCCCGCTCCAGATAGCTCTTTCTATGAAGTTCCGCAGAGAGTGTGTGATATAATTCCTTATGGAACCAAACTGTCTCTTTAGAATTTTTTCTTTCTCTCTGTGCTCATGAGAACTGAACTTGCAGCTGCTCCCCTGTGCCAGGCCATCAAAATCCGGCATTGTCGTTCTTTCACCATATCACCACAATTTCGCTGGAGAAGTCGACGACTTCGAGTCAATGAGTAAAACTGCAACTTTAGATAGGTTGAAAACACGTGGAAAACCATAGTTCAATCCTCAGGAAATTTGATGATTTTGTGATGATTTGTAATAAGAGTGGCGAGCGATCAAACAATCAAGCTGATCAACAGACCAACAACAGACTACAAACTACCGAGGTACGAGGTTTGATTGTTTGTAGTGTCTGTCTACGAGCGACTATGTGAACACCTCTGTGGATTATGGAAATTGCCTCGGTTCAACATTGGACTCCCAATGTAATTGAGGATAGGTGGATTTGATTCCCACCCGAGGCATGGCATCTGAGGCCTTGCCATTTTTCTTTCTCTCTTTGTGCTTCAGAAATTACCAGCTTCTGCTCTTCACTGTTCGTTGGATCATAAAGCAGCAACACAGACAGGGCAAAGCTGAATCTTTTGCTTTCTCAGCAAGTCACACATCCAATCTACCAATGGCTTGAGCATGAAATTGAAGACAAATAGCAAGAGAACCTGGCTCCATGACCTGTTACGGATGCCCTGTCGGTAATTCACGATCAAAAGGGATGAAAAAAAACAGGTGGCAGCCCTAAAAAACTCATAATGTATATAATGCAGTGCTGATTACTCAGATGTGAAACCCGATATACCAGACCAAACTGCAATCACGTCTTTCGATCTTTTGCCCTTGGTCCCATCCTCAATGTTGACCATATCATCTCCAACCTCCCCCGCAGTGCCTGTCAATAAGGGTGTATTGGGAGATTCCAACTGATCCCCTCTATTGCTGTTTCAGAGTTGCACCCTGCCTCACACCAGCCAACCTATGATCAATGTCTTTTACTTGTTTTGCTTGTGCTGTGCCTTCAGGAGTTCATTGTGTTCCCTGGAAATGTCAGCCAGTCTGAGCATACATTCTGCTCTGCCACAGTGAACATCTGTGTATGTGAACCCCTCCAGAGCAACAGTAAACAAACTGATTGCAGTTTCCTCATCCTTCTGGTGAATGAACACATCTCCAAAAAATTGCAGAGCTTTATGAACTTGAAGGTTCTTTTTACACTTGAGGGAATATATCAGGAATATAGTTGTCTACCCAGACATTGAATAACCAACACCCCATTGACTGGCATTCCCCAACCACTCAAGACATGAGCTTTTATCCTCGCTATTCAAGTGTGATTTGAGGCATTTTTGAAATAGCAGATTTGCTACCAGGAGATTGTTCTCTCTGAGATAAAGCTTTGCAAGTATGACATCACAAAATGTGATCCATGTATTGAGCCCCATGATAGTAAATGTTGATCTAGCAAGATCAATATTTTTCTGCAGAATGTCCTTTGGAACACCTATTAACAGCTCAACTCTAGCCACACTGAGCAATACACAACCATGGAGATAGCCATCCTGATTCACAGAACCATTCTGAAGGATCCACCTATAAATCTCCAAGGCCTCAGTGTATTCTGATCTGTCTCTGTGGAGCTCAGCCTGGGTGCCCATACTGTAAATCTCTGCCTCACACCCAGACATACCACAAAGACCATAAAGATCCCTGGCCCTGATGCATGACAAGAGGCCCTCCTTGTAGTAGGCAAGTTCACGGAGGCATATGGCTTCCATGTTGCATGCTTGTGCTTCCCCATACAGATAACTAGAGACCTGGGCCAACCCCTGGCTTTAATGTGCATATGATTGGCCCTTCAAGTGGTCACCATGTAGAAACTGAATCCATGCAAGGAGATTCAATGCATAAACCTGTCTTTTGATCTGCCCAGTTGAGATTGCCATAGATATACACCTTTGACAAAAATTGGCAGCTTCCACAAGATCATTTTTGAATAAATGATAGTAGTCTGCTACAACATTGAGGAAAAAGCCTGTGCAGATTACTATGAGTCTCAAAATTACATTTGTATTGAATATAGAACATACATTTTAAATCTGGATCACCAGAGTACTCAAAGTGTTCCAACCCTTGGAAGATCAGGGCTTCTGGATCAGGGGTTTGGTGGTAACGCCAGGAGGCCAACAACTCAGTAATGACTTGAACCTGAAGTCTATGATCACTGAGTTGTCTGCATGTCCCGGTTGGAACCCCCATTTTAGGACATTCCATATGTTTGCAAAGTTTGATGTGATTTGAGGAAAAGTTCTGGAACCTGACTGAGTTCCTTTGTACTGTCCATAGAACTTGAGCAAGTCTTGGAAATACTCAAGTAGATTCTGAACAAGATGATCTCCCGGTGGGTGATGCTGTTGCAGATATTCCCGTATAGGCATCAATACTTTGAGTCTTGCATGCTGATCGCTATCAGCAAGAGCAGTCAACTTCAATGCTGATTTGCATCTGAGAATATCTTCAATTGGCAGTTTACTCTGGATAAGATCTGCATCCAAGAGGCCATCGGGGAGCATTGACAACAGGTTCAGGAGCTCTTGAGATTGGGGAAGCGATTGAATCCTAGGACTTGATAAGGACAGTAAGATAGACAGATCCAGGTTGGATCTTTTATCAAAGCCTTCAGAGATCAAGGAGGTTCTCTCCTTGTCCCACCGAGATAACACATTGGAACAACCTTCCGAGTCAGCTAAGTGGGCAAGAAGACTGATTGCAAGTGGCATATTGTCTGTGAGAGACAGGATTTTGTCAACCTCCTGCAGACTAGGCTCACCATCTGCAATATCAGTAAATGTGAGATGAGCCGCTTCTTGATCCAATGGTTGCAAAGGTGCCACAAATGGCTGAGTCCATTGGACTTTTGCTGGTCATTCTGCCCCTCGCATGGTGATCTGAAATGGTGCCAGTTCAAACTTCAGAGTAGGAGAACCTGTATGACCCACTATCAATGCAAGCTGATCCACAGCTGCAAGCAATGCCAGAAAATCTTCAATATGTTGACAAGAAGCCACAGGCTCCCACAATATCTCAAGCTCATCCAGAAACCAGGAGACTGGGTGGGCTGCTCGAGAAATGTTGGAGCACTGGCGGAGTAAGATCCTTGCTGGGTTCAGTCCAAGATGTGCTCCAACAAGTGCCACAAGTTCAAGTTTTGTTGTTGCTGAGTTGCAGGCCACAAAGAACCTACTCTGTATATATGTTGATGTAATTTCGGGATGGTGGAGGAGAGCTTTAGCCAAGGATATTTTCCCCATTCCACCTGCTCCCAAGATAACTATCCTTGGACTTCCTTTGCAAAAAAGGTCAAGGATGTCCGAAAGCTCTGAATTCCGGCCATGGAATATCTTTGGTTTAGATGGCAGGATTGAGATTGAGTTGGATCTTTGAATTAAAGTGCATTTCAGCCATCCTAGAGGGACAAAAGATGAATCAGAGAGATACCTATTGTAGGAGCGAGAATACTGTCTGCTTATCTGTAGCAGTTAGTATGCATTTTTCGAATAGCCGAATTACTCACCGTAGATGCTTCTTCTGAATCATGGAGCCACTGAGAAGGTTTCAATCATATCAACCACCTCCAGGTGCCTGGCCTCTGCCTCTCTTTGCATGTTCATGGTGTTCAACAGAACAACAGCTGTTCAATCTGTAGAAAAAACTTAGTGTACTTTGCTAGGCCAAAATGGACCTCACTCATACCTGAAAGAAATCCAGGCCCTGTTGCAATCCAGCCTTGCAGTGTTGAGAAGTGTGCTGATCTCGCCCTGGCGGAATCACTCTGCTGTTCTTCTGTTGTATCTCAACAAATGTATGGATTTTTTGAAGTATCCTGATTTTATCTGTGAGTCATTTGTAAGTTCACAAAACAAGCAAAATACACTCCATGAATTTTCCGGTATGATGCAGCACACTGGGTGGCATTTCTCTGCCAATATTCGATTTGATATGCACAATAATGATTCCATGGAGCACTTTGTTGGTCTCCTCCAATAAGAAGGCACAATCTTCTTTGTTTGGTTTCACCATCTGGCTGAGGTAGTTAGATTATATTCACACCGTGTTTCAACTTCACCTCGATATTTTTCAAGACCGCGTGAGAGGTATTAATTATAGCACCCCAGAAGGGTGCTCTCAGAGTATCAGCCAGGATCCGCAGGTATCTGCAGTCGTAGTCAAGCATGTAGTCACGTTGTTCAAACGAATCTGAGTGGCAGTGGGTTGGGGCATCTTGGCGGGAATTAAGTGTAGTCATGCAGTGTGGTGGGTCTTTTATACTCCAGCGCATGGGAAGCCCAGTCTGATCATCTGTCGATATCTTTGATCTGCCAGCATGTTTTTCCGTTGTTTGGTTTTTTTTGCTCGGGCCTAGCTCACCTCCAGTATGCTCGAACTTTATTGAGCGGGCAATATTCCATTCCCACCCGTCTTTTTGGTGCTTCACACTTAATTTTTCTTCTTCAATCTAATTCTTTGCTTGTCGTTGGATTCAGTTTGTATTTTAACAGCTCTCGACACGGCCCCACGAACTCTAAAACTTCAGTTGAACGATAGCGCGGCCCGGGATGATCCGCCAGCTGACCCACGGATATATGCCGATCATTCCCGGCTTCTCATCCGCTTCAGTCCTTCACCTTCTTCCCCACCTTGTACTCCGACCAACTGCGAGGACGGATCCTGGAGGCGATGAGTCACGGACGTAAGAAGCAGCCTAGAAGAATCGAAGCCGAACGGATGACTGCATGACTGACGGATTAGATGGATAGATTACATCCAGGATGGTCAGATGAGCGACTAAGACGGGGCGGCCGGAGTATATAAGGCGGCGCCTCAAGGAGGGTGGTGCTTCCAGAGCTTTCCTTGTGCGCCACTACACCAGCAACGTCGACAAGAACAAAGACACGCTAGGACTCGCAGAGACTCAAAACAACTACTACTTGGACCACTGAAAGACCATGGCGACATTCACCCACGATTTCCAGACGGGCTCGTTCACGGGCAAGACGAGCTTCCCCACCGGCCTTTTCATCGATGGCGAGTTCCGCGAGGGCTTGGAGAAGACTACCATCGAGTGCGCCCCTCCTTGGCTGTGTTGTATGTAATGCTGATACGATATCGTACACCAGCATCGTGAACCCCACTACGGGCCGCACCCTCACCACCATCCCCGAGGCCACCAAAGCGGACCTCGACATCGCCGTCAAAGCTGCGCAGAAGGTCCATCCAAATTCACCGATATTTGCGTGGAATGGGTGCTGACAGATTATCAGGCCTTCGACACGACCTGGGGGCTCAATGTGGGCGGCGCCCAGCGCGGGGAGCTGCTGAACAAGCTCGCAAGGCTGATGGAAGAACACCAAGATGAGCTAAGCGCGATTGAGGCGGTGGATAATGGTAGGCTTTTGTTTTGTTTTTGTCTCGTGTTTTGGCATTTGTGGGAGAGGGGGAGGGGAGGAGTGGTGTGTGGTGGGGGTGTGAGGGGGAAGAGTGGGGAAGATGTGCCATACAGCGGATACGGTTACTTTGTTTCGGCCCTCTGGCGCCGAAATAACGGGTGGCTTCATGCGACCCGCCAACAGTCCTTAACCTTCTCCTGGTTCTGCGTTTTTATTTCTCCCTCATCCACTTCTCCGCCTCCCCGGACTGGGAGATGTGGGAGGTCAAGGTCATGGGGAAGATGTCCCCTAGCGCGGAGCGGTTTACTTTGGACGCTTCTGGGCCTCCCAGGCGTCTGTAATGTGCGAGACCCTTCACACATCCTCAGCCTCAGCCTTGTTCTTCTCTTTATTATCGTCCCTCTTTCCCTTCTGCCTGCCTATCGCCCTATACACTTACTAACCCCTCCGTCTCGCAGGAAAAACCTTCTCTTGGGCCAAGAACGGCGACGTCGCGTTCGCCACGGCGACGATTAAGTGCGTTCCCCTTTCCCTTCTCCTCGCATCTCACTCCCTCCTCCTCCTCTACCCGTAACCTCCGTCTTGGAGCTCCGCTAATGCGTTGCTCGCAGATACTACGCCGGCTGGGCGGACAAGATTTCCGGCCAGACGCTCGAGACAGACGAGAAGAAGCTCATCTACACCAGGCACGAGCCGATCGGGGTCGTGGGGCAGATCATCCCATGTATGTGCGGTGTTTATATGCGCACGAATGCTAACACCCACGCATAGGGAACTTCCCCCTCCTCATGTTCACGTGGAAGGTCGGCCCCGCGCTCGCGACCGGGAACACGATCGTGCTCAAGGTGGGTCCTCGCTCACTCTCCTTCTACCTCGCAATCCCTTCCTGCTTGTCCGGGCTTAAGGGGACGGACGTTGAGCGCTGCGGCGCGAGTCCACAGCGGTTGCGCTTGAGTTGCGCCATTTCCTCCTAAGGAGTGAATGCATGCGCCGTGTCGCCTCCGCTTTGTCCCCGCATCGGGTCGGTTCCGCTTGGAGCTGGCCAAGACTCCGCCCCCACCTTGCCCCCGCCTCATCGGCTCCGCATCGACGCGACGGGCGCGGGCTCCGGAGCGCGTTTACGACATTCCAAAGGAATGGGCATGCATCTCCCTCGCTTCCCGTCGCGTTGCTTCGCTTCGTCTTTACTTCGCATGTGTGTACCCACGGGAGCCACGGGCGCGGGCATTGATCGCTGTAGAGCCCCCCGCCTCCGCACCCACTCTGTAGCCGGTTGGCGACGGGCGCGCCTCCGCACCCTCTCCCCTCATGCTCCCTCCTCCTTCCCTCCTCCCCTCTCTCCACTCACTCCCCTCTCTCTATTTACCCCCCATCCTTGCTCACTTACACATTCTTTTGAATTCAATTTGCCGATGAATGAACGCTGACGCATAAACACCCACCCCCGAGTTCACCCCTCTCACCCGTTGCGCATGTGCAGCCTCATCAAGGAGGCGGGCTTCCCGCCGGGCGTGGTCAATGTCCTTACTGGGTGCGTGCCTTGTCACTTATCGGGAGCCGTTCTGCGTTATGGGGGAGATGGGGGCGAAGAGGGTGTTTGGGGGCAAGAGAAGCGTTGTGCTGTGTTATGTGCTCCCGCGAGATGCCCGCCGAGGGCCTGCAGCCTGCTTTTGGGCAGGGATCGGGTGGTGGGCGGCGCCGCAAAGAGGACGTGATGCGCCCGTCGGTAGGCGGAGACGGCCGTGCCGGAGGAGGCGCGGTGCGGTGCGGGCTTGGTGTCTGCCAGGTGTCGCTAGGCCTTAGTGTGGGATGCCGCCTTTGTGGAGAGGTCTGCGTCGACCGTTGCTACTGCTGCTACGCTGTCTTGCCTACTTCCGGGGTGGTCTCAAGTGCTGGTTCAAGTGCAGGCCGCGAACCTATCATTTCATCTCCTCTACCTCTTCCCCCTCCTCAAATGACGCTCGGATGTTGACCGTTTTTTCTTTTGCACAGATACGGGCACACCGTCGGCCAGGCGATCGCGGAGCACCAGGATATTCAGAAGGTGGACTACTCCTCGCGTTCTGCCCTTCCCCTCTTCCCGTGCCTCCGCCAGGCTTCTCCTATTCGCTCCCCGCTCCTCCTCTCTGCCCTTCCCCGCCTCCTCTCTGTCCTCTCTCCTCCCCCACCGCCCCTTGTTTCCCTCCCTCCCTCCCTCCCTATTCTCCGTCCCCGTCCCTCCTCCCTCTTTTCCCTCCGTTCTCTGTTCCCTCGTTCCCTTCCACCCTCTCCCTCTCCCGTTTCCTCTCCCCATCCTCCCCATCCAGTTATTATGCACTCACCCATTTTCTTCCCAGGTAGGTCGCATTCACCGGCTCCACCCTCGTGGGCGCAAAGTTATGGCCGCCGCTGCCGCGTCCAACCAAGAACGTCACGCTCGAGCTCGGTGCGTGCTTCACCCTTTCGCTCCTCAGTACCAAGTACTAACGCGTGCGCCCCCACAGGCGGCAAGAGCCCGAACATCGTCTTCGACGACGCGGACCTGGACCAGGCGGTGAGCTGGTCGGCGCATGGGATTTTGTGCGTTCTCTTCTGTTTTTCTTACTTCACTTCGCGTTTATTTGAGGGCGGACCGGACGTGGGGGAGTCGTGATGCGCTCGCGGTCCGGAAGATTGGCGCGCGCTGGTGCTGCATCACGACGTATGGTCGTGGGCGACGGTGTGGTCGCCGATGACGACAACGACGCTCGCGTGTCTTGACCTGAAGTTCTGACGGGACCATCTTGTCCACGGTGTGCTAGAGTGTGTCGGCGATGTGGACCGCGGTGGGCATCATGCTCCGTGGCTCGTGACCGACAATAGACACATTGGCCTGTCCCGTGTGCCGAATGCTCTGGGGAGTCGCCACGTAGTCCTGGCAGCCCTTGCAAAAGTGTGCTCTTGTGCGCGTGTCGAGTCGCTCTCCTCCCTCCTTCCTGTCGCTGTCGCCTTAGCTAACTTCCTTCCCAGCTGGAACCACGGCCAGGCCTGCTGCGCCGGCTCGCGCGTCTACGTCCAGGCGGGCATCTACGACGAGTTCCTGCGGCGCTTCACAGAGCATACGAAAAGAT
>JARKIC010001526.1:0-113694 GCA_029378375.1 Mycena olivaceomarginata | reverse complement strand
TTCTTCGGTCCCGATGGAGGTGGGGCCGGCGCGGGAGCGGCGAGACCTAGGTCAGCGATGCGTATCGGGGCCGAAGGTAATAAGACCCTTTTTGGATATTTGCAGCGGCCTTGTGCGCGTTCAGGACCATACCGATCTCGTTGCTCCAATGCGACGGAGTAGGCAATTATTCGTGAGGATCTTGTTGCGCAGCGATTTTCGACGGGGTACCACACAGGGAACAGCGCTTCGAAGTCGTCCAGTTCTTGACGAACTGAAATGCTTCTGCATCTCCTCCGCGTAAGTGCGGGCACGTCGGTCCGGTGCGCGCTGAGGATCTTCAAGCTTCTATAAAGTTCTCCATGGCGTTAGTCCAGGTGAGAACTGAACGCCCGTTGACGTGGTCGTCCGAGCCCCAGTGGCCTTGAGCTTCATGTCGAGGAGTGCTTTTTCCTCGGAGACTCCTTGGTACTTCTTCGTCGGGATTCTCCTGGGGTTCTCCCTCTGCGAACGCAGGCGTCTGTCGGTGAACCAAAAAGGCGGGGTGGAGCTTTAGCTTTATGGCGGTGAAGAAGTGTCGGGTATCACGACTGGGGGGCGGGTGAGGGGATTAATCTCTATGACGCCACTCATCTTCATGCTGCCTTGCAGCATAGATCGCTTCTCCTTCGCCTTCTCCTCGTCTACCTTCTTCTTCGCCGCGATCTCTTTCCGCCTCTTCAAAATGACGTCCATCAAGCGTGCGGGTACGGGGTGCACTACGTGTTGGCAATACTCCTGGTCGTCCACCATCCGGGACCATTCGTCTTCAGTGTAGCCGTAGTACGCGACGAGTCTTGGTCCACGTCCTGTGTCGTTGGAGGGATCCTGCCAGCCAGGAGCTCGCGTTCGTAGCTGCGCGTCGTGCGAATGCTGTCATGTTCGTCTTCTCAGCAGTGTCGTTGTAGATGTTGCGCTCCTGGACCGACATGTCCTCGGGGATGTCGAGGTCTCCAGGCTGTTTTCTCCAGGCGCGAAGTCGAATGACGCGTCGAGGGGCAGGTTGGGTCCCGATACGGATGCTGTGGGTGCCATGGCTCGAAGTTGGTGGTGAGTGTGAGCTTGGTGGTGGTATGGGACTGGACGCAAGACGCGATGAACGCGTCGAGGGAGAAAGATGGATAATAACTAATGCACATCAGATCAGATCTGTCCGTGGCGTCCTAATCTCATCTCCCTTATCTCCCCTAAGTCGACTCGTGCCTCCTCTGCCTTAGCTCCCAACTAGCCAACAGAAAAAAGCATACAAGCACCTGGATTAAGCCTATCAGTTTCCACGTGTACTTGGGCGATACACGGGTAATCTACAAACACTTCGAGGACATCATGCACAAATTTACCAACCAGTGTAATTGTTGAACGCTCGAAGATTAGGCTTTCAGTAGCTCAATAGAACCAAGTTCAACATTTTGCTCTCCACTCTTGGCACTGTTCGGAGAAAATTTCCCAGGAATACATTGCGAAGATTTAGGACTTCAGGACTGGCCTGGCATTCAAGCAGCGCATGTTCCGGACTTTCAACCTTAGCTAGAGATGGGGGCAGTGCTGCGCCCGGCTCTATTCCCGCCGGCCGTAATTCAATGACATGTCAATTGAGAGTATATGTCCAGGCTTCGTCTCCGACACTCGCCTACTCCCAGACCGCTAGCGGAGTGTCCAGGCGCGTGCAGTAAAAGCGGAGCTGGCGGAGAGGGGGTGCCGGACATTCCTGGATAAGGTGGATTGGGATGACGCCTCAGAAGACTCTCGAGGAGGTCAGTGTCAATAACTCGTGAGTTCTGGAATAAGTTGAAGTGCCCTTGGCACTTGTAGGCAGGCGATTTCCTAATAGGACGCTGATAGTGCATACCGCACGTGTATGCGGGTATGGGTAGGTAAACACAGATCTTAGCTTTATGTCCTATCTGGTCCTCGGATGGAGCTCGATGCTGGGGCACTGGAGGTTCCACCACACGTGAACTTTGGGAGTCATCCGAAACCAAAAACCCCCGAAGCATGTGATTCAAAATGGCATTTTGAGGCATGTGGTTCAAAATGCGAATTAAACCATTCAATAGTGTTCAAAATGGCATACGAAGCATGTGATTCAAAATGCCATTTCGAGGCATGTGGTTTAAAATGTGAATGAATTAAACCATTCAATAGTGTCAAAATGGCATTACAAGCATGCGATATAAAATGCCATTTCGGGCATGAGGTTCAAAATGTGAATATCTCGGGGGATCATTCAAACCTTGAAATGTCTAGTGCTCCTTATCCCTCCTGCTCTCGCTGAATTAAACCATTTGATAGTGAGGCACAGGGTTCAAAATGGCATTACGAAGCATATGATTAAAATGGCATTTCGAGGCATGTGTTCAAAATGCGAATTAAACCATCCAATTGTGTTCAAAATGCCATTACAAAGCATGTGATTCAAAATGGCATTTTGAGGCATGTTGTTCAAAATGTGAATTAAACCATTCAATTGGCATTATGAAGCATGTGATTCAAAATGC
Organism: Mycena olivaceomarginata; assembly: GCA_029378375.1. NCBI lineage: Eukaryota > Fungi > Basidiomycota > Agaricomycetes > Agaricales > Mycenaceae > Mycena > Mycena olivaceomarginata. The sequence continues at coordinate 111,178 of JARKIC010001526.1, read as the reverse complement.
CGTTTCGGGGCGTGTGGTTCAAAATGCGAATTAAACCATTCAATAGTGGTTCAAAATGGCATTACGAAGCATGTGATTCAAAATGGCATTTCAGGGCATGTGGTTCAAAATGCGAATTAAACCATTCAATAGTGTTTAAAATGGCATTATGAAGCATGTGATTCAAAATGGCATTTCGAGGCATGTGGTTCAAAATGCGAATTAACCATTCAATAGTTTCAAAATGGCATTATGAAGCATGTGATTCAAAATGGCATTTCGAGGCATGTGGTTCAAAATGCGAATTAAACCATTCAATAGTGTTCAAAATGGCATTATGAAGCATGTGATTCAAAATGGCATTTCGAGGCATGTGGTTCAAAATGCGAATTAAACCATTCAGTGACTTGACGTCCTGCTAACCATTTCAATTCCAGTGAAGCTCTCGGGCCATTTTCTGACCGCGCGTGTCAGCGCTTTCCAGAGCGCAATTACTGGGCTACATTTGAAACATGTGGTCCTATTGCCTGTTCAACGGTCCACACTTTTAACCGCATGACTTGACGTCCTGCCAACCGTTTCAATTCCAATGAAGTCCCGGGGCTATTTTTTAAGCCGCGCCTGTTCGAAATGGATAATCCTACGTGCACCAACTTTGAAGATACACAGTCGAGCTCACCATCGACAAGAGCTTGCCCGGATTGGGTCCAGTCCAATATTTTTATACGTCGGCGTCAAGTTTAGAACAGACACCCGCAAGATGTTCTCGGAACACAAAAAACACCGCGAACTACGTCGATCACGCAACTCTAGCCCGTACCCTCGGTCGGAACGATTTTGTAGGCTCCGCAAGACGGAAGTTGAGACTCCAGATTTCGGGCCCAGAACACAAAGATATCATGCAACTCTTCAGAGGCATTAGTCGAACTGCGCTCTACGTTTCTGGTCCATCTTTTCCGCGACCTCCAGCGCATCCTAGCAGTCGACTCTGCAGTCCAGGGCAGCGACCGGGTCCGACTGCCGAACAAACACACTTAGCCGCCAACAGTGTCCTGTCTGTAATCAGAGGTGGTCCATGAAACTCCTTGGTCCTCTCCATATCTTGCCACCTGTGGTTAGTGCTCAGTGCTTCGGGTTCGAATCCCCTTGTACGAATGAAGTAATCGTAATACTCCTTTTTTGGTTTTCACCCTCTTTAGACATTTAATCGTGTCTCACAAAATTTGAACCATGAAAAGTGCGAGAAATGCATCAAATCGGCCAACAGAACAGACCCTGCCAATGATTCGGCATGCTGGGCAGAAAGCTCAAATCTGTAAAGAGGCCAGCCCTTTCCACCCGGTAGCCTTCTGTCTACGGCGCAGGGCTATTGAATTGCGATGCCGATGGAGACGGGCAGGATCTATTGAAGGAGAAGAGCCAATGGGGCTCGCAGCGGGAGGGTTTAGAGTACACCTTAACTTTGGATTTAATTTAGATCCAACCGCCGCCAAAAATCCCAGAGCATCAAAGACACTTGTGAAGAAGGAAAAGATATTACCACAGATCGCCCGACCAAGAAGCTGGAGGATCGAAGGCTTGGACCCTACGAAGTCCTAGAGAAAGTCGGCGCATCGGCTTACAAATTGTGGTTGCCTGAAAAGGACCTGTCACATCCGGTTTTCAACGAGGGGTAATGTCACGATTCGACGCTATTTAATCGTAACAACGCCTTATCTATTCCACGTGATAACATGTGACCGCAACGCGACAACGAGCAGATACATGCCATTTTGAACCCTGTGCTTCACTATTGAACGATTTAATTCGCATTTTGAACCCCCCCCATCTAGGGACTCATGGAATGCAGTGTTTGTTGCCGTTATGATTTAGTGCACACACACATGGGCAGGTAGGAACAGCTACAGAAGCTGGACCAAGGCGTGGTAGTTCGATTGGGTGGTGCTCAAGGAGAGGAGTTGCGGTATGACGTTCGAAAGTGTAACAGATGGGTTCAATTTATTGCTCGCTCTCAGAAGTTTTCGCCTTTCTGTGGCTTAATGCAGCTGGCATGTCATTCCTGAAGAAAACAGTATTCATAAACGTAGCAGAACTGTATCTACATCAGTCCAGCCCTGCCATCGAACTTTATTGGCACGACCGTTCGTAAGGGCTTCAACATTCCTAAATTCCATCCCCTGCGGCACTACATCGAATGTATCGAATATTTCGGGACATCGGACAACTAAAACACCTGAGTTAAAGAAACATACTTGTAACTTGACATGTTGTCCGAGAAGGGCCGAGATCTGCAGCATATACTTCCTTGGCACTGATTCTGACAAAATTGATTGGCTCTGTCTCCGAGACTCGAATAAAGGAGATGATTGCCACCCTGGTCTAATACCCTGGTCCTTGGGCCTTGTATAACGAGAAGTCTTGGCTCTTTCAGCGGCAAAACCCGGACCCAAGCTAAAAATGTTCTATCTTCAACGAATTTAAACCCTCTGCGCTCAGCAGCAATTGTTCACTTTCCTCGTGTTGAAAGAGCACAACCAACCAGCTTTCATCATGCAGCTCCCACCCATCCTCATCGGCGTCATCGCCGCCCTCTCTGCCACGGCTACAGCCACGCAAACTTTCGCCAACCGGGGCACCACCCAGCAGGCTGGGACAATGTTTTGAAGGACCACGTAGGCACAGTGGACCAAGTGACCAACGTCGTCTACGGCACCAACGGCACCGCCATTAAGGTGACGCAGACGTACGACCCGGCCTGGACCGAGCGCTACCACTCCGAGGTGCGCCATTCTCAAGGGTACCACCGCGGCGAGCAGGGTTTCTACGGCTTCGCCTTCCGGCTGCAGCAGGACTGGCAGTTCTCGCCGGCACAGTCGTACAACCTGGCCCAGTTCATCGCCGACTTCACCGACTCGCATTGCGATGACTGGATGCCCTCGAGTATGGTATGGATCATCGGCGACCAGCTGGCCACCCGCGTGAAGACGGGTTCCGTCTGTCACCAGGATGATCCCAACGAGTTCAAAAACCTGGCCACCGTGTCTGCCGGCAATTGGCACAAGGTGGTCATCCAAGCCAGCTGGCAGAATGACAACACCGGGTTCTACAAGCTTTGGTTTGACGGGGTGAAGGTGCTGGAAAAGTTCAACATTCCCACGACCATCGCCGAAACCCGCGAGTTCGAATTCCACGTCGGGCTTTATGCCAATGGGTGGCATGACGATAAGGGCATGAAGGGAACACAGCCGTTCAGACAGGTATGGTATGACCAGATCGGGATGGGGACTACGTTTGCCAATGCGGATCCAGATCAGTGGTCTTAAGGGCATTATTAGTAGCTTTCTATTAAGAAGTTCTTTTGCTCAGCATGTCACTAGAGGATTTTGATGCTTTATTTCTAAACTGCCTGCAGAGGTTTCTCACGAGTGATTAGGGCATGCTCCGGCGTCAAATGAATCTCTCTTGAATTGGCTCCCTTCCGGAAATGTTCCTACCAAGGGGGCGTGAGGCGTGAAACAAGTGCGAGACGTCGATGCAATTCATTGCAGGCATAACTTCAAGCTTCATTTATCGATTACATCGATTCCAAACCGATTTCCAAGTTACGGTTGATTCGTTGTATTACTATTTTACAATAACCCTATAAGCGGAGATAACGCTAGCGATAAGCTGTGTGTGTTGTTTCATTTGTTCTGTGCTCTCTCTGGCCATAACTACCTTCAGCATTCAATCATTCAGTCCGGGCAACTGAAATCGTTCTAGGGGCACTTACCTCGAATCCCACGACGTCGTGACATCTCCAGTTCGTCAGAATGATTGCCCGAGTTCACGTTGACGAAGCTCAATGGCGGGGTGGCCACTTCGCGCTTCAATGGTGCAGCATTTCGACATCATCGCAGCGCGCCCACACGAACCTCAGACACGCTCTCGCTGGTGATGAACCCCATCTCCCCTCCTGTCGTTGCTCGCCGTCTTATCATCGTGGTCGAACTCTCTCATTTCCACCCATGCACACGATCCCACTCCTCTTGCGCACCTCCCGGGCCCGCTTCGTATGCTCAAAGACATGGGGGCCGCTTTCCTTCTCTGGTCCCTTCGTGCTCAATCCGTATAATTTTCGGCGCACAGCCCGGCGCGCAGGCTCGCCCCGTCGGCAGACGCGCTTTGGATGGCGACACAGCCTTCATCTATGGTCTTTCGTTGTTGGCTCCGCCTCCCGTACCCAGGGCTCTTCCCTTTCGTCACCGAGAACCCTTGTCTGCGTGCCCGTGCCGTCGAGGCTAGCTCAATCGAGTACCACCTTTGGTTGTGCAGCCCAATGAGGTTGCGCAGTCGAGCTTGTTCGCTGTCAATCCCTGTGCCTCACTATCGAATGGTTTAATTCAGCTGAGAGCAGGAGGGATAAGGGAGCACTTGACATATTTAAGGTTTGAATGATTCCCCCGAGATATTCGCATTTTGAACCACATGCCCCGGAATGGCATTTTGAATCACATGGTCCATAATGCCATTTCAAACACTGTAATGATTTACAGCTGTTCAAAAAAACCTTGAGACAAACGAGATTTTTTTTTGCGCTTCCCGATTTGGAACGTCCAAAACGGGACAGTCGGCGGTTCGATTCTCAGCCGCGCCGCTTTTTTGAAAAAAGCAGATATATCACGGGTGCAAGTTTGTATCAGTAATTTGTATTGGTAAAGGAGAACAAAAGCACAGTAGTTTTTTTGGGGGCATGGGTAAGGGCCAATTCAGTACGATGACACTCACAAGCTGGCTTTAATTGTACTCACCACGTCAGACAAGTTTCATGTACTCACCAATAGCCAGATGAGATGTGACATACAAACCCATTCAAGTAGGTTTTCACATTGACCTTCTTATCAAGATTTCTCTGACTTATGAAATAGAATAGGGTGGAAATTACAAGAAACCCACTGCCATGTCATAGTTATTGGCCTGATCTAGAATGAAACAGATGGGGTGAGATGCTAGATTGCAACAAATACATATATCAACCCAAATCTAAACATGATTCTGGCTTGCAAAGCCCCAGAAATGATATATCTGCTTTTTTCAAAAAAAGCGGCGCGGCTGAGAATCGAACCGCCGACCGTCCCGTTTTGGACATTCCAAATCGGGAAGCGCAAGAAAAAAATCTTGTTTGTCTCAAGGTTTTTTGGAACAGCTGTAATTCGCATTTTGAATCCTATGCCCCGGAATGGCATTTTGATTCACATGGTCCGTAATGCCATTTCAAACACTGTTGAATGATTTAATTCGCATTTTGAATCACATGGTCCGTAATGCCATTTCAAACACTGTTGAATGATTTAATTCGCATTTTGAATCACATGCCCCGGAATGGCAGCTGCTTGGAACCATGCCCGTCCTTTACAGAGAAATGATCCAGCTGTACCTCTATTGCAGAGAATGATGCTGTTCCACCTCCATTACAGATTAATGATCCAGAACCCCCTCCTCCAGAACAGCCCAACAATCCTGGCCAACAGGCTGATGAGCAGCCTGTTAATCCTGCAGTTCTACCAATATATTTTCGGCCCTTGATTGAGGCTGATGTTGAGTGTCTTAGCCTACATCCAGCCCTAGAAATGCTTGAAGGCGATGAAAGAAGGTCCCTAGGGATGACCGACACAGTGTAAACACGTGGAGGACATCTCAAGCCACGAAAATCTGTGAGGCGAGCTCAGCAGCGCTGGAGGTGGTGAGCGTCCGACGCCGAAGGTCATGAGTCCGTAGCGCTCCGTAGCCCAAATACCCGTGGTAACCCTGTAGACAAGTCCCCCCTTACATAGCGCCTACATAGTAGCTATCTGCCCAGATCTGGTAGCGGCCCGTAGCCATCACGCACAGCCTGGTAGCCGTCAGTAGCGCTTGGTAACTCGCCATTTCAGCAAGCTACCATGGCTACGGGAGGTACTCGGACTAGTAGTCGATCCATAATTTAAATGCAACCTTCACGCGGCAGGGATAGAACAATAAATATCATATTCGGAATATTCAGTGCATAGAAAATAATTAGTCCTCGGCCTCGCTGTCCGTCAACCCAGTCCTTCCGGCCAGTTCGTCGCGCAAAGCGTCTGCGCGAGATTGGCTGATGTTGGTCGAAACGTCGAGGGATAGGCCTGTGATGGCGCAACTGAATGAAGCTGTGCGTAAGAATGGGATAGTGACGTGTAAAGGCACTTACGAGGCCCCGTATACCACTTGATGCATAGATTGTCGACGACTGTTTGATTCATGGCAGCCCAGTTGCGGATATCGTTAATAATACAGGGATGAAGATTCTGAGCATGCACCGCGGCAGAAAGGTCGACCCGGGAATTTCCAGTGATTTGCTTCGTCGCGGTACTGTTCGCCGGGAGTTGCCGCCTCTATTCAGCACCGCCTCCCTGCAGAATGAGGAGCCTCTGGGCCAGTAGCTTTAACAGCCAGGGCAGCAGGAGAAAAGCGGAAGAGACAGTTTTGCTCAGAATCGTGCTGGCTACCACGATGGGAAGTACACGAGCAAAAACTCATTTATCTTGACCGCCTCTCCAGATTCGAGGTGGCTGTTCAGTGGTGTCCAGACCCTGTGATCCGGCCCCATTGTCGAGTGTTTTGGATGGTTGGGACAGGGAAAAGGCAGCACTTGACTGATATAAGGTTTACAGGCATCTAAGCATCGACAGACACGGTTACCGATTAATCACCTCTATAAGCAAAACAATATTCCCCAGCAACACTTGCAGTCATTGGAGGTCGACCAACGCATCATTCCCCAGCACACCTACCATTTCTACGCCCTCGGATCTCACTGGCATTGTAGTCTCGGAACGGAAAACCGCGAACACTGCTCAGCACCGTCAGCTCAAGCTTTCCTCTATCACCGAGCACAAGTGTTCTAAGTTGGTCCATCTGTATCTTCCGACTTATTTACCTCGTTAACATGTAATTCATTGAACATTCCAGGATGACTGCTGCGCGAGCTCCTATAGCGCCAAGACCTCCGTGTTATCCGACCTCCGTGTTAATCACCGCGCCGAAACCAATCAGCGGTGAGCTCCATTTATTCCCTGTTACATTGTTGATATTTATCCTCAGATATTCTGATGCATAGCCCACTGCTTGTAGCGCGAAAGATTCGGTGCGTTCCCTTGCCACAAACATCTTTTTACTTGCAGACACATCTTCAGCGTCTGGGCGGAGCTCTCTTGATATGCTAGGCGGCTGCATATGACGCGGCGGGACAGGCTAGCGGTGGTACTCAGTAGTACAGCCATGTAATAGAATAATTCGATGTGAATTTATATGGTTCGATGCTGCTCTACGCAGTTCAGTTGTGGTTCGACGTGTTGCAAATTCGTCGAGCCAAATCGAGCCCTCGCCCATTTCTCGAGCCATCTAGAACTATCTCATTTTGGCTTGCTGTAGCTTGATATGTCTCAACTTGGTTCGATTTGGCTTACCGTGCTTTTCACTTGTGTAAGATAACATCTCAATTATAGTTTTCACCTACGCTATTGGGACCTTCTTGGCTGTGTGTCGTTTTACTGGAAGCACCTTGGACAACTGGCGTTGATCGTAGCCGATGTTACATCCCTAAAATTCGCAATCAAACTCTGCGAAAGGCAAGAAGAACACGAGAATTCACCGTAATCTGGAACCTGAATCTTCCTCCATGTCTTCATCCTCCGTTTCAGCTTCGTCGCTGGTTTCTGTTGTTCTTTGAGAACCTCGAGAATCGTGGATGGATATGGGGATAGATGCGGATTGGAATTCACGAATGTTGTAACGCGCTGGAGTGTATTGAGAAGTGCAAAGTTCTCGAGGATGGATGTGATGAGATGGTCGGATAGAAAGACTGCGGGAGGATACCCCAAAATTTTGCTTGGTCGCAAGCACGCCATATTTCCAGACGGAGTTCGAGAAGGCGTTGGAATCCATGAGCCTTTTGGATCCTGGACAACCGTTTCCCTTTTGGGATATCGGCATTGACCTTCGATGTGCGGGAGGCGCGTTCCGGAAGAGTGATGTTTTCGGGGATGCATCCACTACAATCACATTGAATCTCGGAATGTGCTGGAGGCTTGGCAGCACATAAAGCGCAGGTGCACGGAAAATCGATTGGAGGGTTATTGTAAAGTTTGTTTTGGGCTGCCACTTTGCACGACGCAGTGATCATTGTCGGCATGCTAAGGTCAGGGGGTTTATCGCCTTGCTTCAGGATTCCTGCATCGTGGTCTTCAAGAATCTTCTTGGCAAGTTTCTGGGCGGCGGAAGAGATGTAAATGATTCCGCGTGCGCGCAGATTTCCTCCTTTCGTTCGTCCAACAGGGCTCAGCTTTTGGAAAAATTCATCGGTATCTTCTACGTCACCTATCATGACACAATCCAGGCGTGCCGGCATCCCTACTCCGACAGAAAGAGAGTCTGTTCCGACGACGATTTGACAGTAATAAGCGGTCCCAGGGGTTCCTTTCAGTAGTTCTCGAGTTTCCAGTGCTATGGGATTCGAAATTGAGGGAGTTAGATTATCCAGTTTAATCATTTTTGTGATCAAGGGTGTGATTTTTTCTGCCCGTTAATTTATTCACCGAGGCTCGTAACTTTCACACGCTGCCACAGCTCCACACTGACGCAAAACAAAATGCTCTAGAATAATGCATTCAGCTGGAATAAGCTAACTACGATACCGATCAGGTCATACAGCTTTATGGTGATGCTTCTTCTTTCCATTATGATTGTCTGATGCCCAGGTGTGAGAAAAATAATTGTCGCGGTAGGAAAACGGAGCACGCGAATACGTGAACCTGCCGAACGATGCCGACAGCTGCCATCACACAGCGAATGGCGGATATTCCAGAAGAAGGGTTCTTCATCGGCCACGCCTCCAGGGACGCGTTCTTGTGAGAACCGATCCTGATAGCCGCATATACCTCACCGATGGCCTCGCAACATTACAAGCAGAATCAGGATACAGTAAGGATGGCTCATAATGCATAAGGTTGGTTCCCTGCCAAATTGAGTTGAATTTTGGCAATTCCTATGCATTATGAGCATTTATGCACTATGAGCTCACCTCTACAGTGGCGAAAAGCACTTTGGTGGATCCAAAATCCGATGCATTATGAGAAAATTTGGCAGGTATGCATTATGAGGTTATGCATTATGAAAAATCCGACTGTATGTGGCATGATTTCCGACTCCCCCAGTCACTGATGCACAAAATCCTGCCGCCCCGCGTGCTTGGAATCAGAATAACCGGTGAAGGCCCGCGGACACTCCCTTGGAGCTTCCTCCGCGATAAGGTAAATCAAGGCCCAATTTTGACCTCTATCCTGCTCCTCAAAATAAGGTAAATCAGCGGCAAAATGACGGATGCCGCTCCGTGCATAAGGTAAATCACCCTCCGTGCGAGAAATTTTTTGAATACAGTGTGAGGCAGCGTGGCCGTGGATGGCCGGATCGGCCTCGGCATCGCTAAGGTACTTAGCCTAAGGCCCTGCAATAGATCAAAGAATAATAAACAGTCTGCAACATCATGTAAATTTTTACAGCATCCACGCCCGCCCACCCACTCTTCCTGATGGCCGACGTTCTAGAACTGGAGACGGATGGCGTATTTGATCTTCCCCATGGATCGCCGTGGGCCGAATATACAAGGACGTCCCAATAGAGGTCTCTGATCATGATGCTTGCAGCGCTGCGTTTCCGAATGCCAGTCAGTCTCAAGGCGACATTTCCCAGCCCGGATCTCCCAGTGAATTTTTGGCGCTCAATCTCTCCGGCTTTGTGCGGATCTCAAAAAAGATGCCCGGCCCAGACGGACGGCTGGTTCAGCTTTGACGTGCCGAACTGCGACCTCACTGCGGGGCTAGGGCTGCTAATTCTATCCCTCCCCACTCCTTCCTTCGCGGACTCGAGAACGACTGCCACCCAAAAATGGCTCAACGGTGCCAAGTCAATTCTCGACTCATCCAATAAAACTCTACGGCTGCCCCTGTTTGCACTGCCTTTCTATCGGAAAATTCACGAGCTTCAAGAAGCACAAAACAAATGGGTTTGCAGTAGAAAATGGGTTCGGGATCATCTCCCGGGATTCGACCTCGCAATATTCTCTCAGGTCTCGTGGGAATACGGTGCTCGCCCACGCGCCTGATGGGCAGTTGGATTGGACCCGCCTTCTCGACGATGAATGGTTGTCGGGCGGAATCATCGATAACATGATGTTTGACCTTCAAACTCGGGTTGCTGCAATACCTGCTCTCGATGCTTCTGTAACAGTAGCACCCCTTGCATTTCAGCATGCGATCATTGCGTTCTCGATGCAGGAATGGCCAAGTCGGTATACCCGGTCCCTCCTGAAGAATTACAAGGACCTGGTTGACATCGGAAAGCAAAACTTTGTATTTTCCGCTCCACGTCGGTGGAAACCACTGGATTGCGTTCTTCATCGACTTCAAGAGGAAGGCATTCGGTTACGGTACACTTTGAATCCCGTGCGTCTTTAACTCCGCTGATGATTCAGAGGAGGAGGAGGAGGAGGAGGATGAAGGAAGATTACGAGGAGCCAGAGGGGACCAGCTCGAAAAAACACAAGTCAAAGCCACCTCGGGCGCATCCAAGAAGCAGAAGGAGGCGGCAGCAGAGAAGCAGAAGGTACAGCGCAAAAAAAAAAAAGAAGAAGGCAGGAGGAAATCGGGACCGTGAGGGCAGCGCAAACGGCGGCGAGGGGTCACAAGAGAAGAAATAGTCGGATAGTACACCCTCTGGAACGCGAAAATGGCGCCTGCGGCCGGAAAAAAAAAAACCGCTTTTTTTGGATATCCCCCTCCGAAAAATAAGGTAATCAAGGCTCTGAGCACAAATTTCATAAGGTAAAATCAGTGGATTTTGAGTGAAAAAGCGGAGGAGCTCCAAGGAGTGTCCGCGGGCCCTACCGGTGATCGGGAGCCGCGTCCAGATCGGAAATTCCGTAGAAGCGCCTCCTGGGAAAAATTTACGCCTCCAACCGGTACAAAACCCAGCTCCTCCAGGCTCCCCTTCATCGACGCCCTCCCTCAATATGTTTACAGCAAACCCGCGCTAGCGCGCGCGCAAGGAAACCCAAAGTCAACCGCATATGTTTCGCTGACCAACTAATAACTCTATATGACAAGATATACATAGTATTATTCCTCTGATGTTAAACTTGCACCTTCCACCGACTCCCAATGTGAATTTTCATACCATCTTTGACCAGACTCAATAGGTTCTGGATAATGTGAGGTTCAATCTGGCGTTGTTGATGTGGCAAGGTGAAGCGGGAGGAACGCGATCACATACAGGCTGCGGGCGGGGCAAAAGTCGAGGAGGGGAGGTCAGCAGCGAGCCGTGGCGGAGGAACGCGATCACATACATCCTGCGGGCCTCTCCAAGAATATCTTGAACTCGAGCGGCTTTGGGTCGGTAGTGAATGCAAATAAGTAGATTTGAATAAATGAAAATGAAATTCATTTAACAATCTCCGGCGCATGATTTTAAGTGAGCAACGCAACAGAGAAAGCAAATTAGTGTCCCCGTTTGACCGCGTGCCCGCGTGCCCGCGCCGACTCACCAACCACACCGTATGAGGCCACATTGACCTCGTCGTGCCGCACTCCGCGCTGCATGGGACACATGTCGTCTGCAAAATTAAGGTAGGAGGGATGGCTGACTGAGTGGTAAATGGTAAAGTCGTGAACAGGCAGCATTTGACGACTCGGAATCCAATGTAGCGGGTGCTATGGGTATTTTTACGCATAAGAAGAACCAAATAAAGGCCGTAGATATGGCAGAGATGCAGGAAGACGCGTCGTTGTCGCCTGTGACGAGCTGTGACGGGACGTGCAAACTCCGATGATTTGTAATAAGGTCGGCGAGTGATCCAGCAATCAGCTGATCAACAGACTACAAACAACCGAGGTACGAGGGTAAGTTATGTTTGTAGCGTCTGTCTACGAGAGACTAGGTGGCTGACGGTCCTGGAGTCAAAGAATGCCCTCAAAGTCGTTCAATTCAAGAGATATTGAGATGTGGTGAGCACGAAACGATTCTGCTTCCTCCGGCGGCTCGAACAGTGTCGGACACTTAGCCTGCAAAACGAAAAATGAAAGTGTCCCAAAAGGGAAAGGGTCTAGACAATGCTTGTGCAAAGGCTTTGTCTGCTGCGCGAGCTCTCCCGCGGCTTCAGCGGATCCTTGGTACAGTAAGATGTCGGAAACTCAAATTTTGGCGCCCGTTACGGTCTATCCCCCCTTTTCTGGAAGAGTATGGAGAACACAAAGACCGAGGCAGCAGCTCTGACTGTCTCTCACGACTCTGCTGTTGCTCATGAAGTGGTTGGCACGGGAAGCCCTCCAGTCACCGGTGGCATGGCCGCGCCCCCATCCCGCGCACCTCCGGGTTGGCCAACGAATTCCCCAGTAGTATGGGGAAGATAAAAACCGAGGCGGCAGCTCTGGCTGTCGTTCACGACTATGCCGTCGCCCATGAAGCGGCTGGCACGGGAAGCCCAGGGACAGCCCCAGTCACCGGTGGCATGGCCGCGCCACCCATCTCGCGTGCCTCCGGGTTGGTCAACGAATTTCCCATCACCATCCACGGATTCTACATGGAAGGCGAGGTGTACATTAACGCAGAACCCGACCCCAGTGCTATCCAGGAGTGCTCCAGCATGGGCGGAACCCGTGGATTTTACTATGACGGAGAGGTGTATGTGGACACAGTGTCTCAATATTCACCTGCACAAGCGAACAGGTCAACACCGAATATTGAACTGGGGGATAGCACTAGGGTCGGGTTCTGTGTTAATGTACACCTCGCCTTCCATGTAGAATCCATGGATGGTGATGGGAAATTCGTTGACCAACCCGGAGGCGCGCGGGATGGGTGGCGCAGCCATGCCACCGGTGATTGGGGCTGTCCCTGGGCTTCCCGTGCCAGCCGCTTCATGGGCGACGGCATAGTCGTGAACGACAGTCAGAGCTGCCGCCTCGGTTTTTGTCTTCTCCATACTACTGGGGAATTTGTTGGCCAAACCGGAGGCGCGCGGGATGGGTGGCGCGGCCATGCCACCGGTGACTGGAGGGCTTTCCGTGCCAGCCGCTTCATGAGCGACAGCAGAGTCGTGAGCGACAGTCAGAGCGGCCGCCTCGGTCTTTGTGTTCTCCATACTCTTCCAGAAGAGGGGGGATAGACCCTGACGGCTGCCAAAATTTGAGTTTCCGACATCTTACAAGATGTGTGGGTCCAGAGCGGATGGCTGTGTCCCACGCGCGCAGCTGCCATCCATGTCAATCCGCTTTGTTGTTGGAGGGATGATGTCGACCCAGCTACTGCGGCGGGCGCGGGTTATGTGAGGCTCGCTCCTAAGGCAAGTGATCAACGAACCACCGAAGAGAATGTACGTTACAGTTGCCTCTTACAAATCATGGGATGCCATATAGAAGCACATCTCCCCGTGCCAGTGCTGTTAACGTCGAGCTCCATTACAGCCTGGCACCAGCACAATTTTAAGCAAAACTGTCTCTTCAGAATTCCCATTGCCTTGGTTGTCATTGAGCCTGTGGCTTTGAAGCTCTTCATTCTAAAGGGAGGCAGTGCAGTGAGCACTAAAATAAGGGCCTGGGAGGCCTCTGCTGAATGGCTAGCCGGTGCACACCGGTTGCCACGTCAATAGCACGCCACTGCCGCGCCACTTCCGCGGCAGTGCGCGTCAGGGGGCGCCGCCCTGCGTCATTTTTGCCCAAACCGATGTGGAAATGCACAGAGACGAGGCACTGAGAGCTCGCGTCAAACAGTAACACAAATGTACAACGGTGGAAAATTAAATATCACAAATCAAAATTGACTTGCGTGCGTCAGCAATGCTCCGCACCAATACATAGTGATGCACCTACCATCGAAATGCAATTCAAATTGCGTCGAAACCCTGAGGTGGCGCCAGCGTAAGTGCGGCATCATGGTAAATTACACGAACTTGTGAGCCACGAGGCGGAGTGAAAAATGAGGAGACAGCTTGTAAGTAATGTCTATCCCCGCTGGCAGGACGAACTATTTGAAATCCGGACTCGGCCGAAATATCTTGGTAGATGGGAAAAGTCAAAGGGGGCTCGCTGAACTCGACCGGAGTATCAGACGCACGGTTCAAACCCAACGTTCGTGGGTGACTGAGTAGTAGGAGTTGAAATTTGAGTCCATCAAAACATGGACTTGCCTTGAATACGTCAGAGTGCTCTGGGGGCGATCAAATGAGCATGGTCCATAGTTTATTCATTGAATAAGTATGTATTCCGCATGAAATTGCTTTGGAGGTATCTGAAATCTAATATTAAATGGCCTCAAGAGATGTAAAGAACGAGTACGTAAAGTACTCGTAATCGCCGGCCTGATCGCCAATGCCTGCGTCTCGCTTGTACAAATCAATACCGATACAACTCTACAGTCTATCCCATGAACCCAAGTCTGACTACATAGATTATGCACTTGAATCACATTGTAATCTCCTGCACAAGCCTACTCATCGGCAATGTCACCAGCGTCGGATACGCCTCCATAACCGGCAAGTGAGCAGGGGAACTAGTGTATCATTAGCACGAAAGAAGACAAGCACAGCAGCGCCCCACCCGATCCATCGTTGTTGTGACCCAGATTTTTGGGCGTGTATTTGTGAATACACCACGCGCAACTTGGCATTTGATTTTCTCAACAGGTAAACACACGGCGGTGATTCGGGGTCATCTGAGCAGCAAAGACCTTGTATTCCCAGGTTTCAATGTCAAGCTCCGGGCTGGGTAGAGAAATAAGTCAGATACAGTGAAAACTCGACAAATTTGACAGTTACAAATCATCCCACATAAATCTCCCGGCCTCCAGCGGAGTTAGTTTAGAGCGCTTCATCCACCGAATGAATGCAAAAATTGTCTCCGAAGATTCAGCCACCCCAATTTGCTTATGCTTGAATACCATTTGAAGCTCCCCTGCGGATCCTTTGCTTCTAAAATCAGAATAGACAAGACATGGCCCAAAATTCCGGCTTCTGCTGTGCTGAGTGGATGTGATTCTTCGGCCATCGAGGAGGACATAATTATATGTTTCGAGATATGGCCCCAAGGTATCGAAGTTGAGGTCGTGACCCTTGTCCTTGTAATATTGGATGAGGTTGAGGATGATGTATTCATTATCAAGCTCCTCTGCAGCATGTGCAAGTGTTCTGGTTATTGCGCGAGCATTTCAGCTCCACTTAAAAGATTTTGCTCTGGAGGTCAAATTAGTGCCGGTTTCTTAAACACAGGTAGCTTGCAGAATACCGTGAGTTACTGCATCCTGGATAGTTCCAAGCGCCTGAGCATCTTCCTCAACACCCAGCAATCACTGCGTTCAGGCCCCCCGTAGACACACTTCCGTCTACCTGTGTCTACCTGCATCTACCCTCTGTCTACCCGGGTAGACGTACGTGTACCACGACATGTAGACACACATATTGGTCTACCTCCGTCTACCCCTGTCTACCTCTGTCTACCCCTGTCTACCTCCGGCTACCTAAGGTGGACAGCCTTCGGCTACCTCTGTCTAACTCCGTCTCTCTGGGTAGACTCACCCCGTCCGAACTCACACTGCTAATTTGCGCTCACCTAGGCTTTCCCTGTGTCCGGGTATCTTTCCTTTGCTTCGCATTAGTTTGTGCTGCTCATTGGAAATAGCATTTCCGCCGGCGTGCTGTCGTTGAACGCTCTAAATTTAAGCATTCTGCATCAGCCCTGCAGATCCTCTTTGTCATGCTTCTTCATCAACCCTAGGCGTGTTGCGAGGAGGCGTGCAACATGGCATTTGCCTCTTTCCTTCGCCCATGTCCATTGCCTTCGCTTTTTTTGCTTGAGCTATGCAACGTAGCACTTTTCGTCACTCTCGGTCCCAGAACCAGCAGTATTCTGACAGTTATGAAGATGACTCTTATCCCGAGGACGAGCCTTTCCACATCGACCCGTGGTAAACTCTTTGTTACACTATCAGTCCTCCACCACTAACGAGAAGACCAGATCTCTTTCCCCAGCGGAGCCTGTGTTTCCGGCTCGTCATCGTCAATATGGTGCGCTTGGACGTAGGCCCGCTCCGTGAGTAGCAATCTCGTGCATGTCAGCGATTTCTTGACGCTGTCGGTAGAAGCCATAGGCGTTCGACATCAATGAATCCTCCTTCCCGTCTGATCGTCGACCCACCGCTTGAACCCCTAAAAATTTACTTTCCCTCGGCTCTCATTTCTCCATGCCCAAAGAACCAAAGCCGCGTGCGTGCACAACTGGAAAAAGCAGCGCGACAGGCAAAAAAAAGGCGCTCAAGACCAGCTCCGCCAATGTCTTGAAGCAGAATAAAGCTGCAATGCAAGAGGAGTTCGGTAAAGCACCAAATACCAAAGGCGCATACAAGGGTTATCCTGCCCGAGGGAGAGCCATTTTAGCGGATGTTGTAGCAGAAGGCGACGCCTCGAGAAGGAGGATCCTAGCTCCCTGGTGGATCGAGACAGTGTGGACATCGAGCTCGTGGCCACTGCTTTCGAAGGGCCACCAAACAAGCACTCCGTGTACGCATTGAGCCTGTACTTCACACAGAAATGTGTAGAAGAGGGTCTGGGAAAGAGTACGGCAGATGGGAATCCATGGTGCATTCGCGAAACTACTGGGATCATTTGTGAGTGCAAAAATATATCTGACATCGCATGCTTTATTCACTCACCACCCACAGACCTGACTCTGGAAGAAAATACGCCGGCGACTACTTGTTCAACGCAGAAACCGGGAAGGTTTCTGGGAATCCTGCTCGCGCGCTTGAAATCCCAAGCTTCTTGAAGTGCATCAAGAATATAGCTTGGGTGAAGGGTGCAGCCGCAAATCGCCACCATGCGGAGGCAACAACAATTGAGGACATGCGAATGTCCCACAAGAAACTGGAGGACGTACCGAAGAACTAGGAAGAGTTTACTGTTCATGCTTCGTCACGCCCAAACACGAGCCTTCTTGTCCTCGGGTTACACTTTTGGACGCGGTATGTTTTCATTTAATTGCCTTCAATGTGCTCTTCAACTAATCAACAAATAATAGGAATTTGAGACTTGCCAGATCCAAATGCGTGATATTACAGAGGGAATTGGCGCATCTCCCCACAAACTTCCTCTTCTACGTGTCTTTCTTGACAATCGGAAAGGCTGGCAGCTGAAACAAGGATATGATGGACCTTTGGAGAGCAAGATTTAGTTTGTTGGTACCGGCGTTGAATATCAACTCACTTTTTTCGACCAGGTCTGACGTATGAAATTTACGAGCAGAAAGACATGCCGGAAATCGATATGTTCAGCCACGTTCATCGTTGGCTCAAGTTGTACGGCCGTCTTCGCCAATGACACACGACATCGCGCAAGACCTCATCAACAAGTTTGCCGCTGCCGCCCTAATCAAGAAGTTTTTCACGACGCACTGTCTTCGTCGGGGTGGTTCCCAATACAGGTTCATGTTTGCACCGCTGGGCAAGCGTTGGTCGCTTACCATTATCCGATGGTGGGGAGGATGGGCGGAGGGTGAGCATGAGGCAGAAATTTTATGTCTATAAATATGAACAGAACTGCAGTAAGATTGAGGTTTGAGGCCGTGGATTGGGGAGTGTGATCCTCCTAAAGAATCTATTATCTCAGCAGCAGTGCCTGGAGAAATACTCTCGAAAACGAAGCTCAAAGATATTCACGGCCCAATCATTGGCTTGACCGGCGTATTCAGTCTCTTTTGTTTCATGTCCTCTGTTTTTCTTGCTCAGCATGGGCTCTCTTGTCATCACAAATTTGGTACTCGTCCGATTCTCCTCTTGCCTGCTGACTCATCGTCTCAAACTTGGCCCAAATTTTACCATCATTGTCCTCGTGGTTGTTTGGATGCCTGCCACCCCAGGCAAATTGTCCAATTCTCTTACTCTCACCGAAAATTTGCGGCCTGGCACAAGAAATATAACAATAGGTCCTCGCTCATGGTTCCCGCTACATTTTTACCGTACCATACTTGACAATTATGTCGGAAATTCCGCGGGTATACCGACGGGTTTGGGACCCGCGGGTGCATCGAGGACCCGCGGGTAACCCGTACGGGTTTATACCCGACCCGTACACGGGTCCGGTTTTTGCGGGTCCGGGTACGGGTAGGCCCGAACGTACCCGCGGGTATACCCGTGTCCATCCTTAGACTAGCCGTGGTGCCCAGGCACTGCGTTCCGCGGCCACGTCTACCCGTGTTTGTGGACACGTGTGGACCCGTACAGATCCGGTGCGGACGCTGATCGCCGGTGCCGGATCCGCACCGAAACACGTGTAGTGGGTATGGGCATTCCCACGCTTTTTGGCGGGCGATCAATTGGTCACGCTGTGAGCGTCCCCGATTTAGAATCTAAATATTAGATGCCCGCCAAAACTTTCCACAACTTCTGCAATGACGAAAACACTCAGTTTTCATCCAACAGCTATTTCCTGCGATGATTCGGACGAAACGGCCCCGGCAATGGCAATCCCGAAACCGCCAATTTTGGCATCAATCGCGTACACATGCACAAACAAACCGGCATGCGCGTGCATTTGCCGCCGTCGAGGCCTCTGAATGCAATAATCCTGTGAAGAACACATCCATTTCGCTTCCCAATCATGTTCTACAGCTGCCAAGAACAGAAACAGGACAAGAAAATTCCCCTGTTGTGCACGCCATCACAGCCCAAAGCTCATAGTAATAGTATTTGAGCATTTATAATGCATTCTATCCATACACAATGGTAAAGGATAGCATTAGATCCTCTCTGAATATGAGCAAGGGTCCCAGGCAGTAGAGTGGACAAACTTCGGCCTCGAGTTGCTTAGTCAGCTAACGATTTCTCAGTCGGGGCTGCCCATACCCAGTAGACGGGGCCGCGGAACGCAGTGAGGGTGAGGCAAGGGTGAGGAGTTGCGTAGTTGCCGCATTTTTGGGATACAGTACTTACGTGTGGTGCCAAACTTGGATCGACAGCCGTACACCAGCCTTTTTTATTCTAAATTGTGAATCCAATGGGATAACGGCTCAAAAAATGCCTAAAAAATTGGAAGATGTGAAAAATCATATTACTAAGACATTCCGAATGTCCAGTACCTTGATCTCCACCTTCAAAGACCTTCCGTATCTTTGCTTTCTTCAATTTCAAATGGTATTCATCTTTTCTTTCCTTCAAGCAGTATCTTTTCTTAGACTCGAACTGAAACAATTTGATTGTTATTTGACCCCCCTATTGATCAACTATCATTGATACTCAAAATAACGACTGGTTCGAGTCTAATCTTTTCTTCGAATGACGGCAGCCATTCAAACCATGTACTGTATCTTCGCTTTTTTCAAACGATATTCATGAATATGGGGCTTTTCTTTTCTTTCCTTCAAATGGTATGTGGCTGGTACATCTTTTTCTTTTCTTTTCTTCAATGGTATTCGCCTTCTTTCTTCTTTCTTCAAACAGTAAGTATGTATCTTTTCTTTTCTTCAAACTCGCCTTCTTTCTTTCCTTCAAACATTATCTTTTCTTTTCTTCAAACGGTATTCGCCTTCTTTGGAATTCCTTCAACGATCCTTCAAACAGTGTCTTTTTCTTTTCCTTATGTACATCTCTACAGCCGATTCGGAAAATAATGAGAAAGATCGATTTTTTTTTTTGCGCAGTTCCCAATTTGGAAGTGCCACTTTAGGACGGTCCCGCGTTCGAATCCGAGTCTCGCTCATATCGAATATTTTCGGTTCCTCGGTTTGGAGTGCCTTTCCAAGTCGGATTCCGGTCGATATATAGAGAAATAGCTTTTTATATATTATTCCAGCCTTTCTCGACTGCAGTAGTTCGGATCATACAGCAATGTCACACAGGACACATCAACTATAGGGCATATGGCCTGCTTACATCTAGGTGCCATTGAATTACATAGTAGTGATACAACAGTTTCCATATGTCCCTGGAAAGGAAGAATAGTGTTACAGAGTTCTGCAGCTACACATGCGTGCAGACAATATTTAAAATGTGCGTGTCATTGATTGAATACTCATGGGAAAATGCACTCCACTTCCCTGTGGTATGTACACTCACAAAATCCTCATATAAGCTCTCTAAGCAAAATTTACAAACTGTTTCAAGGTTCGAACGCGCGACCTTCCTGATAGGGCATTTCCAAATTGGGAATCGAGCAAAAAAATTTCGATCATTCTCATTGTTTTCCGAATCGGCTGTAAAGGTCAATGAAAATCTTTGCTCGCCATTCTTCACCAATTTTTCAAGACTACGGGGGACACAAGGAACCAGGTGCAGGTTGGTGACGAATCAAACTCTTTATAAAATTACGACGTTCTCTTGGCGCTCCATTTTAAGGAAGGTGTTTGGTTGTGTGTTCTTTTTCTCCGAGTTCTGTTGAAATTCATTTTCTTTATTGATGGCCACGTCGCTCACGGTCGATCATTGAAATTCATCACCATCATTTACTATACCCCTGTCTATCACTCCTTGCCTTCTTCCTCCATCTCCCCACCTCGGTCTCTCGCTTCCGAAGGAAGGTGCTGGCCGCGAAGTCAGGATTACCCACGTTTCACAGTCCCAGCAAAGCCAAACAAAGGGCCGTAAAGGGAGAGTAACTGGGAACACGAGCTGTGAATTGAAGTGCAGGGTATTTCTCACTTTTCCTGTCCTAAAACTCCCTGCTAACCTTTCTTTTCACCCCTACCTCGGTGGCCTCATGGTATCATCTGCCCCATCCACAACATTGTCGAGAAAGGCCATGGAGCGAAGGGAAAGGGAGGACTTGGGAATTTGACCTGTCAATTGGTGCGTATAATCTGGCTCATGCCTCCCCTTCCTGTACCCCAGCTAACATCACCGTTGTATTACCTTCTAGCTGGCCAACCGCCCTCCCAGTGCCACCACCAGCATACTTCTTCAGTTGACAGGCGTTCCCAGTACTGTACACTCTGCTCCCCGGGTTACTTCCTGTATGCTGAGGTCCTGAAATGCGTGCCGGTTGCAAGGCTGCAGACAGGTTTGCACCGTCCGGGGTTTGATAAAGCTTTCTTCATTTAATTATGAATATAAATTATTTGGCTCAGAATTGAATGCTCAAGAAAATCGCACATTTTCGACGAAGTTAGAACCAATTATTGCGCCGGATTGTACTTTGAGGATGTCATAAAGGGAGGAGGCGGCCGGAGGCCGCCAATTCCCTTGTCAAACATTACATAAATTCAACAACAACATTGGTAATTCCTGTAACCGACCTAGGTTACAGGTCTGAAAAACGAAATGTAAAATCTCCTGATTCCATCACTTAATCATGACCTACGTCATAACATTCCCACCATCCGAAAAAAGTAGTGGTAGCTCCTATTTGAATTGCGGATATTCGTTACGCCTGTGAAGTCGTACCACCGTCCGAGTCCTAATGGCTCAATGTGAGCTGGTTGACGTGCTTGCACGTTGACCGAGCGAATCTTTGAGCCGTGCTCACTGCTACAGCTGATTCATAAAGTATAGAGGGGTTTCGTAAATCTTTGATGCTCAATTTGTGCTTACAGTTGTTTGGCACTGTATTCTCCGCAATTGGCTCCACCTTTCGTCATCAAATGCCCCGGCCCTTACCTTCAATTCCTTCGCGCTCAACGCCGCTTGTCAACAGCCATGGGCCGTGCCAACAAGAGGAAGAACATCTCCAACGAGACCAAGCAGCATGTTATTAACCTGTGCTACAACCGCCACCGCCAACAGGAAGACATTGCTGCCGACCTCCGCATTGGCCTTAGTACCGTGGAAAGGATTCTGACCCGTTACCGACGCGACTCGGAAGGGTTGAGTGTCCCCCCACTCCGAATGCCGGGTCGGCCTCGCCTTTTACACGCCGCCGACGTTGATGTACGTCCTTTTCTTGTGCACTTCCATGCGTGATTTCCAAGTCTCTAGTTTCTGGTTGGCTTGATCCAAAGAACCCCCGACATGGAAAGTAACAGAGACGATTGTAGGCCGCAAGCCGGGCAAGCCCGACTATTCGAATCCGGGGGCGCACCGACCGCTCATTCTCTTGCACGGCCACGCACGGATACGGAATGCGGCGAAAAACCACCAAGTTGCGGTGAATGCGGAAAGGTACAACATGCTACCGGCAAACCACTACGGCGGGCGGCCGGGTCGAACGGGAGTAGACATGGTGCAGGGGCTAGTGAAGAAGGTCAGAGATGCGTGGAGGAAGGGGAAGGTGGCGACTTTACTGCTGCGCGACGTGAAGGGAGAGTTCCAAAGCGCGATGATCTCCCGGCTGGTGTATAATATGAGAATGGCAGGGGTACCGCGCGAACATACTGACTGGATGATACGCAGATTCGAAGGGAGGACGACACGACTAGTATTCGATGACTTCGTATCGAAGCCTTTGACATCATCGATGGCCTTGACCAGGGCGACCCGCAATCAGCAACGTGCTATCTCTTCTTCAACACGCCGCTAGCATGAATCGACGACGACTCCGGTATATACATCGACGATTACCACCTCCTCGCAATTGGGGACACATTCGAGGAGACCAACCAGAAGATAGCGGAAACGGTTACGAGGGAGGGAGGAGTGAACGAGTGGGAGATCACGCATAACAGCGTATTCGGAGCTGCGAAGGATCAAGCATGCTGCTTCTCGACGGGACGCAGTTGGTCCCGAGACCATTCGGACAGAAGCCGGTACGGATGCCAGAGAAGCGACCAGACCTGGTGATCGATGGAGTGGTGGTGAAACCGAGCCGGGCGGTCAAGCTGGTGGGGATATGGTTAGACGAAGGGCTGACGTTCAAAAGGCGTGCGGGCGGCATGGTTGCGAGGCTTATATCTCGGAATCTGTGTGCCGAAGTCTTCCTGACTCCGGTATACCAGCGCAAACGCGGCGAAAACCGAAGACACGACGGGAGGGCGACAGTAAAGAAGTTTCAGGCGATACAACTGAAAGCGAGGACGATGATCTTGGTAGGAATGGTGTCCTCCCCAGCCGACATGGTGGACGCGCATGCGGACTTGAGGCCCATACGAATCGCGGTGGACCGGCATCTACAGAAAGCAGCGCTACGCTATGCGACGCTACCACCTACGCATCCGCTACATGCAGCTGTCAAAAATGCAGGCAGGAGACACGTCAAGAAATATCCACACCCGATGCATTTCTTGATGAACGCCTACAATGACGTGAAACAGGAGTTGGTGGAGGAGATACCGGCGGCCAGAGTAAGGGCGGGGTGGAAGGCGCCGGTGGAGGTGCGCGTGGCCAACAACAAGGAGGAGGCCAAGGAGTGGGCGATGGCGGAAACGGCGAGAGTGACGCTGTTTTCGGACGGCTCGCTCATTGACGGTATGGTGGTGGCGGCAGGATTGCTGTGTGTGGATGGAGAGGTGAAACGGGCAAAAGGGTTGCGATTAGGTTCGGCGGAGCGATACGGAGTGTACGAGGCTGAGGGGATAGGTCAAGTCCTGGCGATTGAATGTTTGCGACAGTACACCGGAAACAAATACCTCTCGCTCTCTGTTATGCAACCACCTTCAATGGTTGCCAAGGTCTGACCGTGCAAAAATTGAGACTCGATCTCCGAAGGGAGGTTTTCTCCCATGGTCAATTGTATTCGGCCATGACTCGCGTGCCTGACTCCACAAATGTGTTGATTCTGAAATACGCAGGGGAAATATGGACACGTACAACTAACATTGTCTGGGAAGAGCTTCTCCTGTAAAATATACAGTACTTTGCTCTCAAACCTTCGCATTTAAGCAAGCGAGTGAATGCGGGTCGTCGCCAGCCCCTTGTGATATATCAGATGAGCCTCTACTACTTTGAATTTGTTCTCCATCCCGGCGCGGGTGTACGTGTAGAACTTAAGATCCATGACTCGTCTCCGGGTCTCGTAGCAACACATCAAGGCAGTGGAACGAGCATACCAGAGACCTTGAGGGAGGGCTGAGCATGAAGGCAGAGGTAGGCACACTCAGTCGACGCCAAGTCGACCGATGTAGGCAGACGGTAGGCCCAAGTAGGCCCGATTTGGCCTACATCACATCGGCAGACCTTGCCTACTTATATTAATACTTACTTGTTCGTCATCAATATAGAGTATCTGTCACAGAGACTAGTGCCTACTGGGGTCGGCCGACGTAAGTTCACGTAAACAGACTGTGCCTACCGGGCCTCGGAATGCAGTGGTTCTCCGAAGCTATACAGTACTGTGCCGGGGAACCCCCGATCCCTTTTCATTGGGAACGTCTAAGTTTGAGTAAAGATTCCATTTCTAGAGCTCATCCATCGCCATCGCCCAGCCTCCACCAGTCGGTCCTCCTACGTTCTGCCGAAGCCAAAGCGGGATGGTTCCCCTGAGACTGGAGAAGTCCCTCCGTCTTATGGCGGTGATACCGCGATGTAAATAGAAAGTTCCAGCAATGGAATAATCTAACCGAAGCCGGTGATACTCGGAGCTGTGCTTGCCGAAAGTGGATCTGAAAGCACACTCTGAAAGCACACGCGCATGCCGTGCCCTTCCATTGGCCATCTCCGCCATAAGAAGTTCGCACCGGACGACCCTTTCCCTGGCCGAGTAATTTTGCTCTGCGATCGACGTTTTCAGTACCAGCCCTCGCCCCTCCGTAGGTGAGTAGCGTCTGTGGTTTGTTCTCGCCAGCTTGAGAGGCAACATTTGCCACAAATAGAATTCCTCCTCATAACTTAGGTTCCGCCTACATCGGTGCACTTTCTGATGTTCATTGCTGCCCAGGGAACCACGTGAAGGACAAAAAGTTTTTCTGATGGTCTGATTCAATGATTTGGTTCATGAAATAATAAAGAGAACCTCCCGTGGACCCTGTCCAGGCCCAGATCTCTGACGCTACCCCGCATCCCGGGTCGATTTGAATAATGGACACCGTCCACCCTCTCCACCTCAATGCTTCACGCCAGCCGTCGTACTTGCCTCCAGTTCGTTGCTGTTCTCGCCACCGTGTCTGGAACGCTGCCACCACGGGTTACTCAGGCGGCCGGCGTCCGTACCGGTGATGCGACGGTATTCCTGCATCACGCTGGCTACGACATCAGCAGATCTGAGTTTATTGGTGTCGGTGACGGATTGGAGGAGCACAACTAGGAGGGTTTCCCAGGTAGAGTCGCGGGGAAGGGTTCCAACAGCTTACGTGTCATGTCGAGTCAATGCTCCCCTTAACATCCCCGAATTTTCAACCGCCTGCGCTCATTCTGGGTGAGGGCATAGATGTGTTGTGATGGGCATTGTAGCTGTGTTAAAGCCCTGGTGACACTGTGAGGGAATGGTCCCCAGTCTCTTATAAACACAGGATACAGCAAAACTCACTTGTATCAGGTGTGTTGGAATTAGACCCCAGTGCTTGTTCAAACCTTGAATGATGGCTTTATTTGGTCATGTGTGTATTTCCCATCAGATGACATATTTGGGCAGCGCTTCCTCCACTTCCCAGGCCATGATACTTGGGTGCTTGTTTAAACCTTGAATACATCAAGCGGATCACATCACATGTGCTGACCTGAGGACGTGCTCCCAAAGCACTATTTGACGACAGCAAACCTGCATGCCACTGTGCTGTTGAAGTCCTTCTGAAACACGAGGGTAAGGGAGTGGACAAAATCGAGGGTGACTTCGATGCTGTGGAAGAGGCAAGGCCTCACCACGACATACGTCAATTGATCTACCTGCGACAGGGATGAAAGATATCGGAACTCTCCGAGGAATGAAGCAATCTCCCGAAGCTCAGGAATTTTCAGTGGGTAAGTCTCGTCTTTTCCCTCATTTCCCCCCATGTATACCATTCTGACGGCACCATGAGAGTCTCTGGAGAACGGACTGCCGACCTTCTTGTGCGGTTTCTGCACGATCTGCTGAATATCCGAGGACTACAACTTCACTTCTATGCCCATAATGTCATGTTGTTCTTTCTCCGCCATGCTTTCGAGACGCACACCTTCCCCACCATCACCGGCTTATCTGTCCCACACGAGCTTTCCCCGCTATTCTCGGTGTTTCCCTCCGTCACGTCGTTGACTTTTCCGATAAACCACAGAGAGAGGTGCTTTGGTGGCGGCCCAGAGGCACTTCCCCCAGTTGGATACACTCGCCGGCCTTGCTTCGCACAAGGAACGCATTGCAGGCGAGTTCACCTTCGACATACACCGATTTTTTCCCAATTCACTTTCTAAATCCATAGACATGCTCGAAAGGTTCCCAGAATTGCGACGACTTTGCTTCTCTTATCCGATCGAACTGGTTGGTAAATCGGCATCTCCGGCTTGCGCAGCCTTCCATTTCTCATTGTATCCATCCAGCATGCCCTCCCTTTGTTACGGTCATTCAAAAATCTTTCTGAGCTGTCTATTACGGATCAAGTCGACTGGCGTGACGCCCATGGACCTAGTCTCGGCGAACACAGCCACCTCATGACATCCCATTCTGGGAACCCTGTCATGAGGGTCTGGGTCACAACCAGGGGTAACAACCGTACCATTGCGCTATCAAAATTTGATCGACTTTTCCCACGGTATATGCCTCTTCACGAGTAGTCGATACAAGGCTTCAACCCATTACATAGACCTCTTGCATTCTTCCACATCTTAATATTAGCCTATAAACTCCCCCTCACATATTTACAATGCATCTGTCGCATTTCTGGGCTAATTGTACATCTATATGGACCAAGACTCAAAACCGTTAGGCTGGTGGAAGACTTGTAGCATATTGATGCTATCAAAAAACATTGATTTCCCATCAAAACAGGGCCAAAGTGAAAAATGGCTAGGCTTCATAGCTCTAGACGCATTTTTATCCTGGTTATCGCTGTAATTGCGTGTCCAGCCTATGAACAACACTTCTATGGCGCCCAGACTCCGCTGGGCGCCCTTTAAATCTCGAACTGATTGGGCTGTCGCCCGATGGGCCAAGTTGCGCGGTTCGACTTCGACTGCATTTTCCGATCTATTGGCAATTGAAGGAGTGCGTTTCAATGTTTCAACTAATGAAATTCATCGGACTA
This sequence comes from Mycena olivaceomarginata, assembly GCA_029378375.1. NCBI lineage: Eukaryota > Fungi > Basidiomycota > Agaricomycetes > Agaricales > Mycenaceae > Mycena > Mycena olivaceomarginata. The sequence continues at coordinate 84,086 of JARKIC010001526.1, read as the reverse complement.
ATACCGTGGTCTTGGTTTCGCAGCTTCCCGAAGCGCTCGGTCTTTCGTACAGAACCACTTTAAAGTTGAATCAAATCATAGACAACAGTCTTCCCCGCCCGCGCCCGCGCTTTCAGCGTGAAGAAATTGTTGTGGCCGGCGAGGCCTTCGATGTTTATTTCCGCGATATAATACAGTGCATTCGGGCACTGTATGGCGATCCTGAGTTCGCCGACTGCCTCATCTTCGCTGGAAGAAATTCATCAACAGATGTCTGAGCATAATGGAAGATCACTGACCACGACCGCGAGCGCCTCGCCGTATTTTGAAAGCGCTCGGCCTCCATTGACTTCGACGACAACTGCAGATGCAATGTTGGGGAGGTGGAGATCTTCGGCCGCGCTGACAAAAGATTCAAGTGCAAAGTTAGCGCGCTCGTGAACGTCCGGATAAAAGTTTTCCATCATGTGGTTTCCCATGTAATAGTCAATCGCAAGTCGGAGGACCTTCTGAACGTCTGGATGCTGCTCCTTGAGATTGACGGCGCTGCCAGCGCTCCAGCGAATTTGAATATTATCTGAGTCGTCATCGAGCGGTAATACAACGACCCGGGCCTCGTTCTTCACAAGCGGGTGGACGGATGTGGCACGGGATACTGAGGAACTGCGAGTATCGTTCCATGATGGCACCTGCAATACTTACGAGATGACGCACAAATGAAAGGAAGGGAAACAGACCTCTATGGCATTGCGCTTGTTGGTGCGGGTACTTGATCGGGATTGAGATCGTGGAGTAGGAGGGACCTTCGATGAGATGAGTAGAATGAAATATAAATACGAACCACCGAATACCTCCGACAAATCCAGCATGGGATAATCTTCCTTGATCTGACTGGTCTTCTTCTGGCGTTTGTCTGCTGGAGTACTGTACCGAGCCATCGAGTTCTTGGATGACAGATTGACCTTCGAATGTCAGCCCACGAAAAAGAGGTAGACAAATCGAAATTTACCGGGGGAGCACTGACTGCAGGTACACGTTTATGAGCTACTTGGAGCCCCGAGAGACTAGCCTGGAGGACGGGATCATCATCTTCATGCTCCGACTCGCTGTTGTCCGAAATGTCGATGGGTTCCGATGTAGGTACACTCAAGTACCCGGAGCTGTTTGATGCACGGCTTGAGGAGCGGCGGTAGATGGAGAAATCCACCTCGTCTTCGTTGCTGACATCGTTCGACTTGTTAGTCCATTGAGGAATCTGCACACAGCCGCAGCGTAATGAGTGAGAGCCGGATTTCCTAAAATGGAAGGACACGTAGTCAGGGTGACGCACCGCTTCTGCAAGTTTCTGCTACCATCCAGGTCGTCGACATCGTCTTCCATCCCCACATCTTCCAAGCCATCCTCCGGCTCTGCATCATCGCCCGTGCCGTCGTTCTCGTCTTCTGCAAATGCGTCGTCGGGATCCTGGGCTCGGCTTGGTCCTCGGGCTATGGGTATCTTGGTGCTGCTGGTCGTGGGTACAGCCTCGCAGTCGGAATCGGAACCTAGGACGCTCCGGTTATTCTTGCGCTCTGTGATGTCAGTAAAGTGTCAATGAAGCTATACTGAGTACTGGAGTCGACGTACGCAAGCGGGGGCGGTGTGGCTGGACTTCGTGCTCATCGTCATCTGTGATTGTCTTGTGGTCCTCAGCTGTGATTACGAGTATCAGTTTATTCTGGATGGAGTCAACACCGCAGGCACCTGGTTTACTGGTCTTGGGAACCTTGGAATGGACCGGCTGCTGTACTGTGGACGCTGCACGTTTGCGATTATTGACAACATCGGCAGCCGGTTCTTTTATGGCGAGAGCGGTCTGCTTTGGCGCTGATCCACAGGGAGCAGCTCCCATCCATACTTAGGTAAGTCCGGACGTCAGCAAAGGAATTTGATATCGAATAAGTATCCATACCAGCTCTCTGATTAGCTTTATCTTTTGCGGAGCGCGATGCTTGTGGGGTGTGAGTACCTTCTTCACAAGTGGTACTCAGGACTGATACATACGTCGATCAGACACAGCTGAAGTTGCAGGTGTCTCCGACTCCGTTGCTACTGCTGCTGGAACTTTGTAAGTTGTTTTCGCAAACTCAAAGTATCCCAACTAACAGGTGTTTAACGATCTTCTATTTCTTGCTCGAGGGGTCGGTCGGGTTAGAGAGGGCATGGTAAGGAGTGTAATAAGGAGCGTGGGTCCGAGTCGTCGAGGAAAAAACTTGGAGTTTGAAGTGGGATGAGATTCAAAAAATGCTGATGACGTGTCACAAAATCGAATGTTTTTCGTTTCGTTACTGGGTCGAGAGCTCACCGAGGTTGACTTGCAAAGGCGAAAATGGCTAGTTTCAGAGCGGAAGGTTAGCCATCCCTAGAAGCGATCATTTAATAACAGTTTATGAGTGAAAAAAAAAAAAAAAAAAAAAAAAAGAGACCTCCCTGACGCAGCAGCTTGATTACCGTGAACCTTTTGAAAAGGGGTCGCGATAATTAACATTGCGGATAGTCGTTGATGGGCGGATTGTAAGCAGCGTCCATGTGGACGGTCGGTGACCTTTGTTGTCCGCGCATAAAACTCCGCCATCAAAACTAATAGATGCGGAGTTTGAAACAGCCGAAAGCTGCCGCCATCAAAATTCCCCCGATTTGGGATAGAAGCTGCACGCCCGCGATTCGACCGGCGATGCCGGTGTCACAGTGACAATCAGTCACACCACTGACGTGGCTATTCATCGTTATTTTGGCTCCCGAGTCCATGTCATCCTCATCCATGTCTGTGAATCCGGCGTCGCCGGGTATCTTATCTAGCAAGCTAGAAAGCAATCTGGCCGCCCAGCATGTCACCGGCCAGCTGGAGTTGCGCATCTCTGCCAGTTCAGTTGGCTCATACCCTTCACCGTCGACACACATCAACAGCGACCTGCTTGCCACTCAAGCGATGTCTCCTCAGCCTCCCTCAGCCTCCAATCACAACGCAATCCGCCTCCTTAGCGGGCCCCTCGCTGCTTTCCTCAAGTACTCTCGTCACGAGCAGTCCCAGTGGCTGATCGACATCGCCCATGACATGTGTGATCCTGCCGCCATGCGCGGCTCTCTGTTTGTTTGGAACGCGGCCACGGAGCAGTGGTCTCCTGTTACTCACAACGACCCGCTCACCGCGTCGGTTTACCTGTATCGCGTCCCGGCTGGAGTCATCGTCGCTCTATCGAAGATGAGTGCTCGTACCGGAAGATCCGTCACCAGTGCGACAGGAAACGCGAGCACCATGGCCGATCGTGTCAAGCGCCGCGATGGAGGAAAGTGCTGGGCGACGGGGAGCGTGGATCCGGTTATAAACAGCCACATATGCCCGAAGCGCATGGGCGACCACCTTGCTCGCGTCGTATGCCGCAATTTCTTGCCGGGATCGCCTCCTATTCCCAACCTATCCATCTATGATGAAAGATTCGGGATCACCCTGTCGACGACTCTCGATCCTTTCTTCGACATGTATCAGCTGGGCCTGCGGTTTGTGGCTGCGGTGAGTTCATCTTCTCTCATGTTTTAAATGATATGTTGATGAAATTTTAGAACCAATATGAGTGTCATGCGTTCATGGCTGAAATACCAGGCCGTGTACACACAATCGCCGGCGCGTTCACGCTGCCCACGATCTTCCCGATTATACACGGACTCACTGCCGGTCCTCCTCATCCCCAGCTCGCCAACAACCCCCCGCCCGGCCTCATACGCTGGCACTACCTTCAATGTGTCCTCAAGAAGTTTGGGCATGCTGAGTACACGAACCTCCCAAACATCCGGTATTCGGAATTGCCTTTTCGAATGGAAGGGGACTCCGACGATGATGGTACCGACAGCGAGGCGGAGTGGCCATCAGCAGCTTTGGACCGCGGGCGTGCTGTACAGGCTAGCTTTGAGGAAAAGGAGCACCTTCACAGCGTCGTCGCTGATTGGATTACGACAGTTTAGGCGGATCACAACCCCTCTCGCGCTTCTTGCCCCTCGCGCTTTTTGTCTTTGTAAACCTATACTACCAAGTTGTCGCCCGTTTTGATTTTGTGGACCAATTTGGTTAATATTGACGACTTGATTTAGTTTGATTTCGTTGGTAACCATACCTCGCCAAGGGAGGCCATAGCGGCAGTACACTGCCGTATGATAGACGAGGGAGTTATAAGGCTATGAGGCCGGGATGAGTTGGAGTGGACAGTATAAGTCAGCTAAAATAAAGTAAAAGTAGGTAAATGACGAGGGGGAAATAGGTATGTGAGGAGGAAGTGTAACTGAGAATATGGCGGAGTGGTTTATGCGGACGTGGAGAACGCAGGACCACTGTCGGCGATATGTGCTCGTGCTGTGATTCCCGCAGCTCGCGGGCCGCACACGCATACTCTCGAATCATAGCCGAACGCATCATTATTCTAGACGACGAGGATGACGGATTGATTTTGCTCACAACGGAGAATCTCAATCAAGAACCTGCAACCGATATCTGTGACAGTGATGCTCGAGAGAAAAGATATTCGCCCTGAACAAGTGAATGTGAAAACAAGCTTGCTAAAATGGGAACAACAGGGTGGGTTACATTTATGGTTATTAAATAATACAGTTCAGCAACTGAATAGAAGTGCAGTTCGGCATTTTGTTGGAATTGAACACACAACTCGGGCATCCCGGGCATACCCCGTATTGCAGTTACGAATGTGAATTGTGGTTTCAATTCTGAATGTTGACACGCCTGCCGACCGTCCAAGCGCGAGCTAAAACTCAACAGGTGAGCTCTCGCTGAAGGAAGGAAGGAGGAGTAAAATATATGCAAGTGTTTCAACCTGCAAAGGAACCGTAAAAAGGGCACCCGGCGGCTGACTGGGACGAAGTGCGTAGGCGAAGCGTGGGCGAGGATCGGGAGCGAAAGCGAGAGCGAGTAGACTCGTAACCAGTCTGCCTACGCCGTTCTAACAAGGCGGGCTTGTTGCCATAGGCAGACTGGTACTTCTCGGATGTGTCAATCGAGGTGGGGCGGAGTTTGAAATTCTATTGACCTTTTAAAAATCTTACTCATTTTGTGCTCAATTTTGAAGCTTATTTTTTGGTTGAAGCGGGGAAAATAAATGAAATTTGTATCCCTCCAATTTTGCCTCCTTACATTTATATTTGTGGGACAGAACACTGTAAAACCTGAGGGTAGTTTTAGTGGCGATCAACTTCGGACCGTGATCTCCGGAATTGCCGCAGCTCATTGCATCATTGCGTCATCGGCCTCACTAACTTAATTTCAAACTCCGCCCCAGCTCGATTGACACATCCGAGAAGTACCAGTCTGCCTACGGCAACAAGCCCGCCTTGTTAGAACGGCGTAGGCAGACTGGTTACGAGTCTAGAGAGCGAGAGCGGAGGCGAGAGCGCGAGTGCGAGCGACTTAAACTGCACGAAGTGGGGCAAGGTAAAAGTGATTTTTATTGAGAAATAAAGCCAGGTCTTTTATATACAAGAGATGAGTGAATGGAGTAAGATGAATCGAAAGGAGACTCAGCAGGGACAAAGGGCTGAGGGAATGTAACGATAAAATTGAGAGTCAGGGAAGAGGGTAAGTGGTTGAAAAACAGGGAAGAGGTTGAGTCGGAAAACAGGGTAGAGAGGAAAGTAGAAATCTAGGGTGGCGGGGAATTGGATGCAGTTACCAAAAAGATACATATCAAGAGTTTTGGGGTATATGACCGCCAGGGAAAACAGCGAGGGAAACAGTAAATTTGGATGTCGGTGGCGTAGTGCAGCCGGCAGATTGATATGTCAGGGAAGTTGGTAGAGTGGATACAGCCGCCGAGATAAATATCTGTTCCAGAGAGATAGTGGCTGGAGGTGATGTAAATTCATAGGGTGAGAGCAGCGTGTGTTTTGGGGGATACGGGATGGGTGAAATGGCGGTGGAAGTAAGTGTGCGTGTCGGGTAGATCAACCGTTTGACAGTGATTGACAGGTGACTACCATGCGCGTCAATGTTGCATAGCAATCAAATTGCGCTTTCCAATCGGTCACCTCCCAGTGGTAGTCTGCTGTCAGTCTTGTCGCCACGCAATCCCACGTCAGAGCATTTGTTGCGCAAATCAGATTCATAAAATTGTACGTTGCATACTGTCACCTGGGAGTTTCAATGATGCAATGAGTCCTCCAACTTGTCTCACACGGTAATATGGAAATGGTAGCCGTGTGACTGCACAAATTGGATCGCAGTCTCTGTTAGGATTTTTTTTTCTTTGTGGAACGAAAGCGCTGATCCACGAAATTAGTTGAATAAGAGTTTAGTCAGGTTTGATCCTGTTTAATCCAACATTGGGATTTGTTTGGAGCACACCTATCGCAATGTAGACCGATTTTTGGCTGCAGAAGATGTAGTTTGATCGCAGTACCACCACAAAATTCGATTCAAAGTTCAGGAATGCCTGGGAAAGGAAGAAATACTGGGTGGCACTTACCCTCACTGCGCGTCAACGACAGAGGTATCACCACACAAGCGCAATTGAATCCACCGCCAATTCTATGGAGTTCTTTGAAAATGTCGTAAAATAAGTTGGAACAAGGTTGGGTGCTGTGTGGAAGTGTTTTGACTACCACACAACGCGCTTACACGATCAGATCCCCTCCAAGATCCCCACGGTAAATAACAGACTTCAACAAGCGAGGTACGAGATATTTTGTTGAAGCGTCTGTCTACGAGAGACTGGCCTGCCTGGCAACCTCCTGCCCTTCCTGAAGCCCATGGAAGCAGATCACGTCAAGCGGAATGCCGAATCTCAGCGCCTGTTGCAAGAAGCGCGCGACAAGGGCGTAAAAAGAGCAACTACGACTGGGAGGCGCAAGGCGGCTTCATGAAATTACCTCATGCGGAGTGGCGCACATGCGGGGGGAGCGCCGTTAGTGCTATAAGTGAGCGGGCGTGGGGAAGGCGTCGGCACCGGAGCCTTCCACACGCTTAGAATCGTGCCGTTGTGTGTATGCTGTGCAACGATGCGTAGGCGAGCAGAGGCGCGACACACACACGCAAAATCGGACTGCATCACTTGGGTAAGTGCGCACAAGTCGGCGCAGACTCGGAAGATTTCAGTTGGGGGTACCTGCGAGGGCTCCACCCCATTTAATTCGAGGGGGTGGGACCGTGAGGTTTGCGTAAATTGGTTGGTGTAGGCCACAACCATGCATCGAGTAGTCATTCTTTGTGTCGTTTTCGTCGTACATCTTCGCTCACATATGTGTACATAGGACTTTAAACCAGTAAACATCTTGGTGACAGGCGATGGGGTTTGTAGCATTCAAGTAAAATTGAGAGGCAATAAATCGTTAACTAGAAAGACGTATAAAGAGTGGATAAGTTGCGGAGTGGCAACCCCGCCATTCCGAGGGTGAATGGATATAGCAGTCCACATAACATTATGGGAGGATTTTCTACAGATTGGTAAAGTAATCTTCATCATAGGTGAAGAACCTGATGAAACCCGTCAATGATCTCCTCGCCATGTGGTCCTACCGTGACGTGGGGCGGTGACCTAACGGCGTGAATAAGGAATTCACAAGTGTATTTCATGCACTGGTTCTGACCACAGGTTTCCGGATTGTAGCTGGAACGCCACAATTCCGTGAATGGCATTTTCTTCTGTCCCCAAAGATCGCGCTGGATGGAAAGGGGGAGAGCTTCTCTGGCGCGACAGTAGCGAAAGTCGACGTCTTTCCCATCGCAATCGTAGATGAGTAGTTTTTTGCCCGTGGCCGGTGCTTCTGGGCTGATGATGATCGCCGCCCATACGTGCCATTCAGCCAGGACTTTCTTCCCAACCCAGCTCTCAGAAAATATTACACCACTTGAGCCATTGGCGGTTAAATTTTTCCATGGCTCTTCCTGAGCACTCATTCCATGCTAAGAAGCCTAATTCAAACGAGAAATTCGTACCCATTCCACTTTTGAACGAGGAAAAAGCAAAATGGGCTTTTGGAGTCAGAACTGCCTGCCCAGATGCGGAAAATATTACACCAATTGAGCCGTCGGCAGTTAAATTTTCCATGGCTCTTCCTGAGCACTCACAAAATATTGTTGCAGCGTGTAAACATCGGCTGTCGCTTCACGAGGTATCCTTAAATTGCCATTTGTATCACATCAGAAGGGGTTCTGGGTTTATTAGCCGGCCCGAGGTTCTCCGTTTCAATCTAGTGCCGCCGTCTCTGACGTTTTGGCTTGGATGGAGCGTTTCATTTGCGCTTTGCCCGCGTCACAGGTGTAGTTGCATTGGAATGTTCTTGTTGAGTAGTTGATTGGTAGAGCTGTTTGACCGACTTTCGCTGGCTATCATTCTGGCAAGACCCTGTTAAAATCCGGCTTGAAATGGTTTGCACAATGGTCGAAATGCTGTTTTGGTGTGAGATATCGGCCCATCGTGCCGAGGTTGATGTACATCTGTTTGTATCGACATGCAGAACCCTCAGCTATCATGTAAAAGCACCAGGGCCGTCAAAACAAATCCCAAGAGACAGTTCGAACCCAAATTTCGCTGGCTATCATTCTGGCAAGACCCCGTTAAAATCCGGCTTGAAATGGTTGCACAGTGGTCAAAGTACTGTTTTGGTGTGAAATATTGGCCCATCATGCCGAGGTTGGTGTGCATTTGTTTGGTGGCAGCATCTAACGGCCCATCATGCTGAGGTTGATGTGCATTTGTTTGTATCGGCATGCAGAGCCCTCAGCTATCATGTAAAAGCACCAGGGCTGTCAAAACAAATCCCAAGAGACAGTTCGAACGCAAATATCGCTGTGTATCATTCTGGCAAGACCCCGTTAAAATCCGGCTTGAAATGGTTGCACGGTGGTCGAAATACTGTTTTGGTGTGAATATCGGCCCATCATGCCGAGGTCCGGATGATAGAATGGACAATCGGTACTGGCAACGCCCGCTTAACAAATGTCAAACCATCTTCTAGACCCTTTTTTCTCCCTATTTGTGTTCGCTTGCTTTTTTCCCGGATTTTCTTTCCCTTTTCGATTTAGAGATGTAAAAAGAGTATAAAAGGGAAAAAACCAACTTCCCACCTGCAGTATGGCTCGAGAACCACAAAAAAAAGGAGCAAAAAAGGGCAACTGCGAAACCCCCCCTCCAGGCACTCCCTTTTTCTGCCCCTTTTCACGCATGACCGGGACCAAATTTCGGGATCGACGCAGGGGCGCGTGACACGTGACTGTCAATTTGAAGGAAAAAATCCAGTATAGGCAAAGTATTTCTCTGCGCCATGATATGGGAATTCTGATCTGTGACATAGGACCAGAGTATTACCTATAGTCTCACGACTCCCCCCTCCGATTGTATTCCCCTTGGCACCCCATATTTTACAAACATCACGAGAAAATACACTAAGTGGACAAAAAGAATGTCTGATCGGATATCGACCACGACAAAATCTTTTGACCTGAACCAAGATGTCAGATTGTTGAGAAAGGGGAACTGAGTGGTTATACGCATTGATGGGATCAAAATATCTTGATGCGCCATCACCGTCTCCGAAATACATAACTCTTCTTTCGAAGTTGACGAGTGATTTTTATTTGGACAATCCGAAACACCCGGATTATAGTTTAAGATGTCCCAATAGATTCCCCAACTTGAATCATGTAGAAATATCCAGGGAATAACGCGCTACAGCCCCCGAAAAGTGGGCAAAAACGGCTAAAATAGCATCAAAACAGCCAAAATGAGTGAAAATGGCCACTTTGCGAATGGTTGAAAGTGATAAATCGAAGGGAATGTCTCTAACTTGCATCTCAGTGACTCACGGTGCTCAAATAAAAATCCCTTATCCGGTTCTAAAATCGGGATTTTTCGATATCGCTGTATTTGGCCTATAATGATGGTGCATGATGCGAGCAATCGTTCAAAAATGTCCGCCTCTTTTTTCTGAACAATGTGAGATGTTGGTTCCACCGAAAATATGTTGTGGTTGTCCCGGAATCATTCGAAAACCAATCGGACATTCTTTTTGTCCACTTAGTGCATGCTGTTGTCATTGAGGCAGTTGTAGGTCGGTTCAGAAAAGGGGGTAAAAACCACAGAACATGCCGTTAACAATTCTCAAAAGTATTCAGTAGCCTGAGAAGATGTTCAGGTGCTTCCTGTATGTCTCACAATTTCAAACACTTGCCGGTTTCGGACACATAATATGCATCATCCATGCCATCCATGGCTAAAAACTCTTCGCACAGGCTAGACCTTCGGGCCAACAGGAAGTATAGACTCAGGAAAAAGCTCGGATCTGGTTCTTTCGGTACGTTGCGGTGCCCAAACACTCTCGTCGGCAGCGCTCACCGTTGGCCCACTGTCCATACCCAGGCGACATCTATCTCGCCGTGAATGTCCTTTCGGGAGAAGAAGTTGCTATTAAGCTTGAGCCTGTCGATGCTGCGTAACCCCAACTATAACACGAGTCCAAGGTCTACAAGATCCTTGCTGGCGGGCTCGGCCTGCCCTTTGTCAGATGGTTCGGAGTCGTGGGTGACTACAGTGCTCAACAACCTTTTCAACCTTTGTAACCGCGAATTCAGTCTCAAGACCATTTTGCTCCTCGCGGATCAACTGGTGAGGCACTTGGACTCTTTGGCTTGTGCGTAACATCCATGTCCAGGATATATTTTGGCGAGCAAGGGCTCAAAATGTTCGTAAGATGCATGCCTTTAATCAGACGCAGTGTGGACTAGAGCAGCTTCCTACAGCGAGGACGAGCGTGCCCGCTTCCTTCGAGCCCGATGCTGACTAGCCATCCGGCCGAGCAGCAAATGACGCCGCCGCCCGCAGGAATTGGGATCCAGGTCGCGCACACGGACGACGAGGCGATAAAGCTGAGTGACCGCGTGCGCCGCCGGTGTTTCAATTACCGCACAACGGAGACAAGGAGAGGAGTGATCCGACTCTGGGCAAAGTCGTACGTCGTCTCGCTTTTCTTCCCTTCCCTTCCTTTCTCCTTCCTTGCTTTCCTTGAGTTTCGAGCGCACGCACTTGCGATCGCGCCCGTCCGTCTTGTCTCGTCCTTCTCTTTTGACCCTACGCTGACTCGTCTTTCTTTCTTCCCCTACCAGCCCCTACCAAAATCAAAGTCCGCCGCAGCACTACGCCCCTCCTCCCGGTGTTTTCCCCGGCCCTTCTCCGCACAGCCCGCCCCCCTCTCGGCGCCGCAGAACTCGAGTGGGTCGCATAACAGCTCGTCACGGCCCATCACTTCCAACGACCGATCTCGCACTCCTGCACGCCCAACTCGCAGCAGAACGGCGGCTCTCGGCACAACGGGAGCCCGGCGTCGAACCCGAAGCTCCCCGGCGTTGACGCCCTGCGCCCCACGTCGAGGCTTGCATCGCGGATGAGTGCGCGCGGGGGGGCTGCGGGTGGGAAGGATGGGGGGAGGCGGGAACGGAGTCTGGATGCGTAGGTGGGATGCGCTTCCAGCTTGGGCGAGGGCGTGGGTGGAGACGTGGAGGGAGGCAAGACAAAGATGAAGACGCAAAACCCAAAACGTAAAACGCGCGGCCGCTTCCGCCCCCGGGATCCCGACACTCAAGGCTACCACTACTTCACTTCATTTTACCTTCCTCTTCCTTCCCTTCCTCGCGTCGTACTCGTCCACAGTTTTATCTCCTTCTCCTTCTCGTTCATCCTCATCCCCACGCACACCTCTGTCCTCGATGTACATCTGTGTCTTGTTCTATTCTTATCATCTCGCCTCCTCGTCTCCCTCCCTTCTCTGTCTCGGTTCTACGCCTCGATGTACCCTCGATACCTCGCTCAAAACCCTCGTGATACTTCCCCTACCACCTGCCGCGGTTCTATCCTCCCTGAAATACGACACGATACGGTTGCGATACGGCGCGCGAGTACCAATACGAACGAAGACGCAGAAGAAAGTAAAATTTGCGATGCCTCAGTTGCGGGTGTGGATACTGGAAACTGGAGTCCAGTGACGCCGATGGTGTCCTATCTCTGGGCATTGGTGCGTTGTACGGTCTGTGCGACGTCGTCTTGTGAAAATGAAGGTGTCCTAATACGGTCATCAGATTTCCTTGTTTGGACACATCTTTTCCCGTCTTTCTCTTTGGGCTTATTGGATCTCTCTTGCTCACACCTCTTGTAATTTCACATGCACGGATACCTACCCAGATAAGTACTGCTCGATACGATACATCACCATTGATTCCACTTACAATAATTGAATAATTAAATTACAAGTACACATGGCACATGCTCGCTCTCGTATTCCGAATCATTCTCGTATCCATTTGCGGCCAGACCGTACTAAAAAATGATCGCCAGCGATGCACTTGGAAAGCCCGAGCCCCAACCCATTTGGGAGCCCAACAGAGCATTGGGTGGAGCGTAAATAAATAAATAAATTTGGACAAGAACCGCTGGGTGAGGAGTGTGTTGGGCTCGACAAAATGACTTGTGTGTTGAATCTCGTTCTCGTTTCACGAACTCCCAGGACGGGTAGATTTCTTTAGATACTGCAATATGTGGCCGCGAACTGGTACTTAGATGGAACATGGCGTTGAGGACTGAAGTTAGAATGGGTAGGATGAAAGATAGGGACAGACAAAGAGAACATAATACAGATTTGTGTTCAGTGATTCAGTGAGAGTCAATACAATGTCCGGACTATTGTAATTCAAGTCAATGAAGTCAGGATATATTGGTGGAAGGAAAAGATTCAAGCAGGTAAAAAAACAAACCTTGATTGTGGAAAGTCTCGGGACCAAGTCAAGTTCGAAGAAGCTTCAATTCAATCCTAATCCAACTTTGATCTTAAGCTCACAGAACCTAACCGAGTCAAATCAATGTGGTGCGGAGTGCATGAATTGAGGCATACAAACCTGATTCGAGCTAATTCAAGGTGCGCATATCCCTGGTGAAAAAATCAGAGCAACGTGGAATTATACAACACATACCTCTGAGGGCAGGGCACTCGCAGCTGAATGAATAAAGGTAAGTTCAAGTGGAGATGGATCGGAAACGAAGGGTGTGCAGTGCACCTGAATGTCATAGGGGTTTCAGAGTTTCAGGCCAGTTTGAAGGCTTGTCGAGGGGAAAATGAAAGGGTTACGGTAAGGCTCCATGCGGAAATCGAATGGCAATCAGAGGTACTAGTCAGAGATAATGAATGAACCAAAGGGTGCGCCTGCCTTGTCTTGAAGTCAACTAGTGTCCCAGACAATTTCAGTCAACAACATTCTGTCTACAATATTGCAAGTGTCAGGTTCATTTGTAGCTCCCCCAATACCTACCATTTTGCAGAGTGATTTTTGGGAATAAAATCAGCCCGCATCTAAGGAAGGAAAGTGATTTCCTGGGTCAGTGCAAATTTTGACTCTGAAAGCGTGAATTGACTAGTCAGGTGCTCTCCACAAGGAAATCAAGTCATGATCAAATCACACGACCCGAGGGCTTTATTCCAGGCACTTAAAAATGAACTCAAGTCGAAGGAAGGATCGGATCCTAAGCTGAACCTTTTGACTGTCATTGTATTTCGTCAAGTATGATGTTCAGGTGGCTACTCAATTGATTTGTTCCCTTCCGTGTTCTATTGTGCAGTTACTTGCACCCTTCTCCCGTAGAAGCTTAACAATATCCGACTGACCCTTCTGCAATGCTGCCTGCAGTGCCGTGCCACCATATTTGTCTGGTGCATTCACATTGGCACCTTTTTCAATGAGGACCTGAACAATGTCCAAGTGGCCCTCCCAAGATGCAGCCTGCAGCGCCGTATAGCTAGATTGGCCTTGTGAATTCACATTGGCACCTTTTTCGATAAGGACTTGAACAATGTCTAAATGGCCGTTTGAAGATGCAGCCTGCAGCCCCGTGCAATTCACATTGGCACCATTTTGGATTAGAACTTGAACAATGTCCAGGTGGCCATTGGATGATGCAGCCTGCAGTGCTGTATTACCATACTCTGGATTCACATTGGCACCATTTTCAATGAGGACTTGAACAATGTCCAAGTTGCCCTTCATAGATGCAGCCTGCAGTGCAGAATCACTATATCTGCCTCCTGTATTCACATTGGCACCTTTTTCAATGAGGACTTGAATAATGTCCAAGTGGCCATTCAAAGATGCAGCCCGCAGCGCCGTATCACCACGTAGATTCTGTGCATTCATCTTGGCACCTTTTTCGATAAGGACTTGAACAATGTCTAAGTGGCCATTCGAAGATGCAGCCTGCAGTGCTGTTTCACCATGGTAGTTTTGTGCATTTACATTGGCACCTTTTTTGATGAGAACTCGAACAATGTCCAAGTGGCCATTCGAAGATGCAACCTGCAGTGCTGTATCACCATATAAACCCCATGCATTCACCTCGGCACCTTTTTCGATAAGCACCTGAACAATGTCCAAGTGTCCATTTGAAGATGCTGCCTGCAGTGCAGAATCATTATATCTACCTCCTGCATTCACTTTGGCACCTTTTTCAATGAGGCCTTGAACAATGTCCAAGTGGCCATTCATAGATGCAGCCTGCAGTGCTGTTTCACCACAGTTGCTTTGTGCATCTACATTGGCACCTTTTTCAATGAGAACTCGAACAATGTCCAAGTGGCCCTTTGAGGATGCAGCCTGCAGCATCGTCTCACCATATCTGTCTTGTGTATTCACATTAGCACCTTTTTCGATGAGGACTCGAACAATATCCCAGTGGCCATTCGCAGATGCAGCCTGCAGTGCTGTTTTACCATGGTTGTTTTGGGCATCTACATTGGCACCTTTTTTGATGAGAACTCGAACAATGTCCAAGTGGCCCTTTGAAGATGCAGCCTGCAGCATTGTACCACCATATCTGTCTTGTGCGTTCACATTGGCACCTTTTTTGATAAGGACTTGAACAATGTCCAAGTGGCCCTCCAAAGACGCAGCTTTCAGTCCATCACGAAACGGTGCTTTGTTAGACCCAATGACATGTGATGCAGTATGGAGGGCTTTCCACCATATGCCATATTTGTTTGTCAGGTATTCCACCATTTCCAGATGGCCGTAGGAGGAGGCAATGTCCACTGCTTTGCTAATATCCTGCAGCTTTTGCGTTTTAGATTTTTTGCTGAACACTGCATCAGTCATGAGGTATTTTGCGGTTTCCAAGAGATTTGCAGCGGCAGCAACCCATACTGGTGTGGTATTTTCTGGCCACTCCCAGCAATCCCATGGGTGCACAAAATGCCATTCCAAGTACATAAACTGGTTCCATGCTGGGGCCCATCCCAAGAATTTGAGAATCATCTCTCTGAGCTGTCCCTCGGGCTCTCTCGCAGCATGAACAAGGCAGTATTTGGCGTATACAAGCAGGGCACGGCCAGGACCCTTATAATCAGTGTACCCCTGTGGCCGAAGGAATTCTGGATCAAACTGCTCAAATGTCAAAAGTGTTAGGAGAGTGCGGGCCATGTCCAGTTGTGCATTGGGAAATTGTTGAGCCATGATAACACTCAAATATTCCTGTGCAGTATAGTGAACTAGGCGCACTGTGGAGACTGTTGTGTCTATGATCACCAAACCAACACAGACAGAGATAATGACCTCAATGTCCATCAGACAGTCCTCATCCAGGTGTGTGGACCCCAGCATAATGGCGAGGGCTTCTCGTAGTTCCTGAACACGAAGGGGTCTCTTTGCATCACGACCCACATGAGGGTTGACTGGGCAATTGCCTTGTGCACTTTATTCTGCTTGTTGATGCGCTCCATTGCATTGTCATAGGTGTGCATCAGATCCTCTGGCAGATTGTCCAGGGCTGCTTGAACTTTTTTGATTGTACATTTTTCCATGAGAGATTTGATGTGGAGCTTGACAAGCAAGAACCTGGGATTCAATTAGATGGTTAAGTCTCATGAACCATGCGGACCTACTGTCCATCCCCAGCAGATGTGATTTTAGAATGAATTTGATCCCTTAAATCCGGCCGAGTTCTGATTTGCTCTGAAAGCCATTCAGAGTTCTGTATGTGAGCATCAATGTACAGACAAATATCATTGGTATTTGCATATATATCAATGACTTGGAAGTTTTGAAACTGTCCAGGCATTTTAATGTGGGGGCGGGATGTGACCATCAAGCTGATGGTGCCACACGAGGCAAGATCATTGAGCAAAATTTGCCGGTCATCCTCGGGGTATTCATCAAGGGCATCAACAACAATGTAAACTTTGGACCATTGTGTCATGATGCTGTGAAGGAGTGCCTGAACTTGAGCTTTAGAGGGTGTGGTTCTCTTCTCTGAATGCTCTGAGAGCATACTCTGTGCTGCTGTCCCCAGGTAGAGCTCACTATCTTCTTCGAGTGACTCGTGTTGTTGGTAGCAGCGGGTTTCTTGGGAGCGGTCGGTTTTTTGGGCGGAGCAGATTTCTTTGGAGGCGGAGACGGCTTGCGGGTCCTCAGGGCTGGTTCTTCATCGTCCTCGTCACCCTCATTCTCGTCCTTGTCACCCTCGTTCTCGTTCTCGTCACCCTCGTTCTCGTCCTCCTCGTCCTCCCCGTCCTCCCCATCCTCCTCCTCCTCCGATCCCGAGTTTCCACCTCGCCGGTGAACCCTCTTCTTCCGCTTTTGGTGTGTTTGCCCCTTGTTGCGCCTTTCCTGCCGAACCTTCTCTACCCTCTTTCCAGACCTCACCAGCGCCTCGAATTCCGCCTCGATCTTCTGTTGTTGCTGCTTGGACAGCTTCACCCACTTGCATGACCCATCCTTCAGGTCCGCGTAAAGCGTCTGTAAATTTCCGATTGTCGTCTGCTTGGACATTCACTTGAAGTCCACACCGTCAGGCCACTTCAGGAGCCCAACACCCCCACCTTCGAACAATTGCTTCGATGTAGCGCTCAAAGTTCATGGCGATATTTTTTTTGCCCGTAATTAATTCTGGACCCGAGGACATCAGTTTTAAATCGCAACATCAGTTTAACTCGTATGCAGCCCCGTACGAATAATTTCTCCGCAGGCCTTCTGCAGCTCAGCCAAAGTGGACGGAACAACTCCTCCTACGTATACTCAGGATCAGTAATCAATACACATCCACAAAGGTCAGACCGCTCACCCCTCTTCTGAGTCACCGACCACATCTCAAAGAGCGCCAAGACATCCGCGGGATCTTGTGGAAGACGTCTGCGAAAAACTTGAGGGCACCCAAGGATTCGATTGCCGCAGGGATATGGGTGTCATGGAGGTCGCCCTTGGCAAATATCGCGAAGCCGATCATATTATTTCTTGTCGCTATGTCCGTTATCTAGCAATAACGATCAGAGAAATGTCCAGAACAAAAATCCAAGCCAGTGCGTACCTCTCGAGTCAAGCCTTCTATCGTCCACTTCGCGTCCACAGCGGCAGCAAGATTACTTCCTCGAACTCCAACGGACCGCAGGGCCTTCTTTTCATCGAGTGCATCCTGCATGTCCTTGATGTCTTGCTCGTTGTACGAATCCTTCAGCATGGGATCGGTCTTGATCATGGCCTTGACGTCCTTCATCCGATACTTGCTGCCGACTGGGCGGTCTAGAGGGTATAATGGTCAGCCGATCTCTAAAATCAGTTGGCTGACGTTCACCTTCATTCAAGTCCCTCATTATCAAGGCCAGGAGCGCGTTGTAAGAGCTTGTCTTGCGCGGCTACTTATATTCAGTCCCCAGCGCCTGGTATGAGGTTGTATTAAATACCTGCTTGTATTTTGTCCCTGCCATCATCCTGCGCTTCACCTCCTTGACGTCCATGTTATGGGCCTCCGCTAGTTCTTCAGCCTCTGCGTCCCGGCTCGCGTGGTGCTTCAGGATGTCCTCTGCCACAGCCCGCTCGCGTTTTGCCTTGCTCGCCTGCTTTTTGCGTTGTGTAGCCCGAATGTTAGGGCCGCGTGCCATCTTCTTCTGCGCACGAAAGCGAATCACAGCTGCGAGCGGATTACGGGACCGGTGAGTGGTCGCCAGGCCATCGAGTGCATCGTCGTCGACCCAATCGTCATCATTGTCCTCCTCACGCAGGTGGCCTCCTTCCGATGAAGTGGCAGACGCCATCCCGGAGGAAGAAGCAGGAAGTGCGCCTCCTCCCAATGAAGTGGCAGGCGCTGTCCCAGAGGAAGAAGCAGGAAGCACGCCTCCTCCCGAAGAAGTGGCAGGTGCCGCACCGGAGGAGGAAGCAGGAGGCATGCCTCCTCCCGACGAAGCAGCAGGAGTGGGACCGGAGGAAAAAGCAGGAGGCGCGCCTCCTCCTGATGAAGGAGCAGACACGGGACCGGAGGAAGGAGCAGGAGGTGCGCCTCCTCCCGATGAAGCAACAGGTGTGGGACCGGAGGAAAACGCAGGGGCCGCGCCTCCTCCCAATGAAGGAGCAGGAGGCGCGCCTCCTCCCGACAAGGCAGCAGGCACGGTATCAGTCGCCCTTATGACTGATTCTGGTTGTGTTCAATATCTGCTCCCCCCCCTTTTAAAATAGCACGAAATCACATATATTGGTGGGTGTAAAAAATGTAATATTATTGCGCCATCCATACGGCTTACTCCTCGGTCTCGGCCTG
Organism: Mycena olivaceomarginata; assembly: GCA_029378375.1. Taxonomy (NCBI): domain Eukaryota; kingdom Fungi; phylum Basidiomycota; class Agaricomycetes; order Agaricales; family Mycenaceae; genus Mycena; species Mycena olivaceomarginata. The sequence continues at coordinate 65,514 of JARKIC010001526.1, read as the reverse complement.
CGGCGGGGGTGCTGGCGCGGCCGCGGTCGACGTTGCCAAGTCAATGCAGTGATGGCCGGCGACTTTTGTCTTTTCGGGATGCTTCATGAGGGCCATAATTCAACGAATTCGAAGTACAGAATATTCAACGGGGTGCCAACAGGACCTTTTTTTGTGCAGTTATATTTGGATGACTTTATTTTATGTTTGCCCCCGCTGTCCCAAGCCATATCTAATTTAGGACGTGAATGCCGGAAGAGCCTCCACGTTGCTCAAAGTTCTCGTCCTTCTTTTTCTTTCCTTCATCTTCTCTGGTGAAGAAAATTACGTCAGAAGGAGGCAGAATGGCAAAAGGACAAACTGTCAGTGCCTAGCAGCGCCGGGTCAATGTGTGGCACTACCCCGCCTTGAGAGATGACCACGGAGTCGAGAAGCTGCGGGTGGCATGAGCGAGCTGCAATGCTCCCAGTCCACGGAGTTCACTTACTTTGTTCAACTCTTCATCATTTCGGATGGCGAGTTGTATGTGACGGGGCATAATACGACACTTCTTGTTGTCATGTGCCGCGTTGCCGGCGAGCCCGTGCATTTCTGCGGCGAGGTATTCAAGGACAGCGGCAAGGTATACTGGTGGTGATGAAGAGATGGGTCAGATTGGAAGTCGAAGTGCTGGACGACGCACCGGGTGCGCCAGCGCCAACACGCTGGGCGTAGTTCCCCTTTTTCAGCAGACGGCTGAATGCGACCCACAGGAAACTGGAGGCCAGCCTTAAAGGAGCGCGACTGAGTCTTCGAAGCTTTATCGTCCTTTGATTTTCCTGCTACTCTTCCCTGCATTGCGTGGCAGTGATGGTTAACAAAGTTACTTTTACAAACTAACTTAGCCTTACAAAACTTACTTTACTTTACTTGTGGCAGACAAGTAAAGTAAAGTACGACAAAGTTACTTATAAGTAACTTAAGTAACTTGTAAGTAACTTGCAAGTAACTTAAGTAACTTCAAGTTACATGTGTACTAGGTACCCTAGGATCTATTCTAGCTTTGTGAGGTCGTGCTAAGTGCTAATTCACGCTCTCGCGACTATAGCTTGACGAACTTGGCGGGATTTGATGCCATCTGATGGCATAAGTTACTTTGTCTGATCGCATTGATCTAACTTGGCGGGCCAAGTTACTTGCAAGTAATTTGCAGTAACTTGAAGTAACTGGAAGTAATTTGAAGTTACTCATAGTAATTTGATTCATTTATGTGCATTGAGCTAAGAAGGTGTGAAAGCCCGGATGGCAATAGTCTCAGACTCGCTTACACCCTTGCACGGTTGGTAAACTGCCGAGGAATTCGGTAGCCTGAAGTAATATTGCCTCCAAAGGACAACTTAGTCTTGTGTCCAGTAGCAGAACCAAGCCTGCAGCGGGCAGGAACTTTTGGGTGAAGGGGAGTTTGCGTCGAAAGTAGAGGAATGGAGGTGGGCGGGCATATTTGTCCAGTAGATCACCGCACCATAAATACAGAGGCCGTTAAATTTGGAAGCATAGAGCAGCAAAGGATTAATTGGCGACATAAACACACGATAAGTTGCCGGCAGTCCGAAGCGCGATGAGACTGAGCCAGAGCAGGACAGGTGGGAAGGGACATTGGTAGCAGTCCACCAATTCAGCATCTTCGGACCACGATTTGAGAGAAATGAAATTGACACCCGATTAGAGCAATAGGATCAATCTGAGAGCGAGAGCGGGAGGAGACGTGATCACGACGGCGCTAGCATTGAAATACTCCGGAATCTGTATGCATAGAATTGTTTGAATCGGAGTATAGAAGGTCCCAGCAGCAGACAGAAAGCTGGCATTACTTCGAGAAACAGAGAAAGAGTGTCGCAGGCACAGTAGCTTGAGGAGAAGGGAACCGAAAAAAAAATTCACCACTGGAACGAAAAGAATGTGGCTTTTTATATGTCAAGCGTTTCGGGAGGATTGTGCGGTTGTACGGCCTGATGACAACAGAATTAGCTGCGCTGTAGTGCGATCTGTTGAGGAGACACTGCGGGGAGGTCAGCTGTTCAGTCACCTGGGATTCTTGAGAGAGAGATTCGTTATGGTTCCAAAATGTCGAGGAGTCATCTTTAATACTGCGCCAGAAGGACGAGAGGAATTAGAATTAATGGAGAAAAGTCAAACATGTGCAAAGAATCGCTGAGCATTTTATTAAAGAACGTCTAGTGTTGACGGTTCATAAGTGCAAGTGACTAACTGGCCATCACTGCCACCGTAACCGTAACGATGCTCCTGGGATTTCTTACGGTTACGGTATGGGTATGGATACCCATACCCGAACTACGTATATACAGGTACGGTGCCGCAAAAGATATCATTGAACTTGGAGTAAACAACAATGAAGGCATTTATAGACACTGTGGCAGAGTGAAAATGATACTTGCTAAGGTTTAGAGTACTCTACAGGTGCTAGGAAACATCTACTGTGGTCCTTGGATGGTCTTGTCAGAACCGTACAAGTTAGCTGTCAACAAGTTAGTTTCGCCAAGCGTGGGAAAAGTAAAGCAAAGTAAAGTAAAGTTAGCCCCGCCTAGACAAAGGGGCGATCAAAGTTAAAGTTAGCCGTCACAAGTTACTTTTTTCACTCTCCGTGGCAGTAGTGAGTGGTGGGGGTAAAAAGGTAATAGGCCGAGTTGCAGCTGTCCCGTTCCTTATATGAGGATTTATATGAGAATGACCTACCGGCACCGAAGGGGACCACCCGCTTCCTCTTTTCAACACAATGCCTCTGCCTGTCTAGAGCATATTCATTCTGGAACACTGATTTTATAATTGTTGAGTTCAGTGCGCTTTTAATGGCGCCACTCTGCGGCGTGATCTATCACCCCCATTTCAAGCATTTGTTACACAAACCTTGAGTGCAAAACATTTTGTAACAGTCAAGAAACATTTGAGAATGGTCACAGCAACATCTCACAAACATTTACAGAAAACATCTCGCTGAAAAGGTCCTAACAATGTTAGTTCAACATTGTCCAAACATCGAGAGTCAAAAAATGCTTCAGGAATTGACGATTTTTTGTTTGAAAAACGTTGAGCGGTGGACATTTTTGAAATGTTTGAACCGAACGGCGGTGTATGTCGGAAAAAATATAAATACAGGTTCTGGAATCATACATATGCATCCAAGGCGGCGTCTTGTCGATTTACAGGATATTTGACCCAGTAAAAAAATAAGTACGAGGGCCTGTTGCCCAAAACGGGTAACCACCTCCATTCCGATCCTCCCGCAAATTCCACAATGCTTTGCAGGTTCTGAAATCATACATATACATTTAAGGCCGCGTCTCGTCAATTTACAGGATATTTGACCCAGAAAACTGAGTACGAGGGTCAGTTGTCCAAAACGGGTAACTACCCCCATTCCGAACTCTGTAAACTCCACAACTTTGTTGACGTTGTATAATAATAGTCCATTAGAAATTCGAACGGGACTGACCTCGAGGCATTCAAAGACCGTCACCAGCGCGATCCGAGCGCTAGACACATCGGCAGCACCCCCGTCTCACGTGCGTGGACATCTTCATGGACGGTCATCTCACTCTTCGTGTTTATTACTCTCCTCTTAACCTCCAAGGCTTTTAATTACTAAATTGGAGTCAAAGGAGTCAAGTTGAATATTTCTTGTCTTAATTCCGAGATAAAGACACGGAGCCGCAGTGCGGCATTATAATGGGGTCTTTCAGGACCGTCCCAGAGCGCAGCCTGCCCCAGTCGGTGGTTATTGGTACTGGGCAAAGGTCAGACCAAAAGTAAGAGGCGGAAACAAGAGAAACATAATGCAAAAGTGTACAAGACGACGGTGTCGTTCATTGACGGGTGCCAGGGGGCGTCGCTGGGTAACGGAGAGCTATCTGCGAAGGACGGCGTGGATAGCCACAACACCGTTGGTGGGGGCGGTAGCGCGAAGGCGGACACGAAGCGCAAGGCGACGAGGCAGCCAGTGGAGGACGACGAGGATTCGGACGATGACTACGCGCCGGCGAAGCGCGCGGCGCCACGCAAGGAGGCGAGCCCCAAAAGGCGCCTCCTCCCCCGAATCTCCACTACGGCGGCGAAACGCCTCCTTGAAGACAAACAGGTACCGGCAACCCCGTTCGCGTCAACATCCGCGTCCACTGCGGCTTTGCTTGCAAACCCTGTGGACGTCATCCGCGCGGCCAGGGAGCGCCTCGAGGCGCAGCGCCTCAGTGCTGCGGCCGGTGTCGGTGCGGGGGCCGGATCGGGATCGCAGTCCACGCCGACGATGCTACCCTGGTCCAACCTCACGCCGTCGCCGTTCTCGTTCAACCCCAACACGCAGCAGCAGTGGAATGAGTGTTCATGTTTGGGTCGATTCATGGTCCAGCTGGGTTTATGCATCCTTCCAACGTGCACACAGAGATTTTAACGATTTTAACCCCCGGTGAACCACGTGGAATATTTTTTGAATTTTCTGGCTGTGCGCATATTTTATCCCTTCCCAGTGCAGAAGTGGAATGAGTGCTCATTCTCTGATTGAGTCATAGTCTCTCGACAACGACGAGCAGACTTACGTCCGGTGCTTTGAGCATCTTGAGGGCGGCGCAAGGGCAAGACATGCAGGGAGTGATGAACCGTCAGGCTTTTCCTGGGTTTTGAAGCTGCTTGACGCCGGGGAGGGCATACAGGAGGAGGGGAGGAGGTGGCGTCGTGGTCGGGAGCAAGAGAAGGCATCTGGTGGTGGGAAAAGCTAGTGTTGTGCCGGCTTTGACCTCAGGCCGCAAAGCCCCGGCTTTTCGGCTTTGGTACCGGACCAAAGCCGGGCCAAAATTTAGGCCCGAGGCGGCTTTTGGTCCGGCCTGCCGCCCCTTCAAGCCAAAGCCGAGCCGGAAAGCCCCGGCTTTTACAGGTGCATAATTTGTAAGAGTTCACTATTTTTAGACTAACCCTCATGAGTTCCCCGTCGGAGGCCCGTGTTTTTTTGCGGCTCTTGAATGGCCGTCGCTCGAGCCCCAGCATCAACAGATAAACGGAACGCCAAGGCCAAGGGAGGAGATAAATTGTGATGGACTGTGGCCTTACGCGTCAAGTTCTTCTTCCTCCCACCATGTTTCGGGCGCGCGGTACTGCTGATCCGCCCCCTCTGCGCCAAAGTAGTCGCAGTCACCTCCCTTCCCACAAGCTTGCTGATCTCAATAATGGGGAACCTTTGGACGCGGTTCATCAGACTTTAGTCACGAAGTCAAGTGAGTACCTCCACATTACATCTCGACGCGTCTTTCATGTGTTCTGACATCGTGTAATGTCCCATAGTCGCTTCCATCATTTCATTAATCGACGAAGTCGAAGTTTTGTGTCCCACCCTTCCAAAATCGGTCCCCAAGGCTCCACGAAACGGTGAGATCTGGCGCATCCTCAACAAAGTCAAGGGTCAGGAGACCACCGGACCCGGCAAAATAATAAATTTGATTGATCTTTCTTAGTCAGCTATCGACCCCATGAACGACAACCTTTAACTGCTAAAGTGAATTCTGAAGCACTTTTTGAAGCGCGTGAAGCGGCTCCGGAGGCGCTTTAAAAAACGCTTCAACGCTTCGAAAACGCTTCAGGATTTAAGTGATTTTCCCATGCTTCAATAAATCTGAAGCGTTTCGCGAAGCGTTTTCTGAAGCGACATCAAAGTGTTTACTTTGACCGTCAATAACATCACCTATCATAGATGGTTCGAAAGGCAAACAGTTAGGGCCCCGATACATGTCAAATTTGTAGTTTAAGTGTACACAATAGTGTATCCATTGAATGGATCTGAGTACACTGGGACGAATATTATACGTGCGAACGAACGATTTTGTCGGGTGGCCCACTAAGCCGTTTATTTCCATTTTGGGGTGCCGCTAGAAATAAAATTCCACAAGGCAGGAAATGCTCACATAAATTCCCGGAAAAGTACTGAGTTCACTCATAGGCTGCATGCCTTCGTTTCAGAGTCCATATATCTGTCTCTATCTTAATCCTTGGACGGGCCCGGGGACAGAAACGGTAAGGTGGCCCAGTAACCAGTCTCAGATAATAGAACACCCCGAACTACAATATAGTGCATTCAGTTTGTGCCAAAAAAAAAATCCTGGCTCTGGTTTGAAAATTCGCGTTTTCAGTATTTTCCGTATTTAGCCCTGAGTGATGGCGCATCAGTATATTTTGATCTCATCACTAATGCAGAACGGTCGGGAGGATCCTTCTCCACAATCTTGTACTTTGGTTGACCCAAAAGTATTGTCTCAATGTGGAGATACAATTGAAAAACCGATCGGTCAATCATTTTGGTGAAGAATTTGCAGCCAATATTGGGATGTTGAACATCCTCCCAAGAACCATTCTGTACTCGCTATTTCCCCGAGGGCTGAGCCAGTCGGAACTCAATCAACACAAAGTAGTGGTGGACGATCCTGATGATCCTGTGGACGGAGCCAGTATCATCTGGTACGAGAGTGAAGTGAGTGGTCTTTTTTCTTCGGCTAGCGTAACCCCCAAAACTTACATTTAAATTAGTTCGACGCCGGGCTTTTTCGATACGTGCTGGAGTCCTTCGGATTGAGATGTCGACTTGTCGCAGGGTATCATGCCGTTGAACGACCCAGCGGCTTATTACAGGCGGAACTCTTGATCATCCGGGAAAAGCTATTTTGTCCTCCCGAGGCCCGAGAAGCCAGAAAACTTGCTTTCACTGAAGGAGAAGTGTGGAAAGTACCTCCTGAGCCAGCGGACAATACCGCCAAATCTGGAAAGATATTTTTCCCGCCTTTTACGCCTTCCGTGAGGTCGACAGACTCTGTTGTAGTTGAGTCTCTGAAATTTCACAGGAAGTTCGAAACCGGGGATGAATGGGGATTCCGTGCCTTGCAGCCTTCCTCTACGCGACTCTCATCTATCACCGTGGTAGCATTCGATCCTGAATGTGCCACATGTGAGATCTTGGCTCTCCGCGAGTAGAGCTCCTTTGGTGCTGTACTCGAGCATGAGTGCATTTTGCTTCGCTTATGTATCATGACAGAGAAAATGCTCCTGGACTCTGCACAATGTTGATGTAGGGATCGAATGCAGATTATGGCTCAGATATGTATGGACATTGGAGTTATCTGTGATAGGAATTCACTTTCGTTGCGTACTCTCTGCTCACTTTCCAGCGCTAGAGTGTCGACCAGCCAGCACCTTTGTATATTGCGAGTACTGGCTCTGCAGTAGTCTCCCAGTGTCAGACTCGAGAAAACAAAAATTAAGATAGTCGAATTTTTTTTGTTTATATAGAGTCTGATCGAAGTGTCGGGTTCGAACCCGTCGATGAATAAACGTGATAAACGTGTGATCTCACGTGCGTTTCCCACGCCCGGCCCGCGGTCATCTCTCCGCGCGTCCGTTGTTCCTCGCGCGCACCGTACCCGTTGGACGCGTCGAACCAGTCCACGGTGTCACTATGGACTCGAATCAACCTCCCCACCATCCAGAAAGCCCCTTAGATGTTGGAAATACACGCTTGACCCACACGTACTTCCGATGATTTCAATATCGCTATTTCAACATCGTTGCTGAGCTGTAGTTTATTTCAACTTCTGACCCACATATTTCATATTCCACATACATGTGATATCTTCATTATCTATAAAGCTAGGGTACTTGTTGTAAGCACCCCACTGGTTTGTAAACCATTGGATTCTCTTTGCATTCTCCTTGCCTGGAAGTCCTCCCCAGAGCGAAATTCTACATTAGAGCCCCCTCAGTACAAGCCAGCCGGCATTACAGAGTCCACTAGCGTAGCGGCTACTACACCTCTACCACCGACATACACGCCTTCGAATGGCCCTCAGTACCGAAATTTAGCCTTTTTCCCTCGAGCCGCTTCTCAACCAGCCTCCCGTCGTACTTCGTTCTCCTCAGAAGATACAAGATCCCCCGCTCCAATTGAGGTCTCTCCACTCTACTATAACGAGATACTGGACGACCTTCGCGGTCGAGAAAATCCCCCAAGGCCGCAGCCACCGAAATATACGGCCTTTGATCCTTTCCTTGACCCTCAGCCAAATCAAACCACGCCATACGATGATTTCTGGACCAAATTACGTCCCAAAGCGGTCTCAAATCATCCTCTGAGCCACTTTTCTGATATGTTTTGTCTCCCAAGGTCAGTTATCATTCCTTTTGGGTTCATCGTGGTGTCATCCTGACGAGACAGTAAAGGTACAGGCACAGTACCTCCTTGGATACCACCCTTGTTAATTCTAGCGCTGTGTCAGCCGAAGAGGTGCGTTGCACGGACAGACTTTCAGGATCACTGGAACGCTTGAGATCCAGTTGAACCCTCTGAACTTGACTCACCATACAATTTTTGACCTGGACAGACTCCACTACATTCAAGCTGGAAATTCCAGTTTATTTGCTTTCAGGCTTTCCGAATCTGAATTTCACCTGCTGGAGTAATCCCGACCTGTATCAACACGCCAGGAAGAAATTTCCATCTGCCACATTTGCACTGCACAAAACACAACAGCGGAGGGCTAAAGATGTGGCGACATGGGTCCATGCTGTCAGGGAGCTGACGCGCAAGTTGAACCCAAAACAATGGAGACAACCACTTTGAGGACAGAAATCCGACAACTTTTACCAGCTGTGAATCAGATCAAGGTCAGCTGCAGGATGAGACTTACTGATTGACGTGCTGCGGAGCACACAGTAAGTGACAAAAGTGCTTCTCGGCAATCCTGTGTTCATGCGAATCAGAAATTCGCCTCAACAATGTTGGAGGATATGTGACGAACAAAACCATGAAGCAAAGTTCTTGACTGTGATTTTCCGCCCAATCCAGTTCCATTATGCGGTTGTTTGCCGTTTTGCCTCATACCTTTGTATTTCCATGGTTCAACTCATTCAATAGCTGTCAAACATTGAGGATTGTGAATCCCTGGCAGTTGGATTCCGAGACTTATAACTTAATACCGGACATGCCTGGCCAATGGCTCAACTTCGAATCAGAGTGGACACGATTGGGCCATTATACTCACAGGTGCCCTTGAATTATGGTGGGTTGAACTCTTTGAACTACGTTACATCTTGCCGCGGCACCTGTGAGAGGCGTAATCGCATTGGTACACATTTTTATATCTAGAAATCCACCTCAACGCGTCCCAACCTGTTGACAGCAAACGGAGGGTGGTCAAAGCCACCAAAGTAGATAGTGCACAGAGGAGTTCAGAATATAGATATCATTATGGTGTTCAGAGCCCAGTTTATTTACAGGAAAGCAGTATCTAGAATGTACCACAACTATCTAAGAGACAGCGCATGAGTAATACGATGGGTAAGAGTCGGGTGGAACATGAGGGAAATAATGCATGCCCGAGATGCCCCAAATACAACACATGTGCAGGTCACCGCTCAACTCATAGTGAAAGGGTAATGCGGAAATAGCCATTGAATGTATATCTTCTTTGTTGTACTGATGAAAACTCCATCAATTTGGCTAAAGTTTGACGCCGGCATGCTACTTCAACATCTAGTCTCTCGCACACAATTGATCTCGTGCCTCGATTTGTTGAATTCAACATCGAGGATTGGAAGCGAAAGTTCAAGAACATACATCGTAAAGAAAGGACTGTGAGAAAACAGGAGGAATTTAATGAGGCCCAAAATACACCGAAATGTCTTTCTGTTTGCAGTCAGGAATTGTTTCTTTCCAAAGCATCGGCCTGGTTCCTGTCCATGCTTCGATCAGAGATACCCTGCAATCCAATTTATGACTTGGTCACAGTTCGCCCCACGGAAACAACAATTTACTCCCTGAAGGCCCGATCTTAGATCATATAAATTCCATATAATTATTACTGTGGCACCGATGCGCACCGCGCGCTACTGACACGCAATGCTGCGACAAATCGCAAATAAAAGAAACGGTTTAAGACTTTCCAAACCTCCATTCAATGCCGGAATACTCGCTGCGGTCACTGGAACTGCTAGGGAAGCAGCCACAGCCAGTGTAGAAAGGATTTGTTGTGAAAACCATATTGAAAAAGTATTATCATAGTAAGGATTCCAGGGAGACAAGCTGAGTTATGAGTGATCATTTTAACAGTTCGATTCAATGCATAGGAATACCGATTTGAACCATGGAAGCTGATATTCCACGAAAATGGGATCGATTTTCTGGGTTCAAGAATGTACCTCGTCAAAAGGACTGATCAATGCCTGTGGTTTGTCAATATAAGGTAGGGTGAGCCGAAGTCCAGAGGCAATGGAGTTGAAATATCTGACATGCAGAGCTGTGATTTCAAGGCAGAGAAATGTGCTACGATCTCGTCAAGTAGCATTGAGCGTGGGTCAACCTGTCACAGAACTTTGAAACCATATTGTGCTCGCCGTACAATCGGACATTTGATTTGATTTGGAGAAGAATGACATCTCTGGCCATTTTCAACCCAATTTTGCATCGCTGACGAGGTTAGCATTTACCAGTTTTTTGAGTGAGTGTATTCAAAGGCGAAACCGAACATAAATGGGGTTTAAGCTCGGTGTACAACCGTTGCGTGAATTGAACACAGCCTTCCAATGTGTCATTCAGGGCGAAGTATCTTGAATCTGACCTGAACTGCAGCTTCCCAGCACTAGACAACAAATATAGCTATAGGTCCACTTGTACATGCGGCCGTAGTTGGCGAGTATTTGGATGGCGGTTTCCTGCAATGTAACTCATTTGTACAATGAGAAATATTGAAAAGTAATTCTATTATTCCAAAGCCAAACACAGGGCACTCTATTCCAAAGCCAAACATGGGGGCACTCTATTCCAAAACCAAACACAGCTATTCCAAACCAAACGGCCCACAGGCCAAGTAGATTACGCGCGCCTTTTCGGGAGCCCCAAGCATTCCACAAATTTTGTGAGGCTCTTGAATCCGATGGCTGCGTTGTCAGAAGACTGCAAGGAGATTTCACAAAATTTAACCCAGAAGAACTCTCGCAACAGGGCGACTTGGTTTAGAGAGTTTGTCCTCTTCCAAGCCAATAATCTAGAGGGTAGATTAGTCTCGAGTCGTGAGGAACGGGCATGTCAGAATAGACCTGGTTCTAGATCTGGCTCATGGTGAGATGGTGGAATAAAGCCAATAAAGAACGACGAACCTCGAACGCGATAAGATGAAGCTCTTGCCAGACGATTCCATGGAAAAATGCCTTGAGGTCAGGGATACCAGCAAGCACCACACCAACAACGATCTGTTGCCCATCAATATTGAGGACAGTAGGAGGATATAAGCTAAATGTTTACCACTGGAGCGATTGTTGAGATGATGTCGTACTGATTAAAGAGAAAGGCGATATATAGGGCGCTACACAAAGACTGCACCACTGAGAACATGCCAGAAAGATCAGGGAGGAAGAATTATGTGGGCAGAAGGATTTATGTACTTACAAGAAACCTCATGGCAAGGTATGAAAAGCCGGCGGCCTTGGGGGCCGTCTCCAAATCGGTTGTCCCAGGCGCCGCGATCGATATCACCTCGTGTTGGAGAAAGAAGATAGTCTGATCAGAATCCGAAAAATAATAGTCATGTGTGTCTCCGAACTCCGCCATAAATTTTTGTGTGCCTCCTTCTCAAGCTCCGCCATGTCCGCAATCTCCGCATCACCTTCTAGCCACTGAGCTCTCTAGCAGAAAACATTGGAGCTTGAAACTGTGCCGAAACTCTTTTAAAATTACGGGGTGTCCGCTTCGCTCCAAATTGCATATAACATGGTCAGATGACTTTAAGACTCATTTCCTAGCTTCTAAGGGGTTCAGAGTCTCCCGAAGATTTACCCTGCTCTCCGGAAGCAGTTCCTTTACTTCTCTTTCTCGGTGGCGCCTCGCGCGAGTTATCAGAGCCATCAATTATGTCAAAACTTCCATTTCCTGCGACGAGGACAGGCCTGCACTTTTGCTAGTTTCTGTTACAGACCAGAAATGGATGACGAACAAGTAAGTATCCATATACTGTATGGTCTGTTAGTAATCATGACCCCATCAGGAAGACAGCCCTTCCAGCCTGCAGACCACGCAAGGCAAGTATGATATAGCCCACCTGCATTGTAGGCACGTTTAGAGCTGATTCGAACGCTGTATATCGGTCCCGTCAGCCGCTACATTGAACCGTGTCGAAATTACCCACGAACCGCGTTTTCCCCCGTAGGAGGCTTGGCTTTATGTTAAAATACAATGAGAGTGTAATTCTCGAAAGAGTGAAAATCACGAACCAGCGGCTATATAGACGTATAAAGGCCTTGAAATTTCTTCGACACCCAGAAAGTGCATTAACCTGGTCGGATTGCGCTCTGAATTTCAATGTCTCGTTGTTAGTAGCTGTAAATGTCGCGCTCGGACATACCAGAACTCTGCTCTCGCAGCGGCGGAAAATATGTGATGCAGGCGAGTTTCCCTCCTCAAATGGCCATGATCCATTCCGGTTTCCACACTGGCTCCGGCGATTATGCAAGAATACGGCACTTTTGAGCAGACTCGGTCTATTGGATTCCGTTTGAGTCCCTACGGGCCGTCTGAACCCCGCCCAAGGTTCATTCTAGTGCAAGGCAAATATAAATTCTGCTCTTCATGGCCTGATTGGATTCAATTCTCGGTCACACTGCATCCAACTGATCACTAGCCGCATGCAGCGTCGTGCGATGCGTCGATGGGGTGCACCCCGATGTCGCTGATCTGCCCCAACCCGACGAGCCTTTGACACCGAACGTAAAATTTGAATTGCGTCAAGGAAGAAATACAACAATTAAGCGAAAGAAATGCGGAAATGAGGGTCCGGGGAATGCGGAATGAGTGACATCGGTGGAGTGTGAGGAGAACAGGGCACTCAGTCACTGGGGAAAGGTCCCCACATGTACAGTACAGATGTCGCAGCTGGAACGACTCCGAACTGGACTACGAACGCAGGTACGTACGTCCTTTTGTGCGCGATGTGTTCTACAACTAACCGCGCTGCCGATCCCACGTACACCGCATGTAATTCCCTGCCCGAGTCCACCTTTGTGTCCGCCGCGTGCCACAGAACCAACGCCGCGGCCTTCTCCAGCACCCGCGAGACACCGCCCATCTCCACTGATGAGGGTATCGCAGGTCAAATCGCGATCGCGTGAGGTCGACGCACCAGCCACAGAACGAACACAGTATGTGTTTTCCTGTGGCAATTACAAAAACTGAGTACAGCTGTTTGCAAAATTGATGACAGTCAGTGCAAATAAAAATAAAACAAACATTTGATCTGTCTACTTGCCGAGGTCGTATCTCGGCCAGTTCTTATCCGATTTTCCTGAAACCAGATGCAATGGGAAGCGGCTAAGCAGGGCTATCTATAATACAGATACACGACAACCAGTCATTCGATGCGCAAGTAGGATATCACGAATAATATTCGAAGAGGTCATGGACAACGTGGTCTCGGACGGTGCGGTCATAGGGGACGGTGAAGCTAAATGTGGAATCTGGAACCAGAGGGTCTTGAGTCTACAGCTCTGACCAAACCGGCGCAGCTGGCCCTCGGCCAGTAGCGCGTGATTACAGCCGAATTGCAGATCAAGAGTTTCGATGAAAGTAAGGATTGGACATGGAGAGTCGTCGACGAGATCAAAAAAGGACTGGACCGTTCTTGAGATGAGGGTCAAACGTGAAAAAAGGTGAGCTCTGCTCCGCGGCCACCATTGTTTGCAGACAAGCCCCAACGCCCCCACTTCTGACAACGTTTGCGCGGAGGGGGACTCGCAGAGCCCAGGGGTTGGCCCAATGGCCACCATCATATTTGTTGGAAATGGGATCGTTGCGCGCCGCGTCGCCCGGTTACCTTACCTACCCCCCCTATCCGTTGCACAGCTTCGTCTATATATTCGGCCTGTATCCCTGTATTTCAGTAGTCGTCTGTATCCCCCGCTCGTGTCCCCACACCCCGAATACATTTCCCTGCGACTCACCTTTGTGTGCGACTTCGACTTTCACAATATTCGCCGTATGGTCGACTATCTCGTCGATAAGCGGTTGAGCAAAATTCCTCATGCTCGATACAGTGTTCCACCGGTCAATGAAACAGCTAAATTGTGGACCTGATATCTACGATTTCGTCCCCTTTCTGAAAACTCTGAGGAGGTAGAACATGTTGTATATCACGTAACTGCGTCCACCCAAATTTTCAGATCGATTCAGCCAGGCATGAGTCAAAATCAACTGTTTCAGTGGCCAGTGGATCAAATCTTCAGCCAAATCAAGATTTGATCTCAAGCTATTTCTCCTCTCCCAGACCCGTTATCAACTATCGGAATTAGCAGAAGGTGCTTTTATGTACTGTACTGAGTATGATCTGCAATTGAGCCAGGGACCACCAGGGAACGGCTCACAACAGAGTGTTTCATTGACTGGTGGTGTTTCATTGGCCGGTGGAACACTGTACCAAGCACGATGAGCTGGCAACTTACGTTCATTCCAGTCACGTGAGAGGGAGTCTTACACGGTGATTGCCGGAAATTTAGTAATTTCTCCTTGAATGATTGAATCCTTGACAATATCCGGACGAGACGAGAGGTCGCTGTACTTAGATCCAAGATGGCGTCTGACGAGCCGAACATTCTTGAAAGGGCTTGCTTTAGTCTCTTGCACTGACTTCCCACTCGCAACCTCGTTCTGAAGTCTGTTAGTTACCACGCCTTGATTACCGTTGCTGAGGGTTATTATGTAAGCATTCCGTTTTGGGAACTCACGTGCTTTGCCTAGGACGCATCTGTTCGCGTTCTTGACGCGTTTCTTGCAGGTTCTGGCCATATTATGCAATTTTTATTGTGTTTGATTTGATTTGATTCCACCGAACCAGAGACGTACTTTATAAGTGCCGTCAACACGAAGATGTGTATGCTCGGCATTATTTGATGGGTTGATCCCCCAACTCGGACAGGCAGAGAGCATCGAGGGTTATTTCTTCAAGTAACAAAGTTTCATGTACCTGAGAGTGCTTTGCAATAAGTTTTACGCGTCTCCGTGGTTCAAAACGCGTCCTTTGAAGTCTCGCGCGTCATCAATTTGATCCCAAAACGGAAAGCTTACATAATAACCCTCACCAACGGTAATCAAGGCGCGGTAACTAACAGACTAGGCTTGCTTCGATGTCCGTCAAACAGCCCGCGAACCTTCATCTTTTCCCTGGCGTATACACCAGATAATCCGTTGAAATCCGCAACAATACCGGCACGCGTATTGTGTCCGGCTCGCATGACAGTACGTTGCGGATCTGAGATGCAATGATGGGTGCCGAGGTGACTAAGATGTAGGGGCACAGCAGCCACAATATGCAGTCAACAATGCCCTTAGCCCTAGGTCATCAGGAAAAGCTTCCTTTGGCAATTTGGCGGGTTTGGCCCAAATCTCCCCCAGGCCGGGCCTCTTTGGGCCGAATACCCCTAGTTTGCTTGATTACCTGTCTAGGGACCCCCCCGTCAAGTTAAGTACCTCTAATTTGGGGGTAATTTGGGGCACCTTTCCCAGGTGCCTTTTCACGAAAATACTCCTTGGTTGTGCTCACATTGTCTTGAAACAGGCATCGGCTCGCAATGGAATGCATAAACCAATATATTGAGTTTGGAAGGTAATTAGACAGCATAAACTACAGGTAGCTATGTAATAGAGCTCTTCGCAGGTGTAGTAGCTTACCGACACCAGTCATGCGGCGGGAGCATGGAATTAGACCGGGAAATGCCGCTCGAAAACAAATCCTCGCAGTTCAAAGCGGTGGTCTTGAGGACCAGAAGCGCAGCGGGCAGGCGCTACACGTGGGGGGATTAAGGTTCCGCCCCCGCCCACCATGCATCCCGCAGTATCAGTAATCGACATAATGTCTATGCTGACGAAAAGATGTTAGGAAGGAGGGTACATAAAATTAGAAAGTTTACACGCACCTCGGGGCTGCAGTGAACCATACCACACGCGTGCAGTGGGCTGCCACACGATCGCAAAACCTGATTTGAGATTGTTGGCCTGTTCAGTAAGCCTGCGTAATGATTCCGAATGGTCCATTGACATAGAATACGCGTGAAAAAAGAGTTTCATTTTGAGCCATTCAGATTCCCCTCCGATGCATTATTGACCTCTCCAGCTACAGATCAATGCTTTACATTGTCAAACACGTGACTCTGCAATCCTTTACATTTTCAAGCACGTGACTCTATTACTCTCACTGCAATCCATTACAAGAATATGGCCCGTGCCTTCGTCACGAAGAGCCGCCACGCAAAGTGGATTCACAGTTGGCCCATGCACCGTGGATTCAGAGCTCGCCGGCACACGGCGGATTCCGGCGCCGCACTGCCGCTCGCTGACGCGGTAGGGCTCTGTTTATATCTCCGGTTTGTAAACATTGTTTTAAACACCGGTTTATAAATGGTCAGGCTCCGAGGGCCGGTTTATAATTCTGTAGAGTCACGTGCCACATATCTCCGGGTAAAAAAATTGTTCGCTGTCGATGTCGCAGCAGCCGGAGGCCTCCATTCTTGCAGTAACCGATTTATTCTTGGGTTCGTCTTCAGAATTGGCTGACGAAAATCCAGTTGCTTGCAATCAAGATATTTTCTATACTTCCGAATTCAATGGCGGAGGAACGCACGGTCTCGCGATTCACTCGCAACGATAGTGTTGACCGGGCGAGCCAAGACGCCTCCACTATTGTAGACATGACCAAGATATATCAGCACATTCGGCGTGAGCAATTAGCCACTCAAAAATCCGTGAGTTATTTGGTGTTTACTCTTCGGTTGCCGACACACTCGTATAGCCCAAAAAGAAGTCGCGATCATCGCCGACGTTGAACTGGCGCAGCGTGAAGGGGATGATGACCAAAACAGTTGCCGCCTCTGTGCCTGATACAACCACCGCGCATCCAACTCCAAAAGAAACAAGAACCGCCGCGTCCGATGCCGGACTCACTGCTCTAAACGCCGAAAACCCACCGGATCCCTCGTCAAACACTTTCTCGGGGCTTAGCGCGACCTCGATTGACTCTCATCACGATGGCGTGGACATTACCCTGCCATTTTTCCGGGACTTGCTTTCGAATAAGCCCATTGCGGGGGCGAGTTTAGTTGGAAGTCTTGCTAACTGGGCAGAACAAGCGGAGAGCAGGGGGTCGAATCATACAGAACTGTGTGTTCTATTGTGCTCAAAATTCTGAATTTGGGCTCTTCTGAAATTCTGGGCACAACCTGGGTCGCATTTTGGAGTGATTGTGCCATGGTAAAATTAGGGATTGTACATTGAAGTAATCCAGTGCCACAGCTATATGTCTCCACAATGCAAAACCAATTGCACCGCGCCAACCAGACAGGAATAAATCAATGACATGGCTGGGATTCGAACTCAAGCAAGATGAATGTTGATTACACTAGCAAACACTGCCACTATTTTCATTGCTGTTTCTTCAACTCGGCCAGGGAATATATGGACTCACAGCGAATGCAGAGCGACAATTGATTGAAGCGACAACAATCACGGCGCCCCAATTTTGGATGCATGAAGGGCAAGTAGGTAGCTGGTGAATTCGAGGTGATGGTCAAGAGCAAACAACCTCATTGGCAGCTACCGTAATATAGCGACTCTGACACAGCCTCCGCTAAATCAATAGCACCGAGTCAGAGATATGCCGATGAAACGGGGCGATGAGGTCTACTGACTCAGAGATAGGGGGGGATGGCGGTGCCATATAGATTTAGACGCGGCGGAGCTGCTGTTGCCGCACTGACTCAGAGATAGGGGGGATGGCGGGGGCAAAGTGAAAGTGCCGCCACTGCCGCCCCTTTGCCGCCCTTGGCGCCAGTGGCGGCAGTGGGGGCGGCAGTGATAAATTTGACAGGCAAATTTCTCATGTAATATTAACTGTAATGTAATGCAATGAACTGTGCCGTATGAAGCCTAGACTTAAGGTCAGATTTAAAGCCCAAACAAGGCCAAAACCTGTGGTTTGACATGAATTTTTCACTCCAAAGGGCGGCAGGGGGGCGGCAATGGCGCCACTTGGGGCGGCAAACCCACTTGGAGGGGCGGCAGTGGCGCCACCGGGGGCGGCAATCTGTGTTTGGGGGGCGGCAGGGGGGGCGGCAGTTGGGGCGGCACTTTTCTCAAGGGCAGCAGTTGGGGGCGGCAGAGGGGGCGGCAATCTTTCTTCTTGACATGGGCGGCAATGTGACACATGTGTGACATAGGCGGCAGGGGGCGGCACTTTACCCACTCGCATATTTCTGGTTGAACTTCCAAATTTGAGTATACACCATAGGTTGGTTGTCCTGTCTTCCCAGTACACGACTCCGCAGGAAATTGCGCTCAATTCAAAGTTGAGATATTTGATAAATGGTACATGATGGTGTTATGGTTAGGACAGCTTATTTGTCACGTTCGCATTCAAAAAGACTGAGAAACATGGCCCATTTGACTTTGTGGTAACAGATACCTCAAATATATTCAATTCAACCCTTAGGGTGGTTTACAAAATTGAAAAATCCTTTGAACAATCCGTTGGACATAAAAGGAAGTCGTGTCTGAGTAGTTGTTGTATCATATAGAATCCCGGAGAGCTACAGAACCATTCGTACGCCGCCCAGTGAATCCAAAATGGCTACGCAATATATCTGCGTGGTTACTGAAAAGAAAAGCCACAAGGTGAATTCCGAAATGATTTGAGAATTCCTTCAGGTTGCCTACTCGCCATAGTCGTTTGTGTCTCCACAAATCGAAGATATAGCAATCATATCGCTACGTTCGAACAGCGTCTAATCAGTCAATGCACGAAAACATGTGTTTCTCCCGAATAGATTCTCTCTTCGGATTCACACCATAATTCAAAGGTTCAGCCATGTAGAAAATGAATTCAGGTTCTCAATTTCTTGCCCGTCAAAACAAAATGTTATTTGGACGCGGCAGCGTGACAAAAGTGGCAAGGGGGCGGTAGTGGCGGCAGGGGGGCGTTACTGGCGGCACTTTCACCGTGCCCAGAGGATAGGGGAAAGAACGAAACGAGACCTCCGGACGGCCCTCCCTTATCAACGGATTTTGAGCGCGAGAGTAATGGCCGCGTGATTTCTCGGAATCGAGCGGCAGGGAGCTAGGGACAAGTAAATGGTGATCGGCGAGGTCGAAAATAAATAAGAGCCTTGATAATGATCTTTTGTGTGAGAGGACCATAGAACACAAAAGGAAACTGGCTTGTCGGGTTTAGAGTTGTTGAGAAAAACTGAACAAATGAGTGAGGAAGTGGTGCACCTAAGATCAGGACATCTGCTTAAGAATCTAAGATATGAGTAATAATTCGGGTACCGGGTCCTTGCAGGACAGAAACCAGCTCTAGTTTAGGCCTCTGTTTAGACCAAAAATTTGATGTGCTCTTCACAGAGAGTGGTCGCCAGTAAACCTGAAAACTGTCAGGAAAATAAAAGACGAAAATGATACTGAGCTGAGAAGCTCGGGAATTTGCGAGCGCCCACTGGTAATAATCAGAATTTGAGCGCTTTCGAGCGCTCCGTCGAAGGCAAATAGTCGTACCTCGGGAAATGGCGGGGTGTGAGAGAAAAAGAAGAATGCAAACAAATGCACCTAAAATCAGTCCATCTGCTTAAGATATGAGTAATCCATCAGCTCATGTATCTGATAGACGCACGCTGACGCACCGGATTAATTATAACTTTGTTTCATCAGCCCACAACAGCCCCTAGACGCATTCTAGCAAAGTCGGAGGAAAGGCGAAGCGCCCGGTGAAGAAGTTGATCGTGAACGAGTTGTTTTCATCGCGAGCCGGGCCGTGGTCATGGGGCTGTCTGGAAGTCTTGGTGTCTGTAGTCCGCGCTGGGTTGCGTATCAACGGACGGGCTTCATTCCCTTTAAGTGAGTCCGCTATTCAATCTCCGTTGGACTCTTTGGGAGACTATGGGATTCCCTGTTCAAAGGCAGGTCTTGTGATCTCTTTGGACCCCTAGTGTCGGATATGGGCCGGTGCACTAGCGTTCTGCTGTAAGCGAACAAAAAGTATACTACCTTCTCCGACTGAACGACGGGTCGCGGGATATTCGGAGGCCCACCAAGAGAATCAGGACCCGGGCTCACAGTCTGTTCTGTAGCAGTCACTGAGTGACTGTGCGTGTGTGATTTCATCGTCCTAGCGCCGGAGACCTTGTGCTTGATCGAGGGCTGAGCGTTTGATGTTCCGTTTTGCGTCGCTGTTTCTGGAACTCCTGAGCCGACCGGTACTTTCGTCTCATAGTCCGGTGTCGCACACGATGGTTCCTTTCCCGCCCGTCCTTGTATGTGTTGAGCGCGTTGAGGTTTAAGCCTCTGTGATCTCCGGGGAGACGCTTTTTTGAGTTTCTCGGGTTCATTGGCAAGGTGCTGGGCAGAAGAATCCGCCTGCAGTCGCTCAACTTCCCGTGTTCTACGAATTGGGATGTTACGAAAACATTCATAGGCCGCATTGATATAGTCATTTTCTTCACTCTATGAGCGAATGGTAATTGTGCAGTTGTTAGTAATGTCCCCGAGGTAAACGGAAACATTGCGCGAAGGACATACAGTCACGGCGAAAATTGTTACCCATTCCAAAAAAGGAAATTTTGTGATGGCTCATAAAAAACACACTGTGTCCTTATATTACCTGTGTATTGTTGCCATACCTTAACCTTTCGTCCCCCAGCTTGATATAAACTTGTTGGCCTTTGACCACCTACAAACCTGCCGTTCTAACACTATATTATTGACTATACTTGTGTCCTAGCCATGAATGATTCGGCAAGGACCATGGCCCCATCGTGATGCTCCGGCCTAATATTCACCAGATCCTTCAAGGAGCTCTTTGAGCATCTGAAGATTGCAGCTCTGATAATGGCCCCCGCCGTGAGATAAAGACGGAATGTTGAACCATCCTGGGCTTCCCCATGGTCATTCTTCCAGAGGATGGAGACGGGAATATCTCTTCCCATCCGTTGTCCCACAAGAAAGCCAAGAATACCAAAATCGTTGGCCCGTGGACCAAAGAGTGCATATGCCTTGACCGTCCTTAGTGACCGCGCGTCGTCAATTGGCCAATTAGGCGAGTCCACTGCCGTAGATAAATCCACCCTGTCTTGTTCATCTACTCCGGAGCCGGTGAAATAGTTGGCGTCTACCTTCGACTCATGAGTGTTTTCCCCACTGTTTTGGCCAGATGTATCGAGCGAGGCTTGATCGGTACATTCCCCCATCGTCTCGTGCAATTCAAGTGAGTCCTCCTGTTCCGTTAATGTAGGGTGCTTCTCATCGTCTCCGTCGCGTGCCAAGATTTCCACTCCGTCGGATGCCTGAGTATCTGAAGTTTTGTAAGTCTTGTCACCTTAAACGTCTGGGAAGAAACTACGTACCAGGGGTGTTGGCAAGAAATTCGTAATAAAGTTTCTCGATCTTGGTAAATTGGAGCTCTCCGATTAGCCTCCGGCACTCATCCTGTAACCTCACGATCGACTTCCAATTCCCAACACAGGTACGACATAATGGCGCACAGAATGCGGGGACTGGGGGTAGGCTGTGCGCGGGAGGTGGCCCTAAAGGCGGGAGGTTACGAGGCGCCATTTAGATTCTTTCTCAAAACTACTGTTTAATAAATACTGGGACGGGCGTCCAAGCGGTCACCGTTGGTCGCTGGGATTCGAAGTGCACGAGAGTACAGGGACGCGGTGTATCCATCAGCAGGATTCCGGCGGCGCGTGTTGAACCGTATCGCATCTCTGGCTTCTAGAAAAAGTTCAACATCGATTTCTGCGGCCTATGCTCCGACTTGGGTCCCCAGAGTCTACTGGTCATTTATTCTCGGAGACGGGTGGCTATCATATATCTACGAGTGTATCCGGCCGCCTTAGTGGCAGTGCCACTTTTGTCGGTAGTGTTTCCAACTAAGTTGTGCCCGCTTTAGGTTCCCATCTGTGATATCTAAGTGTGGGCTTTTTGTGTGTTGGCTCCATGAAGTTGTTTCTTTTTTTTTCCATTTTGGGATGAATTATTGGACAGTATATGTGCCATAAAAGTCGCACAAGTTGTGTCTGCTATTTGGGCTCTGGGGGACAAAAGTCGCAACCTGGCAAGTTGCAACTACCATTTGGGTTCTGGGGGACAAAAGTCGTACAAGTTGAGTCTGCTCTGCCACACGCCGCCGCCCGGAAAAATCTCGAATTTTCCGATAGCACTGACGCCGCCAACAGCGATCTTGCCCCGCCAGACTCCATCAGACGGAATAAGGACACCGTTTGCCATCCGTAGGACTTTTGGCGATGGTGTAGGATCCGACAATTGCGCGCGCACGCTGTCGAATGTAACCGCGTCGATTACATTGACCATCGCCCCATCATCGAATGTGGCCTCGAGGTCTACCAGCTCGCTATCCAACCCAACGAGCCGGACCATCTGGACAAATGGTTTTTGCTGTCTCTTCCCCTTCTCTCCCCACGCCCACACCGTAAATGTCAGAACATTCAATTGCATCATTTTCAGAATACACAAGCGGTCGACGGCGCTTCGCGCCGTCTCCCACTTTTGAAAGGCCACTATTTCAGCCTCGAGTCCCCTTAAGGCCTAGACATTGGGAGAAATCGAATGAAATTTCCCTAGATTGGTCTCCGAATAAAACTGAGAGTTCCTCCGACTTGAGGCTCCGAGCTGGGCAACTCTACGGCGAGGAAGCCAGACTGAACGGCATACCCGCAGTGTTCAAAATGTGATTGCCAATAGGGTCGTTCACAGTAAACTTTTTTGCGCCCTTTTTCGTTCCCTTTTTCCCCCCTTTTTCAGTTTCCCATCGATTTTCACCAGTTTTTTTTCCCTTTTAGCATCTGGCATATAAAAAGGGCAGAAAAGGGGAAAAACCAAGTCGATACCTCAACAACTGCAAGAATCCACGAAAAAGGCTGCGAAAAAGGGCAGGAAAAGTCTACTGTGAAACCCCCCACATCTATCTCCTTTTTTCTTCCCTTTTTGCTCCCTTTTTTCAACAATCTGTGTATACGACGTAGCTTAAGGGTCCTAAAGTGTTTCATGATCCTTGTTGAGCATATTTAATCCTTCAGGCCTTTCCCAGTATAGTCAAATGGTCAAACTGGGGTTATATTTACAGAAACAGAAAAAGGGAGCAAAAAGGGAATCAAAAAGGGCAGGAAAAAGGGCAGCAAAAAGGGAACCGTGAATAACCCTAATATTAGCCGCGCTCGGTCCGACAACCGGCAGGATGTCAGCCCATTCAATGAGTTGAAATTATATTTCTTTCGTGCCGTAAAATGTACAGTCACCCATGACGCTTGGCTTTTTCCATTGCGGTAATAATTCTTTCTCGATTTTGAGTTTAAAGTGACTTTGGGCATTTTCTCAAGTGAAAGGTCACGTGACTCTCAATTTCGCTGCGGCCACCTTTGTTTCGGGTACGGTGGGAGGCATCTGTCAATGTTAGCGCCAGGGCAGTATCTGTCAAAGCTTGTCGGAAGTGACATATGGTGCAGGTCACCTAGTCACCGCTACCAAAATTTAGCCGCCAAATCGGCCGGAGAAATTTTTTTGAATTAAGTGTACCTCTGGAGGGATTTTAGACGTATATTTTGCACCTATTTATGGCACTGACAGAGCTTTTTTCAATATAATACGTGCATGGCGCCAAATCGGCGGACAACTTTTTTTTTTGCTCACTCAGTTTTGCAGTAAATAAAAATTCCTCTTACAGATCTTCTTGGACATCGAAACGGAGCACATTTGTAAGAGGGATAAGAAATCAGATCAAATTTGAAGCCGCAAAATTTCAAACATTAGCATGCGGTGACTAGGTGACCTGCACCATAGTACCGGCAATGCCGAATCATTGATTGCCTGCCGGTAGCATGGGAACCCAACAATTTGCCAACGATCAAGGGCGGCAACTGCCGCGGTGTACGGCATCAGCGGAGTTTAAAGCGGAGTGGCTTCAGACAGACGCACGTAATTTTAATAAAGGGGTGAAGTGCTCGGGGGACCGCTCCGCGGTCCCCCTCCCCCTTATTGATCACAGAAATCCAAAAATGTAAAACCTCTGGATTTACAGCCGTTTGCATAAGAAAACAAATAATAAAATCAGTCCGACAAATGGAGAGACATAAGTTGCTATGTGAAGGAGATGTACAGTGGTATCAATGGAGTTTAGGGGTCACAATGTGCAGTGCAATGTTGTCATTTTGAGTGTTTTGTAGATACCCCAAAATGGACAGCCCAATTCGTAATGAAAATAGGTTTTAAATTTTGCTATATCGCATAGTCGATTTTTCAGAAAACACTGATTTTTTTTTTTTTTTTTGTGTGAGGCAATGATGCAAGTAAAGTACGGACTAAACTATCGAAAACTTCATGGAATTCATGAAAAATTCAGCAAAATTCTAATTGAAGTGGTTTGGCTAACAACCCAAACAATGCTGGCAATTAATTTTTGCCAAAACCACCGGCGGTACATGTATTGCAATTTGTATTCTGCAGCTCTGAGTGTGGACCGAATTCTAGCAAGACAATAAGTATATGAATCTTGTAGTCTTTGTTAGGTTGCAGTCAAGTTTAGAATTTTCTACCCAGCCCATCCTTCAAAGCAGCGGAATTGATGAAATAGAAATGCAAGTAAATTCATACATTTCGGAGAAAATATAATTGTCGGGTCGCAGTCATGTTCAGAATTTTCTTCCCAGCACACATCCTTCAAATTAAGGGCAGAATTGATGAAATTGAAACTCATAATGTGTCAGAATTGATTAAGAATTGATGAATGGGGCACACCCGCAATTTTATAAGGAGAGAGATGAACAGCATCTGATCATTGAAGTAGGAAAGATGAAGGAACATGATTTTTTGTGTTTCTGGTGGGTGCTTTGGTTTCGAGATCACAACCCAATCCTATACTTGAAAACACGAAGTCACGGGAAATTGACAGAAAATCACGGGGGTACCACGTGAAATCACGTGGAGTCACATGAATTTCCCGTGCTCTCGGAACCCCGAGGCGCTGCGCGTTGCGAGCGTTAGCGAGCGGCAGTGCGGCGCCGAGGGCTCGGAATCCACCGTGTCTGTGCGGAACTAGGATTCGCGCCGAAGGCGGGTTGCCTATTCTTGTTGACCTCGACGACAGCAGAAAAAAGACGCGACGCGACGGTCACGTGGCAGTTGGGACCACGTTTTGATTATTGATCGATGTGGAGAACGGGCCGGTCGGATAACGGGCCGGTCTGCAAGATCAGCTGATAATCAATATAAGGCTAGTGCAAAGATTGACAGATGGCGGAGTTTGAAATGGCTTCAGACAGACAGACGCACGTAATTTTAATAAAGGGGTGAGGTGATGTCGTCCGTAAAAACAAGACTGGTGTGGGGCTCCTCTCCCTCCCCGAGGCTCGCCGCCACAACCTCGGGGACTACATCTGCACTGTTGATAACACTGTCACGGACCCGAGAGTTCTCGACTAAACTCCGGATCCGTCCCCGTTGCCCTGCTGGAATGTGTCCACCTCGACCCAATGCGCTGGGTAGTCAGGGGTGGCCTCCACCTCCACGACATTGACGTTGGCAGGGACGCCAGTCGCGTTCGCAACATTAGTCGCCTCGCGGTCGTCCCGAATGATCCGGTTCGCAACACGGCGGTAATATGTCTCTTTGGGGTCAACAATGGGACGGGAGTGAGGGGCGCCAATTTGATGACGGACGCCGCAGTCAAAGCGCTCGCCGGTACCGACTGGATCAGTCCCGGGCGTTAGAGGGTAAGGCGCGAACTCGTCGCCGCCATTGTACTTGGTCGGATTGGCCGCGATCCAGACTTGGACCTGCTGCTGGTATGCGGTGTGTCCCTGAGGTGTGTCGCCCTGATGCACAAGACCAGCTGTGTTCTATGTAAGATCGTCCATGCGAAGATGATTGGCGCGGTATACGGCACGGCCGCGCGCAGGAGCGCCTCCACGCTGATATCCGCGGAAAATATTCCCCCCGCGCATTGTGCCTCCTGCGAAGGAATCCATGTGAGGGTTGGCTGGCGCTGGCGCACGAGGAGACCGGTGCACGTGGCACTTTTGTGGAAGGCGAGGCACGGCGTTCAAAATTCACTGGTCAACCTTGAGTGTGGCCATGCCCGCCGGATATAGCCCAGCTGCACCCCCGGGCGCCCTCCACCCGTCGCCCGACCAGACGGCTGCGTGACATCACGCAGCCGTAGAGTACTGCAAAGTACTTGCGGCCCTGTGGGCCTGCCTAGGTGGCAGCCTTAGGTGGTATTTGCAGTGGGGACCAGCATGGCTGGAAATTGAGTTACATTCTTAAGCAAATAGATGCATCCACAGGGGCACTGCACTGCCCAAAAAGGAAATTCAGATCAAATCCGCTCGTTGGATCAGGGATCAAAACTCGTGCCAAAATCGACTTGCCGAGGCATCGGCCTGCAAAATTCCAGTCGGAGTGGACGCCTCAGACATGTTTGGCAGGCACCTGCTGATTTCAGTCCTTTCCCCCTTCAATCTTCATTCAAAATTGTGC
This sequence comes from Mycena olivaceomarginata, assembly GCA_029378375.1. Classification (NCBI taxonomy): domain Eukaryota; kingdom Fungi; phylum Basidiomycota; class Agaricomycetes; order Agaricales; family Mycenaceae; genus Mycena; species Mycena olivaceomarginata. The sequence continues at coordinate 38,936 of JARKIC010001526.1, read as the reverse complement.
CTTCTTGGTTATGGACAGCTGCGTATGGTTGATTACTCAATCGTTCCTCGCCGAGACAATCTTTGCGGCCTCATGTAAAATTCTCTTGGGCAGCTGCCAACACAATTGTCTGGCAACCTTCGAAGCCCCACGGGACTCAGAACCTCGGTGCTTCCGCTAAATGGGTGTTCCTCCGCTATTCTTCTCAAGATGAACGCCCCAGTTACGTCTTGTGGGGCAACGTTGAGAAAGAGGAACAGCTCTCTCTGGCTGAAATGCCAGGCATTGAAGTGGAAAGGAATCAGCCCACCGAAAGTGAACCAAGATATCGAACCAGGAATCAATCGAGGAGAAACAGTATCGCAGAAGTTAACACAAGATATCTATCGCCAATTATTGACGAGGGGGACAACACACTCCAACGAGGCTCCCGGTACCGTACGCGCGCGCTCTGAATACACTTACCACGATGTTGTGGATAACGACATTATCGAAACCAACGCCATTTCTATGCCTGTATTTGCAGGACGCGAAGCGATTGCGCTCACCACAGATCGAGTCACTCGCTCTATGACCCGCGAGGCCAATAAATCGACGGATCCATCTACCTCGGAGACCGCTGTCTCTGACAAGAAAGTTCGATTTGAGTCTTCCACCCGTAAGGACCCAAAGGAGGGCGAGGGTACAACCAAAAAACTCGTCTAAAGCAACGAAGGCTCCGTTGAGGAACCCCGAACTCAATAAAGAACCGAGGGTACCGAGCGAAATGGAATCTATCACTGAAGTAAACTCCGAGACCGCCGAGGAATTAGAACGGATGGATGAATCGCTGCTTCAAGTCGTTAATATCGGTTGGAAAGGCCTCGATATTGCGCAACTCGTCAAGGGTCAATATGCGCAGGACAGCTTCTTTAAAATTATCCTGGAAGACTACAAGTCCCACCGTAACTTTGAAGTTGAAGATGGTCTAATATTCCTCAAGGAATTCGACCGTCGAGTCCTTTGCATCCCCCACATTACCTATCGAGGGCGAAACCTGACTGAGATTGCATTCCGTTCTGGCCCACCTCGGGCCAAAGAAAACCTTGGACTATCTTCGGGACCACGTTTGGTGGAAAGAAATGGTGGGAGATACGTACAGTTTCTGTCAGTCGTGCATAACCTGCAAGCATAGCAAACCCAGTAATCAGAAGCCGTACGGATTACTCCATTCTTTGAATCCTCCACTTCAACCGTGGGAGTCCATCGGTGTTGACTTCGTTGGTCCTCTTCCCGAGTCGAAAAACCGCGATGCAGTGTTTAATTCCATCGTGGTTGCGATTGATCTCTTGACAGGAATGGTTCATCTGATCCCTGGACGAATCAACTACTGTACTATTTCGACCGAGTGTTCGGCCCATGTTACATGTTACCTCAAGTGTTCACTTTCCCAACTGTTCAGATCGCGTCTCGGGCTGTTACGGTCGGCTAAAGTGTTCATTTCTTTCAATCACCGAAAAACAACCTCCAAGGAGTGCAAGAAGGTGATGGTGACGACCAAAAAATTCGCTTCAACCCCGGAACAGTACGGCTATTATTTAAAAGATTTCGCTCGTTCTCTAGTCGCTTATTCCCAGAAGGTTCAATCTGCTGGGGTGTAGATTCCCTGTAGAATCTCGGATAGAATCGCCGCCAATCAATGTTTCCGCTGGCGAAGCGAGGTTCTGCAGGGTCGTTTTCGTCTCCCTACAGGCACTCGGCAGTGCCTGAATTATAGGGACTACCCTAGACCTTCAAATGTCTCTGATCTGATCCTTCAGGGCCAGCACCTATTCATCCCCGAAAATTCAGGATAAAATGATGCCCCATTTACGAAGGGTTTGCCTACCATTTTTTTTCCAGGTGTTTAGCTCGAGGGCAGCCGAAACAACCCCGTCAGAACTGAGCTAAGTTTCAAATACCATAACTAACACTGACCTATAATGTGCCTGGCCAGATGTTGCCATTTGGGTGTTTTCCTTTCCCTTTTCTTCTTGTTTTTCTATGCGCACTTCAAGTTTTTCCGGGGGATTATGGCTGCAACCTGGCAAGTTGCGCGCCTTATTGGGTTCTAGGGAATAATTGCTGCAACCTAGCGAGTTGCGAGCTTTATTTGGGTTCTGGGGATCATGGCTGCAACCTGACAAGTTGCATGCCTTGTTGGGTTCAGTGGGATAATGGCCGCAACCTGGAAGTCGCGCACCTTATTGAGTTCTGGGGGACAATGGCTGCAATCTGGAAAGTTGCGAGCTTTGTTTGGGTTCTGGGGGATCATGGCCTCGACCTGGCAAGTTGCATGCCACATTGGGTTCTGGGGGAGAAATACTGCAACCTGGAAAGTTGCGAGCTTTGTTTGGGTTCTGGGGGACCATGGCTGCAACCTGAAAAGTTGCATGCCTTATTGGGTTCCGTGGGATAATGGCTGCGACCTAGCAAGTTGCGAGCTTTTTTTTGGGTTCTGGGGGATCATGAATGCAACCTGACAAGTTGCGAGCTTAGTTTGGGCTCTGGGGGATCAAGGCTTCAACCTGGCAAGTTGTGAGCTTTATTTGGGTACTGGGGGATCTGGCCCACAACCTGGAAAGTTGTGAGCTTTACTTGGGTTCTGGTGGATCGAGGTCGCAACTTGGCAAGTTGCGACTTCTGTTTGGGTTCTGGGGGGGGCTCTATTTAGGTTCTGGGGGCATAAGATTGAATGTAGCCTGGCCAGTCACGATCTCCGTCACCTCATACCTGCCTCACCTTCTAGGCATTTTGGGAGCTGCTGGAGGACTGTTGGAGATTCTCTCGCAATGTCATTGATTTTCAGCATCCACCGAATGATTGGGTCCACGTTACCAACCCACTTGGGTATGTTATCATATTTCAACTTGAGGTCAAAGTGAGGTTCCTTAAGGGAGCTTGATCCGCTGCTAGAATATTTAGGAACTGAGCTGGCATTGTTGCGATCACCTGGAAGCCGGAACGGAGTGGAACGGCAACGACCTGGATTCCTGCGGTCATCATCATCGTCGTCGTCATCATCATCTCCATCATCCGGATCTCCAGCAGGTGGAGCTCTATGTGGTGCACGCTGAAAGTCTGGAGGAGAGTCACGGCATTGATGTCTTTGCAAATGCGTAGGTACATCTCTTCCTCTGAAATCACTTTGGGGAGTCATGCGCCTCATTTGATCTGCCTCCTCAGAGTCAAATGGAATGTTACCTGTCCCATATTCCCTTGTATTCGCAAAAGTGGGAGCCAAAGGGTTAAGAACCTCACCCATGCGACGGTTCTTCTTTGGCAGCCCTTGATTGCCGACAGAGGGACTAAACCGGACCGGAGAATGGATCCGAGTATCACCTGCTCGACGTGGAGCTCTTCGGGCCGAAAGACTAGGTGCAATAGTTGGTGCCTTGTCAAGTTCAACCACTGCGCTCATGGTTTCCATATCTCGATCCTGTGGCCGGCGGTCAAGGAAATTATAGTATTCATCCAGTAGGTACAAGAAGTTTTCAACCTCAACTCGAAAACATACACCAAGAATCTCAAAATCATTCTGGGTATATCCCTTTCAACACGATAGCCGAAGTTATCTGACAGGTTAACAAGCACAAATTTCTCAGCCTGAGCGAGCAAGGAGTCAAGGAGCGCAAGCTCTTTGGGAAATACATGATTGTATAATCTCCGAGACGCTTTCTGAGCAGTCATGAGGAATTCCTTCCCAGTAGCTACTACACCTTTGGAGATGGATGGTTAACTACATAGAGTAGCTCGTATGGAATACCGTCGGGAAGGGCCCATAGGCATACTTGAAGAAAGATGTGATAGTGGTCTGAACCTTTCCTTCCTCCATTTCCTGGGCCAGTGCAGAGCGAAATTTGCCAAGTTGTCCAACCAGCGGTAGTGCCACATTGCAAACCATTCATTTGATTCAATTCAATTAATGCGATTTGTTGATTGAATTGATGTGCATCGCCACCAAGCCATTGAGGTCATGAGTTTCAAAATGTGGACCGCTTCCTGATAAATCCCCTAACAATAATCCTAACTTATCTTTTGATGATAATCCAGCCTCTGGCTCCTTCTTCTCCTTTAAACAAAGGAGGGAAAGAAGAACTGCTCTCGGCCTGAGAGCTCGAAGGGAGCGGCTTCCAGAAAGAAACGGCCCAACTGGGCCGCAACCTGCAAAGCAAACTAGTCTCCCCAGTCAGACTTCAAATAAAATAAAAATCATGACAGTCGATAACTTTTGTTTTATGTGGAGTCTGATCGAAGTTACAGGTAGAAAGCGTGATAAACCCGAGATTTGGCGGCTGCACGCCCTTACGGATAGCGGAGGGAGCGCCACACGCGCAAACGGCGCTGGAATTTTGCTGAGCGGGACACCAAGTGCAACCTCCTCCCCCTCGCCCATCTTCATCGATTCCCAAACGGCGTGTGGCAGTCGCTGGAGACCCGGGCCGTCGGGATTGCGTGGCGACGCATACTCGGGGTGAGCATTTGCAAGACCTCCATATTGTACCGCCATTGCGCCGGTTGGGAACGGCTCTCTTTCTCAGCTTTGGTGACGTCGATTTCGATTCTGGCAGCCCACAAAATTGATACCAGAGTCGCCTTACCAAAATACCATTTCTAAACTGTTTTACAGCTCTTTGTGGAACTTAGTGTGCGGCCCGTTTTTTTTTTTTTTTTTCGGCACGTTTTCACTAGAACAGCTGTACCGAGCTCAATTCTTGCACGTTTCCCTCGGGAGTTAGCTCATTCGTGCTGAAAATCCGCAGTCACTAGGCTCTTTGAATTTCTTTTTTGGTCCCGAAATGAAAATTCACCCGAAAAATCCAGATTTCAGGCAGGACAGCTGTAGCTTTGGTAATAGTGCTCCGATTGACCTAATTCTTGGATATGTCATATATACATGGTATGGTCAGTCACCTGTACATTTTATATGTCCCAATAGGAGAAATTACCCGTCGGAAGTCCTGCTCACTGCGGGGTGTAAATATCCTCCATGCCATACTGCACGGAAAATCGAAATGGTAGGCTAGATTGACTATTCTAATACACCAGGAACTAGATAATACATGTATGTATGGCATATCCAAGAATTAGGTCAACCGGAGCACTATTACCAAAGCTACAGCTGTCCTGCCTGAAATCTGGATTTTTCAGGTGAAATTTTCATTCGGGGACCAAAAAAGAAATTCAAAGAGCCTGGTGACTGCGGATTTTCAGCACGAATCGAATGAGCTAACTTCCAAGGGAAACGTGCAAGAATTGAGCTCGGTACAGCTGTTCTAGTGAAAGAGTGCCAAAAAAAGAAAAAAAAGAAAAAAAAAAGTGCCCTAAGTTCTGCAAAGAGCTGTAAACGGTTTATAAACGTTTTCTTACCATTTCCATTTAGTTTGCAGCTTTTGGCAAACGAAAACTAAATGGTTGGAGCCTTAGTTCAGACTGCGTGTTTAGCTTGGTCAACACGGCAGACAGTTGGCTCAGTGACCCCCAAAAAATTCTGGGAAGGGATCGACTCGGAAATTCTGTCTTCACTTGAGATCTCCCCCAAAAAACCTATCAGTGACCGCACTGCTCGTCGCTGCTTGTTCGCCTTGGATATTGCAGAGCTTTGATAAAAAAAGGTGTTTACATGGATGGCCATGAACGACCAGATGTTGTGAAGTATCGAACAGATGTCTTGCTTCCGAGGATGGCAGCATTCGAGGCCCGCATTGTCCAAATATGAAGGGAAGGACCTGGAGGTTGTTGAACCAAAGCTTCCTGATGGAGTCAAGCGAGTTATTGCATACTTCCACGATGAGTGCTGCTTTCATGCACTTGATTATATACGATTGGCATGGCAAGTTATTTTGATTTTGATTATTGTGCTGATAATTCTCAACAGGCTTGGAGAAGGACAGACAGTTCTTCGAAGTAAAAGTCGTGGCCGTCTCATCAAGATGGCAATATCATTGCCGATGCAAGAGAGATAATTTATCGGCTGTGATCGGCCCCACCCAAAATTTTCAAACTCAAGCCCCGCCCAATTGGGCGTCCCGAGTTGTACCATGCAGATCCTTGGGTGACGGCAGAATCGGCGCGCGAGGTCCACGGGCACGTCGCCGAGCAGTGTCAGAAGCAGGCAAGGTCGAGTGAGGTCTAGCCGCTCAGAGATCAATCTTCCCAGAACCACTGAGGGTCTACGCGGCCTCGCAACAGAACTCAAATGTGGAGTCCGACATCGTCCATCTACTTACTGGCAGAGCTGGAAATTGACAGAAATTGCAGAGAAAAAGGACAGATAGCACTCCCAACATAATGTATATGGGCCGGCTCGGAGCATTGAATTGCGAGTCAGATCAATTGCTACAGTTCTGGGTGCCACATCAGTTGAATGGCTTGCTCGCCGGGGGGGTGTCCTTTCCGATTAATCCGCGATGCGCGTGACGTTTTAGCTGGTCTGTCCCGAATGCCATTTTAAGGACACTCGAGCCACTTCAACCCAATTGCCTAAGGTTCAAGAGAGCCTTCGATATTCACGCAAAACATCCCTCTCACGTCTATTCCAGGAGCCCCAGATGTATGTGAACCTAAAATTCCAAATCAATCCAGGAGTTCTAGCTCCCTGCGGATGATCTCCCTCGCTTCGCGCAGCCCGCCTGTTTGCAGTGCTTCGCAATCGACTCTCCGCGAGATCCCGGGCGCCAGCAGTTTCTTGGAGGGGCTGGCTTCGGCTTCCAGCGGGTGGAGCGGGCATCTCGAGCCACTCTTCGCCCGCGATGGTGAGCTGCTTCAGGAAGAAGGGGCAGAACTTCGCGAGCATTACGAGTACTTTATGTACTCGTTCTTTTCATCAACGGAACCAGGTTTTTGAGTTGGTGATACTTTTATCAGTGCGTCCTGAGGATGTAATGAAATGGTGGCTGTTTTCATTAGATTTTTGTAGTCTTTTTAAGAGCCTAATCTAATAGATTTAGTGATTATATCATCCACCAAGAGGATGCTGGTTCGAATCCGGCTAGTCTATTTATATTTTGTTCTCTTTGTTTCCTAACCTCCGCCGTGTCACACCTTCTAGTAGTCAATATTGTACACACACCGATCCATTTAGTATTGACTCGTATAGCTCTGTGTTGAGCCTTTTGTTTTATTTGTAGGGTGAGTGTTGTGTTTATTTTATTCTTTTACTCAAGCTCGTGGTATCTAACATTCGAACACGGCTCTCGTAAAATAATCGAGAGATTCAGAGGTTTCGCTTGATTGGTTTGGAACTACTTTTGAGTTGTATTGCTGTTATGGAATTCCGCGTTGTTCACCTGCTCTCAACGGCGACGCCATCCCAACGCGCATTTTTTGGAAATTGCTCCCATAACCGTATTAGTAATTTATGAGGGCTCAGCGCTGATGTTGTACGCCGAAGGCCTAAGTTCGCTCTGGGCCTGTTGGAAAGACTGGTATTCACACGAAGTCCGAGCACAACAAGAAAGTCATCGTCAATATTAAGTAATGTACCTCAATCTGTCTGTCTGTCCAGTTTCGATGTTTTAGCATCCTGCGGCGTACCTTAAACGCTACGTGTTTGTGTACCGTTCGAAGGTGCCATCATTACCGGCGGCAAATCCAGATGTCCCGACGACGAAGGCCCAGATGGAATTGCGGAACTCCGCGTCGTGGCGGTGCAGGCGAGACGTACGCAAGACTTCGGAATATCCCGAACGCATCAGATTGTCGGCTTCAACGGCGTAATTAACCGTTCTTTAATGAAATCCTACGAAACCTGTGCAAGATCCCCATATACCCTTTCTCCTTTCTCTTCTCTCTGGCTTTCTTCCATGGTTAACTCTTCCGTTTATCGTGGTTTCCCGCACTGCCCGGAGATATTCAACCATGACCCACTACGCAGTTCTGCGCAACAACTGCGAACTGTCAACTACAACCCAAATTGGGACAATGGGGCAATCGAGCCAAGTCTCGTGAATTGCCAACCGACCAGACAACGCTCAATGGAGTCTCCAATTCTCATTTGGGCTTTCCACTGGGGCTGCATATGGATTTCTCATATAAACACTGCTTCCCTCGGTTTCCCCCTCAGCTTCTTTTGCACTTCTTTTCACCCATGCGCCTCAATCGCCCTTTCAATCTCCTCCTACCTGCACCCTCTCCAGGTTGAAAGTCTCACGGTAGCCTAGCAATCTCGGATATCTTTGACAACCCAAAGACTTCACTGTGGATTCTCTTCGTCTGGTGCTGCCACCGTCACACAACACGCTCTGGGTCTTATTCAAAAATCTTCACTGTTCTGAACTGTTGCAAATATTCTTTGGCTGCCCCTCGCGAACATTCTTTGGCTGCCGCTCGCAAAAATCCATGGCCTCCAGACTGCTTACTCCGGTGAATATTTGGAGTCCATTTCCACAGATTCCGCGAGCCACAAGCTCGAGAATGTACGTCTCCCAATATTTTTGCACTGCTAATGCGCATTTCCTCACTGAATATCACTGGTAGTTTTTCTGCACTCACAGAACCACAGGAATCACAAGGTTTGTGTTTTCCATTCGCCTCGTTGCCAATGGCAGAGCATATCACAATCTTTTCATTCGCCAGCATGATCGAACTCCTGACTCGCCAAGTTTTCCCATCGTCGTTTCATTAACCATTCTTTAACAATCCTCGGCAATTCTTTGTGGTATGTTTATCTCTTGCTCCATTTATTCAATTCCTTTCGTCTTCCTCTCATTACCTTCCTAATTAATCTCCTTTGAATCGACTAATTTTCCCTTGAACATCTCATTGGCTCAACATCTAACTAATGCATAGGTCTTTCTCGATAGGGCGCAATTTATCGCAGTCGCTGCCGCCTACAGCCCAGCGTAACTCCATTCGCATCTTGCCGGGCCACGTAGACTATGCCAAAAATCCTCAACGTATAAAAGGGCTATATTTTCGTGCGTTCAGATAGGCAATCATTACTTCGTTGCTTCTCTCGTCGTCAAATTTACTGGCATTGCAATATCTTTCTCTGGCATCATTTTCGAACGCCTCTGCTGCAAGCCGATTAATTAAATTCATTATTCTTTCACAATCTCGCTCGGCTGTGCGATTTCCCCATGTAACTTTTCACCTTTTGTTCTTCCTCTGCTCTTGCTCTTAAATTAACCCCTTCTGTCCTTGACTATCTGTCAAGGTTTTTTTTTCATTTGCGGTGGAACAACTGACCTGTTCGCAGTTTTTCCTTGACAGGACGCAGCAAACCGCAGTTGCCGCTGTCTACGGCGCAGCGATCTTGCCGTGAAGTCACGCAACCCTTCCGACATATAATGGCGGCGCTACTGTTGGATCCCATTCTTTCGCTTACTTCGCTCGTCCTCAACATTTTAGGGCTGGATCGAATTTTTGAACTGTTCTTTCTGCTGGGTACTGGGCTTCGATTCAAATCTGTTGCACTATTTCTAGGCCACATCTGTGGACCATATCTCAAGCCGAAACTGCTTCTGTAAATTTTGCTCGATTCAATCTTCCTGTTCTGTGGCCGGGATCGGCGCTACGATCGATCTCATTTGCTCTTTAAGCCGTCGCTGATTGCTCTATCAGACTGAGGGTATCAATATTCCTTGCCTGCGGTACTAGCCAGTCAAATCCCGTTCAAATTGTCCGAAGAAAATGCTTTCTAGCACTTGATAGTACTATACAGTATCTTTTCTATCCTCACATCCCTTAATGTCTTATGCCAACTGAATAAATTTCATGTTGAACAATCCTGTAACCACGGTGACTTAGGTACTGTTATCTGTACAGTTTGCGGCTCCCTGTACCTTGCACTCTTGGATCCCGGAGTGAAGCGGAGGGTTGTCTTGTTCTATCTTATCATTACTGTGCTCGAGTTAGCCTGTGTATACATAAATATCTCACACATACCAATTATGTAAGAGGTTCCACTCCATACATTTAGTACTACATTACAGTTAATTTGGAGCCACAGAAATACACCAATCATTTCAAACAGTTCAGCTTCTCTCCTGTGGTTTTATGCTTGGGGTTACCTTGGGTAACCATATAACTGGGTTTAATTGTTTTTTTTTTTCATACTATCCTTCCCCCAGAACTTGGACACTTAAGAAAGAAGAGTCAATGTGATTTGATCCAGGGATTGTGGCACAAAGGTGAGTACATAGATCGCCAGCATTTTAGAGGTGCAGTCAAATGGCGGGCATTTTGAAAAGCATGACCTGACACAATTGAGATGCATTCAAATGGCAGGCATTTTGAAAAGCATGACTAGATGCAATAGAGATGCATTCAATTTCAAATGGCTGCCATTTTGAAAAGCATGACCTCACACAATAGAGCTGCATTCAATTTCAAATGGCTGGCATTTTGAAAAGCATGACCTCGTCCTGTGCGAGGAAGCATGTGCTGAGGTTAAATGAGGCGGCGGATGCGGTCCTGGCCCTCGTGGCGACAGTGACGGTCCACAAGTACACTGACTCAGAAAAGAGCGTGGGGCCGGCGTAGGGCACGAGGTATGGGTGGGCGGAGGCAACGGTGCTGAGTCCCAGACATCTGAAGTGATCTCAGAGGAGATGGTGGAGAGTGTGAGCCGGTAGGAGTACGACGACATACCCCACAAGAAGCGTGGGGGAGACTTCGATGCTGAGCGGGGCGGCTTGGTTCTCTACGAGGAGCGAGGAGAGTGTCGCTGCGGAGAGGGATGTCGTAGACGAGTCTGCGAACTGGGCAAGTGTCCTGAAGGGAGGGGGAAAAAATCTAAAGAGGCAGTACGATGCGCATTTCAAATTCGATTCGAATGCGCATGGTCCCGAGCGAAGCGGATGTGGTTTGAAGACACGGTTAGTGTTCTATGCAAAACAATTAAAAATGCTCAAAGAGCATAAGTTCTGCGAGGGCCGCAACCAGTTTCCGATGCAGCTAATAGCTTTCTTCGAGCTATGTTAAACTAGCGTCTGAAGCCTCATGTCAGGGAGGAAGGATGGAATATTCAGTCTAGTGTTTCAAGCGCCAAGATACTGGAATACGATGACAGACAATGACATGTAGTAGGGATAACGTTCTATGATGGCTGACAGTCGCATTAAACCGTTGTATCTCGTACCGCCTCACAGGACCTCTATTGCGCCAGGTCATGCTTTTCAAAATGGCAGCCATTGGAATGCAGCTCTATTGTGCCAGGTCATGCTTTTCAAAATGCCCGCCATTGTAATGCACATCTATTGTGTCAGGCCGTGCTTTTCAAAATGCCCGCCATTTGAATGCACCTCTCACCTCATTCAAATGGCGGGCATTTTGAAAAGCATGACCTGACGAAATAGAGGTGGATTCAAATGGCTGCCATTTTGAAAAGCATGACCTGGCGCAATAGAGGTGCATTCAAATGGTGGGCATTTTGAAAAGCGTGACCTAGCGCAATACAGGTTCATTCAAAGGGCTGCCATTTTGAAAAGTATGACCAGAGGTGCATTCAAATGGCGGGGCACATTGAAAAGCATTACCTGACACAATAGAGGTGCATTCAAATGGCCAGAATTTTGAAAAGCATGACCTGAGGTGCATTCAAATGGGCATTTTGAAAAGCATGACCTGACACAATAGAGGTGGATTCAAATGGCTGCCATTTTGAAAAGCATGACCTGGCACAATAGAGGTGCGGTCAAATGGCTGCCATTTTGAAAGGTGTGACCTGGCGCGAAAAAGGTGCATTCGAAGGGCTGCCATTTTGAAAAGTATGACCTGAGGTGCATTCAAATGGTGGGCATTTTGAAAAGCATTACCTGATGCAATAGAGGTGCATTCAAATGGCCAGAATTTTGAAAAGCGTGACCTGAGGTGCATTCAAATGGCGGGCATTTTGAAGTGTGACCTAGCGCAATGGAGGTGCATTCAAATGGCTGGCATTTTGAAAAGCATGACCTGAGGTGTATTCAAATGGCGGGCATTTTCAAAAACATGACCTGATGCAATAGAGGTGCTCATCGTGCGTAAAAATTGTTGTAGGAGACGTCCAAAGACCCGCACAACGTGGTCTGGACCTTTCCGAAGACTTGTTCTGGACTAAGTATTCTAGGGACTTATCGGTTTCCGAAACAGTATATATACAGGTCAGATTAAAGTTCGGACAAGCTGGTTACCGAGTACGGAGTAGGTTTAACTGTTCCTCTCCCTCACATGTGCGACTTAGCAGAGAGGTGAATCTCTCTTCCTTTCTGAATCCCATGCCTGCTGTGAGGTCGGAGGTTCGAGCCTTCTCAATGTTATTCTTACGGGTCTTACTGGGTCTATTTTCAAGTTACCTATGTACTGAAGGTGCTCGCGAACTTGAACGCGCTGCGATGAGATAATGTTAGCATGCTATCTAGAGGAGGAGGAGCACGAGACAGCAGACTAGTCTAGTATAGCAGGGAATTTTTGGCAATTTTAAATGCTTGGAAGATTTTTTTTTTGAAAGGATTGGGGTCGGATACAAAGTTCGGACAAAATTTGTACTCGGGTCTCGCTAGAGACAGAATTTGGACAAACCTTGGGCGGGGCTCAGCAAAATTTCGGACAAAATTAGCGGACATTTGGTTGGCAGCGGTTGCCGGTCCCCACTGAGAACGTCCAAATCCATTGAATCACGGGACTTCGGTCCCTTACACGTGACCACCAGCACATCCCCGCAACGCTCATTTGCGAGATTGCTACAAGATTGCCTTCGCTTCGCTCCGGCGTAGGCGGTTGACACTCAAGGGAAACAAAAGACCTGGAGAAGTATTCTTGATCCACTTCAGAACCCGTCTCGGTAACCCAGCCGTTCAAGGTGACGGTTCGGACCGCTCGATCTGTGATTGACGTTCGGAGTTTGAAAAAGAAGTGCAGAACCGTCACCAGAACGTGATCTCTGCACTTCTTTTTTGCGAGCGAAGCGAAGCAATTCTATGTTAGAAGTAAATCCAGGTACGAATGTAAGTGAGATACAGAAGAATAAATAAGTAAAAGACTCGGAGACGAACCTAGGCCTCAGTTGGGTACGTCAAGATGAAAAACTGAGGAACGTCTCCGTAGGTAGAATAAATATATGTGTGTGATCGACAGAAAGGGGACCCAGTCGAGCCTTGGTCGAGCCACTACTTCAGCAGTTAGCTCCATAGCCAGGGACTTGGCTTGGACGCATGGAGGTCGGATATGCGAACTGGTCATGAGAACGCGTCAGAGACAGCAAGGAAATACGAATAACGCGTGAATTTGAACGTGTCGAGGGTCCGACGAGGGCGTGTGGTTCTCGGAAGTACGCGGCGTGATCCGACTGATTTGATCAGCGAAGCCGTGCGCATCGGTGATAACCAACGTGACTCAGGCTGTGGTCCTTACTCATGTCGATACACATCTCCGCCTGCGAATGGGGTCTGGGCACCGAGTTGAGAGCAGGATGGGCCGAGCTGCTTTCGAGCGGTGAATTCACGGCCCGAACTGCCATGTTGGCCGATGACCTCGTGGTCCAAGGTCTTTTTGCGCAAATCACCCGTAAACCTGCGAGTCGCAGGCATGAGCCGGAGCAAATGCTCACGGAGGACCAGTGCATCGCACACACAAGAGCTATCAAACGTCTTTTCGAGGCCGAGAAGCACATGCTACTCAACTGCTATCAGACTCTGCCTGGATTGAAGTACAAGACGGATGTTTTCACACGCAAGGTCTCGGCTGCCATTCGGGACATAGAATGGACCAAAACGTTCCACATGGCACTGTTATGGTTGGACATTTAATTTCTATCCGTCTCTTCCATCGCTCATTGCTATGCAGGGAGCTCCGCGCTTATTGCGTACTGCTCGCCCCCTGGTCCGCCGTCCGTCTCAAGGTCCTTCGCATGGGAGCCACCACCCGCCGTGGCTTTGGTATCCAAGCTGCGGTCGATCTACGAGAAAACGAATTCGTTTACGAACTGTCGGGCTTGATGTCCACCGATTACGAACCTGACAGTGGACTGTCTGCCATCACCTGCCCAATACATGGGACGGAACACATTCTTTTCGGTCCTATCCGCTTGGTCAATCATGACTGCAATCCGAACGCAGAGGTACAGTCATTAGCCTGTTTGCGATGCAGCCATTGGAGCCATCAGATGGCTGTTTTGCGTTGCGCAAACTGATGGCTAATGGCTGATGAATGGCTGGTCAAGGGAATTAATTTCAGCTTCTTCCGTGCTAGAAGAATGGTTAAGGACAGTGTAGATGTATCTGAACCCAGCGCGACGAGTGCTCACTGCCTGACAACCTGAATTCTGGCCAAATTCGGCAATCTTGGATTAAATTCGGGACGCTGACCTTACCACCCAACCATTCCAATGTATGTGGCTTTGAAGACTTGGATGGAGCTCAATAAACCCCAAAATCAAGGTAGACGTCGAAGCTGTCGGAGCCATCAGCCATCAGTTTGTGCAATGCAAAACAGCCATCCAATGGCTCCAATGGCTGTAGCGCAAACACTCTATTGTCCCCTGGTTTGAATGATTCTGATTCCCCATGATTTGCCAGTTTGTACACATAACGGGCACGCGTGCGATGGTTGTACAGACCCGGCGCGGGATTCCGCGGGGTTCCGAGATTCTCGTCAACTATGGGAAAAAATGGTTCGGCCCGTTGTGTCCATGCCTCACCTGCAGCGTCAATCCAGTGGCACCACCATCACCGGGCGCCTCGGGCAGGAGAGAGATCAAGGTGCAGGAGCAGAAAGCTGCCATCAAGGCTAGAGATCAGCGCAGGAAGCAGCGGAAAAAGGCGAACAGAGAAGCGAGTAATGATACTAAATGAAGAGTGAGTAATGATACTACCTGTACAATGAAAAGACATTGCTGGCACGACATTCCTTCTCATCCCATGACGACAGCAAGACTCAATTGCATCAAAATCTCCGAAGCAGAAGTGTTTCTTGAGTGCACTTGGAACACAACGGTCACCAGGTGGGTCGGCGCGAGGTGCGCCACTTTCGTTGACGCCGCATTTTGCGCCTTCCAAGATGCCTTGGAGAGTTTCTTGGTTTGGAAGGTCTGCGCAAGCGCGGCAGTTGGAACGTCCTTTGTGGGATGTCTTCTTGCGAGAGGTCGATCACAAGATGAGAGTCCCGTCGATATTGCTGCGATACGTTCCTGGGAGACTGAGGGTGTCCGGCGGTTTTCCCGGGGCCACTGAATGGAACGCTAAACCCGGCGCAGGGCGCGGAAGTTTGTGAGGCAGACGAGGCCGCAGTTGGGAGTTCTGTAGGTGAGTTGTCCATAATTTTCACTTTGTCGTCAATCTCGATAATCACGCAGGCCAGGCCCCGTAATTGCATTGCTTTGCAATCTGTGTATCTTTGTCAAGTAATGAAACTCGCGGGGCAAGGTGTTTTGAGTGGCCTCGATGAGTTGCTCAATTTTGAGCTCGACCATGCCTCCTGCCA
The DNA here is from genome assembly GCA_029378375.1 of Mycena olivaceomarginata. Lineage (NCBI taxonomy): Eukaryota > Fungi > Basidiomycota > Agaricomycetes > Agaricales > Mycenaceae > Mycena > Mycena olivaceomarginata. The sequence continues at coordinate 23,537 of JARKIC010001526.1, read as the reverse complement.
AACTACACCCACGGACGAAATATTCCAGGAAACACATTGCATCATCTAATCCCAGAGCCCCTCGAGCTCGTTGAACCAGGTGGATCCTCCCTTCGAGTCCCGTGTTATATGCAAACGTTGAGTGAGAAGTTATTTAGTGCCTCCCAGAGCTCGTGTATAGCTCGAGGAATTTGTATTATGTTATGTATCTTGATGCTGCACTGCTGGAGAGTTTTCTCCCATTATGGTTTGCGGGAAACCTTCTAATAATGCAGTTTATGGACGCGATCAAACATATTGTTCCTAATACGACCTTGAAAAGATGTATGGCGATGTTGCGGTTTTCTGTGAGCTGCGAATGCCAAGATTTTGCGAGCCAATAAATCCTCGCAAGTCTATCCATTTTGATACTCTTCTGAGCGTTTAAATTTGGATTCCAACATGATGAGCCCGGATCTATCTATTCATTGCTCAAGTTGGAGGCAAGCATGGAAGACAACTGTAGGTCCCAGCATACGACACATTTACAATGAGCGATAGGTCGAATTCTTGCTCGCTGGGGTATATACCTTTCTTGCATTTCGGGAGAATAAGAGTTGGATATTAAGTAAATAAACCTGGTATTTGACTGAATGCCGGCGCCTACGTTGCGATCCGCTGAAGCAAGAGGTGGGCACAACACAAATTTTTGAAATCAACCTCTTTTTGGATTCTATGGTGCTAGAAAGCATGTTTTTGAGTAGAAAAAGATTTTTTGCAATCCCGGTTCCCCTGGGAAAATGGATATATTTTTCAGTACACCTGGATCTCGGCCCAAAGCCCGCGAAGCCTCTTCTGAATTCGAGTTGTCGAACCGTTCGTCTGGCTATATAGTATATGTACAAATGAGAAGAGATTCAGATTGTTAGTTGTAAGACTTGACTGCGTTTGACTCGAGTTGCGACATGGTGGGCGCGAGAGCAAGAGATGTGGCCAAGATGTGGCGGTGCTGAAACGCCATCGGCTTTGATGCCAAACACGGGCAACGCTCAAGGGGGCCCAAGTTTTGGTTTGAAACACCAGGTTTAAATTGGGGTATTCTATGGGCTGAACACGAATATAAGCGTCCCGAAGCGTAAGCTAAACTCGCCGTAAAGTTTGAACCACTTTGGTGAAAGTGCGGAAGTCGATTTCAGAGCGTACAAAAACAGTAATCCCGACGTTCCATTTCCTCACTGAGTCACGCTCAAGACTATCACCAAAACAATTCACTTCCGCCTCCCGAATTCGGGAAAGACGTACAGTGCGACCCGCTCCCAGCTCCCCCTCATCCCTGCATTCGCCTTCACGTCACACAACGCCCAGGGCCGCTCATTAGACGTGTGCTGCATCGATCTCGCCAGCTGCCCGACAATCCAGAGTGCATATGTCATGTTCTCGCGGGTGAGATCGCTGCAAGGGCTCTGTATCCTTCGCCCGTTCAGGCTCGACCGCATCCAAAATCATATTTCCCAAGAGCTGCGGGAGGAATTGAAACGCACCGAGCTCAAGGCAGCGAAAACGAAGGCCTATGTACTCGCGCAAGCAGTTGTCATGGTTTTACGACTGTCCTTTCCATCTACCATCTCTTCATCGCCATTCCCTATACGTGTCATGTTCGTGAACCCAAAGAAGTCGCGCTCAATGCCATCTCCCTCGGTCCACTCCACGCTGAGATCCAAGACCACTGTGCGATGCTTCTCAAGACCCCAGAGTTTGTGTTGGACTTTGATGAGGAGAGGCTCACGAAAACGGTTCACATTCCACATTTCGAAGGAGTCCGACGCGCCGAAGGAAACCGGCCAACCACGCTTGCGGATTGACGTCACATCAAGAACCGCTTCATGGGATCGGTAGCGGCGACGAGCGCCAGTCCCCGACTCTTGCTCGGAATCAGACATCGGTAATGAAGAAGAGGATCGAGAGAAACAAAGGCAGCTGCCTGAGAAAAAGCGGATACTTCGACTAAAGCGGCTGCCTCAATATATGTATAGGATAGGCGGTTGCATGAGGTATGGACGGATGCTTTAATTAAGGGGGATGCCTTGATAAATGAGATAGGCAGTTGCCTGAGATATGGATTCAACGGATGTACGGTGGCTAATCAGCACAGTATGTGGTGGTGTGAGTTGAAGCGCTGAGCATTCAAGCAGAAGATCGATAAATCTCCGAGGCAAGAAGATGTCAAAGCCCCCCACTACGACAGCACGTGATTATTTCCTAGCACGTGTCGACGCGCCCCGTCAACTCAAAGACTCTGAGTATACTTTCTGATCTCACAATGTTCCCCCCATCCCCTCCTAGGGCCTGACGGCACCTCTCAGTCGAGGTTTGTTTTTATTTACTTTTCATTATTATTCAAGTAATTTGAGGAAATTGGAATTCTCTAGCGCGGGGGAGACCCCCCGTGGACCCCCCTCGCACTCGCCACTGGGCCCGCTGCGCGGTGCACGCTCGCTGCGGGGCCCACTGCATGATGCTCAGCAACAAATTTTAAGAAACAATAAGGGCCTGATCGGGTGCACTTGGAATCCTTAGAATTGCCTTAGAATCGGCTTCCCGGGTAAGATCCGGGCTGGAGGCCCCCGGTCACTCGGTCATGGGCCGCAATGGGGCGAGTGTCACTTCATGGCTCCCGTTTGTCGGCGCGGGCAAAAGCCAGAATTTACGTGGAATCTGCCCGAATGCCTCGGCACCATCGCAGCATTGATCGTTGATGGGGTTCCGATCCGAAAAATTCCGGCATCTCGGGCCGGCATGTGACACATCGTGTGAATTCGGCTGGCGGGTAAGATCCGATAAGTTTTGTGGCCAATTCTATACTGGATTCTAGCGCAATTCTAGCGCACACCGCTACAGTTAGCGGAGTGCCACATCGATCCCATGCGCACTATAATTGAATAATGAATGAATCAAAGATGCAACCCATTTTGGCCCACGGCGGAAACTCGCTGGGCACCCGGTCGACGCCAGACGGGTGCCATCGAGCTGTGCGGACGGCAACAGGTGGCGGTCCTGTATACGGCCTCCGTGTCGTGGCTGGGGTGGAGCGAGGAGAAAGCAGTAAAAATTCGGTGAAAATCAAACGGTGCTTTTTCAGGTTCATGGAAATCACTTCCCGGAGTGAGGAAACGGCCTTCCAAACCAAGGTGGTCCCTGTGGTTTCCCCATCAACAACTCCTTTTGAATCAACGAGGGACACAATGATTTAAACCGATGAATTTGGAGTCTGTTTCTGCGCCATTCTGGCCGAATTCTGGCTGGGAACAGAGGTGACATATACCGACCGTATATTACGGCTGTACTATTACTATGGCATGCTATTTCCGTATCCGAAGTCGATGCTTTTGTTTCACCGATTTGCGCAAATGGAATGAGCCAAGAATGAACAGTGAGGAAGGCGGCGTTCGAGAATATGGTTGACGGGCCACACTCACTCTCAATGGGTGAGTGATCGGGGTCCTTCGCCGGGTCGGATCTTACTGTATTCTATTTTAATGCAATTCTAACCCGATTCTAAGGACTTTCTAGTGCACCCGATCAGGCCCTAAAATGAGAAAGAAAGAGCAATAGAAAAGATCGTAGACGGAACAGAACGAGCGCAGACTACATAGCAAGAAGCATCTTAACCATTCTACCATTAGACCATGGCAACCATTAATTACAATCAGTGTAGACCGCGTCCAGCTACGGTGCGCGAAAAGTACTCGGTTCAATTTAGGCCGGTGGGCGAGATCACGAGTTCGATTCTTCCAGTGGCCATTTCTTTTGTAAGTCTCATTCATTTATAATGGTAAAACGACATCCATTGCGTCAAGTAGGAGTGAAGAATAGGATCCATTCAGCCTAAGTATCTACATCTCAAGTCCAACATCAACACCTGTTGCCCTCAGCTCCTCAATCTTCGCCACCATCAACTTGAAAATGTTCCACCCATTCGAGAGACTACGCTCCGGTGCCCCAAGGTTATAGTATATCACATCGGCGTTGAACTTGAACTCCTCCGACACCCACCGGTACGCCTTACTCCGCGCCTCCTCTCCACCATATGCTATGCGAAGCTCTGCGACAGTCTTCGGGTTAACGTTGATGTAGCATTGTTTAGCAGCGACATTGACGGAAGCCGGGTTGGTGAACATGTTGATGGGGCACGACCCGCTCGGGTTAATCTTCATTGCGGACTTGCGGATCTTGTGGTTGTTCCAGTAGGCACGGTAGGTGTCAAGACCATCCTGGATTATAGGTACCCATAGCCAACAGAAGACGGCCCTGAAAAATATAGTATTGTCTCAGTACCAGAGTTAAATAAGGGATGAAATTGAAACGCACATGTGAACCGCATCATTAGGCAAGAAGATGCCGGACGCACTCCCGTTCTGCAAGATAAGCTTGACTGAATGCCCATCACCATCACGAAGCCACCGCCAAAAGCTCTCAATTAGTGTGTTTTTGGTGCTAGACTGCTGAACACCGAACGGGAACTCCGGCGGTTGATAGAGGGGTGCCGCACATTGCCGAAATTCGTATATGCCGCGGGGTCTATGTTCGGGTCTCGGTGCAGGTGAATTGGAGGCATGGTTCAAGTTCAAAGACCGTCCGACCGTGTTATAGTGTTTCCCGTCCTGGGCCTGACTGGGGCCGTAGCTTGTGCTTCGGTACTCAGTTTCAGGATTACCATCTTCGCTTTCACGCCCATGATAAGCGCGCATGCTCGCGGTTTTCCAGGGGGATCCTCTAGCCGGACAGGTTCATGGCCAAAAAGAACAATATATAAAACTGTCTGCTCAGATTTCCTGTCGCTGCCCTCGTTCTTACTCGCAGGGCCCGAAAGCCCTCCATAACGTGAGGCGATGCAGCATTGTATGCCAATGTGGTATTCAAACGGAAAAATCTGAGCCGAATCGCCATTCCAACGTGACCTGTTATGAAAACCTCATCTTGCAGAAGAATGGCAGGAGATAGCCAGCTTGGAACATCTCGTCCCTTGCGCGGTCAAAGGGTATGCCAGACTCAGCCGCGGCCGGCGCCTGAGCAAGCTCTCAAGTGTGAGTCCTTCACGGCACCCTTGGCCATTCCGATATCATCAACGAATAAATCCCGGTCAAACCCGTCAACAGCATTGGCATACGCGATGCCCTGCTGGCGGAGGGCGCCCTCGTATTGAGGATAGTTGAGGGCGGGCATCTTCTGGTGTAGGAACGAAAGAACCTCGGAAATAGACGGTACAAGTGAGTCGTCGTCATCAGACTCGTCCTTGTCGGAGAGCTCGTCACGGCTACGCTTGCCGCGATTGGATGTGGATCCGGTATTGAGCACGTCGGTGAACATGGGAGGCATGTGAAGGTGGATGTCCGGTGCAGTGTTGCGGCCTTTGCGTGCGTTACTGCGCTCCTCTCGCTGGGCGGCAGCCTTCTCGAGGTCGTCGAGGTGCAAGACCGTGGGAGATTTGAGGCATTCATCGTCGAGGACACGGTCCTCGGGGCTCAGGGCCTTGTCTTCGTGCTATGCCCGTGGTTTGAGTAGTGAATCTCAAGATATCTGCAGTGAATCAGCTTACCAACTTGCGAGCCCACAACGTTACTTCCTCCAATCCCAATGGCACGCAACGCGGACCTGCCCTGTCATCGCGTCGGATGAAGCACCATCGGTTACGACCTCGGTGTTTCTCGCAGGCGAGTTTCGTCTTGACAATGTTCAATTCCTCACGGTAGGCGTAAGCCATCCGTCTCGTTGCAACGGAAGGAGGTCTCGGTAACCTTCGGAAGAAGGGAGGGAGCCGCCGCACGTTGCGGCACCGGGTTGGATAGTCGATCTGCCAGCGGACGCTTCTACCCGTGCCACCAGTAGTAGCCGTCCTATAATGTTCTTCTAATGATTTTCAGCCAAGCCACCGCTTTCAATCTAACAAAAGACATGAAAAAGTTGATGATTTCCATCGCGCCGAACGCCTCCGGATAACGAATCGCGCCATCGAAGGGGAACTTACCCGACGCATGCTGGAGCGCGAGGCTTTCGCGATGAGTACATCACAATCGTTGCTTGCCGGGGGTTTAAAACAGCAATTTAATGCCTGGAGGATCATGAAGTTTAAGGCTCACTGCACAAGCGCCGCTTCCAGATCCATGTCGACAACGTCATCTATCTCGGGACTTCAGGCTCCGCTGGCCCATCGACGCCAGGTATGCTGTTCTTACTATTAGAATTCGACTTGACTCACATATTTGCAGTTTCTCCCTGGATCAAACGGAAGCGCCGTTGTCCTCGAAATAACTTCTTTCTTTTCTTCCGACTTTTGACTTCGACTTCATACACGCTTTGACTATGTCTCTTCTCTCTCTTTATAAAATTATCCCTGTCCGTCCGAAGCCTTTTAAGCTCCGCTTTGGGCTCATCAGTACCCACACTTTGGTTAATGAGCACCAACAGTTTGGAATATCAGCCTTAAGCTCAGGAAGTTCGGGAATTCCCGACACCGGCATGTCGTTTGCCGCGCCGACCCACATCCGTCGCAATTACGAAAATCACTTCGTTTGGCAAGCTCAATGAAGAAAAATGCTCTGAGTTTGGGATTTTACATATGTCAACAGGATATGCCTGCACTATACTGAGGCACAAAGTGCAATATTTTCTTCTCAAATGGTGCATACATTTGAAGGGCAAATTGTGTGAAACGGGAACTTCTGTATCTCTAGGCTGTGATTTCTGTTAAACCAAGAGAAGTTATTTAATCACAGCGTGTAAAGGTGTTGTTTGATTTGACAGCATTGTCTTTGGCAAGTTGGACATGCAGGCGCTCTTGACCTTGCAAGTGGCCGCCTGGGCAACCTTTGTTGAGGTTGAAAAGGATGCAGACTGTTTTGAAGGTATTGTCACGAAAAGGTTTGGCGGTGGAGATGCCGCCGGAGTTGTCGGGTTTGCAGAAGAGAGGGGAGCCATCCAGAAAGGACGTCAAGTCCTGCGGATGTTCGCGCAAGATGTGCGGGCCCAAGCAAGCCATGCACGCCTGGGCCTGACCGCGAGCAACGGAAGCCTCGCGCATCCTGCGCCTGGTCCGCGCGAATCGCTCCCACTGCCTGAGCGCTGCTGTTTGCCGGAAGCCGCGTTGCCGTCGTTCTGCGCGCCACGTTTGCCACCACCAATCGGGGAGATCTGCTGAACAGAAGGTGCTTGGAGATGAAGGCCAAAGGCCGCCGCGTTCTCGTGCACACTCTTCAAGGCGTCGATCTTCTGGTCGTAGACAGTCTGGCTGAAAACACTATTCGCGAGTATCTTCTGACGCAAACGGGCTTCTAGCGGGAACCACAACGAGAACATATCGTCGAAGATGTCGAGGTTAAAGAAATAAATGAAATGTTTCTCAAGCTCGGAAGCCGGAGTAAACTTAGAGCGGTGGGATGGAGAGGATCAACAGCAGGACACAATTTCTTGTACGCCGCCAGAAGATTGTCCATCGCCTGACGCCACAAGCTCGGCGTGAGGTGCGAGGCGCTCGTATCATCCGCGCCAAAGAGAACTGATGCCTTGGTCACGTCGACCACGTAGACCTTCTCCGTCGGCACCAGCGGTGACACCACCACCGTCCGCGCCGTTGTCAAGGGAATGGAGAGCGGCGCCTCAACCGCCTTCTGCAAGGTACGGTCTAGCCACCAATGAAGGGGCAAGGGGACTTTGTGACGGATAGAGAGGAGAAAAACGTCGGGAAGAGAACAGGAAGAACGCAGATTGGAGGAAATGGTGCGGGGATCATCGTAAACCAACGAACCGTAGAGAGGCATATTTGCCTTCTATTTCTCCACTTCCTTGTCCGCCTTTTCTTTCTCGCGTACTGCTTTTTCGAGAGCGTCTTTCTTCGCGGATTTTACACGCTTGAGCCATGAAGTAGGTCAAGACGACCGGCAGAGGGCCCACCGCATCGACGAGTTCTTTGGATGCGACCAGGAGGGATTTCTCCTCGTCAGAGTACTCGAAAAGAGCCCTAAGAGGTGAGCCGACGTCGAGACTACCCACGCCCGCAGCGGAGCCTGCGGCAGCCTCGTAGGCGCGAGTAACAGCGATACTGGCCGCGTTGAACTTCTCTAAACGGATGTTTCTCGCGTTCTTCTCAGCGAGGTCCGTGTTTGCGGGAGCAGGGACGTCTGCAGGACGCGTAGTGTATTTGATAAAGTCGAAGTCGGCGGGAAGAGGGAGAGGGAGACCGGCGGCAGACATGTTAGGCATGGTGGATCGATCGAAGGCTCGTAGGCGAGTGAAAAACAGAGGGGTGAGGGCTGTAAGGCTGCAGAAAGAGATATTGGAGATATCGACTGAGAAAAGCAGACGAAAGCTTAGACGTAAGGCTGTGCCCGCCAAGATCTACTAATCTAATCTTGCGGCACACCGAAGGAGGAGAAACACAAATCTATTCAAACTAGCATATCCTTGTCTTCCACTCAGGACGACTCGCAAGCTCGTCTTTCCTGAGCTCACAGGCTTCTTGGGGTAGTACACCTCATGGGGTGTCTTGCCGCCAAAGTTCTCAATCTTGCGCAAAGTCGACATCTTAGATTCTTGACTGGGGGCGATTAAAAAATAATGCGTCGCCCGCACCTCCAACTCTAGAGCTGTCGGCCGATGTAGGGCCGAGTGCCTGACTGCGGCCCAAAACACTGTTGGAGAAGGCATCCTCGCCCGTGGCCATAACATCGTCGCACATGTAAGCATATCATCGTAGTGGACGAATGAACGACCTTTGAATGATGCGTGCTTGCGATATTTCTGTAACCGCGTCAACGGAGCGCGAGAAAAGAAAGAAAGAAAGAAAGAAAATGGTAAGAATAAACTCACTGCAAGGTAAGCGTCCCAAACTTCTTCGGTAGCGGTGAAGGTTTTCGTCTTGGGGTCAAGGCCAAAGCCTGAGAGTGAAAGTATCTCCTTCATGATCTTGTATTGGCCCTTGAGCTGGTAGACAATCCTCAGTAATAATAAAAGTACAGAGATCAAATCACGCACCCGAGTCCAGAAAGACTTGACCTGTGTAGAGGTGCGCACGAAGCCAGCCTGCTTCAGAGCAGCCACCACTCTGTTGTAGCTCTCTGAGCTCCAGCCGGACTCAGCTTGACGCCCCAACTTCTTTTCTTCGAGGAGAACACGGACAAGAATGGCCAGCATGACAGCCGTCCATTAGGCGCATTTACGGGCTTTCTGGACAGATCCGGCGTCGTTTTCGGCGTCGGAGGACGTGTCGTCGGTCTTTTTGGACTTCCCATGGTGCTGGCAAAGCTGAAGAGTGAGGGAAGAGGGCAGGAGGGACGCGACAAGTGTGGTGGCAGATCAAGTAAACAAACAAGAAAGTAACGGGGCAAACACCATTTACTAAGGTGCATGGCAACCGAATATAATCTATCGCTTCTTAAACACATGAAGTAACCGGCATTTAAATTTGGCGGGGAGCACTTCCGAAGTGCCGGTAAGTAACAGCAACCGAATGGAGCCTAATTGAGACAAAAACTCAAAGAGAGAATGAAGTCCCTGAAAGAACTTTTACTACCATGCGCAGCAATGGCCCTAAAAAACACCTCACTTGTTTCAGAGTGTGGTGCTCTGGCTTTCCATAGTCCAACATAATCTTTCTTCATGTGAGAGTAGTGTATGCAAACAATCTCGGCTACTTTTACATAAAGCCATCCTTGCATTCATCTCCCGCTCAGAGGTGTTAGTGCAATTAACACGGAGTGCAAGGATGGACGGCTTAGTGCACGACCAGATGTTCAGATCCCCCCGCGATTACTCTTCACACCGATCTTTCTGCCTCTTCTCTCACTGTAGCCGCTCGAACTACGCAGGAATGTGCCTGTTTGAGGCCCTACCTCTAACTGTCAATGCCCCAGCAAGACTCTGCGTAAAATCATATGCCAAATGCACCCATCTTGTGTTCAAGTGTGCGCTACCCATCGTGCGACCGGCCCCAATTGCCCGATCAGACAGCTCCTTCACCGCGTTGCAGCCGAACATGCCGCCTGAGGGCCGTTGTATCCATCTCCCAATGAGGAGGTATCCTGATGGCCAATCCCTGTTTTCGCTCCTGTGACCCCTACCCCCCTGTATCTTTTGTTTCACCTCAACCCGTGGGATTACCTTTAGTCCCCCACACGGTCCCTCTTATTCCCTTTTCTTCAGCTTCAAGTTTTGTATTCTCAGGATCTACTTACTACCCCCGATTCCATCCATTCCCACATTGACCTACCAACAACCCCACATAGTTTTCTACCGATGTATTTACAGTAGACAAGACGTGCCTTCGCTTCGCTCCGGTATAGATGTTTGACATCAAAATTAATTGCATTGTGTCGAATTCGAAGCGAAGTAATTTGTATTGAAATTTGGATTCTGCTGCGTACAAATACAATTCGGTAAGAAAAGACTAAAGTAATTACATATACCGAAGGTCATGTGTAAAATGGTCGATACGAGAGACAATATAATGTTCCTCAGGCCACCAATATGTTTAGGTTCCCGACAGCAAATTGAAAATGTGAGAATGAACCTTATCACTGCATTTTGGCAGTTTCTGGGCGCAGGTGCGTCCAGATTTAGCGAGATCTGTGTAGGCACCTCAGCATAGCCCGGCGAACCAGGGCAAACCCCGCCGAGGCGCCTCGACAGATCTCGCCAAATCTGGACGCACCTCTGCTCAGGTGCGTCCAGAACCTGCAAAAATGCAGTGTATATATGCTCGACCACTCGACCGCTGGTAGTGTGTAGCCTGCTCCATTGACCTGATTACTGGATGGTGGATAGACGATGCAAACCCACCGGAGTCAAATTGAAGCCATGGTGGGACCGCCAGAATGGACCAAGCTGACGAAGTGAATGTCGCCAAAGTTGGAATCGAGATCTTCTCGTTAGCAAGATCTAGAACAGGACAGAATTAGGAATATATTTCCGTGGAGCTTAGATCCCATTTGGCGAGTGTGGTGCTATGGGTGTCGCTTTTTCCATCAGATCATACTCTGCCCTCGTGAAGGAGTCAGTGAGACTGCGCACAGGAAATTTAACCCCCGGCGAAGCACGTTCTGGAATATTTTTGCCTAGAATACTGCATATATTGTTTTTCCTCCATGCATAAGTGAATTGGGCGTTGCGTTTTCCATCAAATGATACTCAGCCCTGAGGGAAACTCGGTGCTGCACCGGTGCGTCCATAAACCCTATTCAAACCTCCAGCAGCCTGCGATTGGCTATCCAGAAAAGATCATCCGTGCGCAGAACAAATTGCCGGATCCAGTTGCACCCGCAACGGTGAACACGGTGGATCGGTGATCGACGCTACCAGGTAAATATGTACGCCTGTTGCCAGGTTGTTTAAAAACTCCACTAGGTAAATGAATTAAGGGCGCGAGCGTGGCGCACAAAACAATAATTTGCATCCTTGGGCGCCTGATCCCGGTAACTATCTCGTTCCTTCGCCCCCCAAACGGGGCTTTCAAATATTTCATTGTTATTGACATAAATTGTTCACTGTAAATCTGAGATAACGTAGCGTGCTGACGTCTCTGAGATACGTCGTGGGACTTAGTACCAAAAATCACCCCGTCTGAGAGTAAGTGGAATGCGCATGTGAGAACACAGTGTAACTCGGGCCATAAAGAAACGAAAAGGTGGAATAATCACTGGGCTCCATATGCTCTTCTGTGGCGCGCGTTGGCTGAACGTCCCGAGGACTTTCCGCAAGCGCGAAGGACTGAGCGACGAGCGCAGGCACAGGGAAACACCGAGCGCACGCAAAGTCCTTGGCGTGATATTGCCGACGAGGTGGTGGCGTCCCATTATCGACACCCACTTGCGAGAGATGGGCGGGCGTTGGCACGACAACATAATTCCATCCGACGTTATTAGCGTTGTACTCAGTACGGAGGAAAGAAGCTTCACGGCCGTGATAGAGTGCACGAGCGTTGCTGGAAACGTTGCAGTCGCTCAGCTGTGGATCGAGTCAGAGAGGTGAAAGGACGGTGAACGAGAGGCGTACCCCATGGTGGCTCACGGGCAAAAGAAGGCTCCCACGTCGGCTGAGAGGTCTGCTCTCATTTTCCTCGAGAATTGAGTCTGTTGGATCCAATGAGGACTGCGATTGAAATAACAACCGAAGGACCAACTCGCCATCGAACACGGCACTCCAAGCGGACATCTCGTCTGGAGAGCGGTAGAAAGGGCTGGCGTCGAGCACGTCATCGAAGTAACCCGTGAATTGAACGAACGGTGAGTCTTCGAGATGAGCAGGAGCTCGGGGGCAGTCATCCCTAGTATCGATTTTGTTCCTGGACAATGACATAGATGGGAGACGCTGATGAATGAGGAGGTATTCATCATGCAATATTTCACGCAATTTATCCCTGTGTATTTCTCCCTTAACGGTTGTGATAGTCTGGGACTGGTAATTAAACTCCCACCGTGGTATCCACCAAGCTAACGGATCATTGTGGTTTCCACGTGAATACGTCCGAAGCGTATTGCAAAACCGTTCGGGCTCGCTGACTGTTGGGACAGTTTCCTCTTCTACGTCAACCATGCATAGTGGACGGCGGACGCTGTGCGAGATACGCCCCGCCAACGACGTGCGCCACTAGGTTATTGCACCAGAGACGCACTCTAGACAGTGTATGCGGGGAATCATGGTGGAGGGAGGAGGGGGGTCTGTTTGACCACAGTTGATAGCACACACCACCGGTGACCTTAAGCCTGCGCACGGACCACAAACAAAACCACACACGGACCAAATACGGACATCGGATCGATTACCCACGTCACGCTCATGGTCACGTCACACCGTTGCTTTCAAGTTTTCAACCACGGCGGCATGGAGCGAATCCTGTGCGTTGCAATGACTGGTGCTCACTCGGTATCTACTGAAGCACCCGCTGTCTTGTATAGATCTGCTCCGTAGCTGCGCCTGATGTGGTGGGTGCGCACCCGGTGCGGACGCCGGTGCGCGTTTTTCGCCAGAGGCCTCTCTGCAGGACCCTGATGTGATTTGCTTTGGTTTGTTGGCTTGAGCTCTCTCGCTTTCTTTCATCCCCAACCCCCCCCCCCCTCCCCCCCCCAAATCATGCGTGAAGTCATTTCCGTTCACGTCGGCCAGGCTGGAGTCCAGATCGGTAACGCCTGCTGTGAGTCCTGTATTCTGAGCCACGGCCGCGATAAATTCACACGTGCTGTCCGACCAAAGGGGAGCTCTATACCCTCGAACATGGGCTGAGCGTGCGTACTTTTTGTCCCATGTGTTTGTGTGCTTACCCCGTCGTCTCTTTGCCACAGCCTGATGGCCGTATCATGGAAGGATTGCCTTCCTCGTCCGCTAGCGGATTTTCGACCTTCTTCTCCGAGAGTGGTTCAGGGAAGCACGTTCCTCGCTCGCTGTACGTTGACCTTGAGCCCGGTGTCATTGACGATGTCAAAACCGGTCCCTATCGGTCGCTATTCCACCCAGAGATGATGATCACTGGCAAGGAGGACGCCGCCAACAACTGCACGTTCACTCTTCTTTTTTTCGTGTCGACTCTGCTGAAGTCATTTTTCAGACGCTCGCGGCCACTACACCGTTGGCAAGGAGCTCATTGACCCCGTCATGGACAAGATTCGCCGTCTTGCCGACAACTGCTCAGGTCTGCAGGGCTTCTTCGTCTTCCACTCGTTCGGCGGAGGAACCGGCTCCGGCTTTGGCGCTCTCCTTCTGGAGAGGCTGTCGACGGACTACGGCAAAAAGTCGAAGTTCGAGTATTGTGTGTACCCCGCTCCCCAGCTGTCGAGCTCGGTTGTTGAGCCCTACAACTCCGTCCTTACGACCCACACGACCCTCGAGCACTGTGACTGCTCGTTCATGGTTCGTCTGGGCCCATTCACACCGTTGTGTCCACGTTTATATTTCGATCCAGGTGGACAACGAGGCGATCTACGACATTTGCAAGAAGAACCTCGGTGTGGTGTCGCCCAGCTTCTCCAACCTGAACAGACTGATCGCCCAAGTCGTGTCCTCGATTACCGCGTCCCTCCGTTTCGACGGTTCTTTGAACGTCGATCTTAACGATTTCCAGACTAACCTTGTGCCGTGAGTGGCTTTCGACGAGTGAGGTGATGACAAATCCCAATCCTACCCAAATAGCTTCCCTCGTATTCACTTCCCTCTCGCCACATATGCGCCACTGCTGTCCGCCGAGAAGGCTAACCACGAGCAAAACTCCGTGTCTGAGATGACCTTCGCTTGCTTCGCGCATGGCAACCAGATGGTATTGTTTCCGTTCATGCTTTTAATAAGCCCGCTCAGCCTCTCACAGGTAAAATGTGACCCCAAGGAGGGTAAATACAGTATGTTCATTTACACTCTTTGATAATCGAGTCTTGACCTCCCGCTTTTAGTGGCCTGCTGCCTGCTGTACCGCGGCGACGTGGTTCCCAAGGACACCCAAGCCGCCGTCGCCAGTATCAAGACGAAGCGCACAATCCAGTTTGTTGACTGGTGCCCGACCGGGTTCAAGGTTGGCTCAAGGTTCCATTGGCATGATCGATGCTGACCGGCGCTTGTAGATGGGTATCTGCAACGAGCCGGCAGCTTGCGTTCCCGGAGGCGACCTCGCCAAGATCACTCGCAGTCTTTGCATGCTTGCCAAGTTAGTTCTACGTCATGGTTTAGCTGGCGTATATTGATGTGCTGCTCAGCACCACGGCCATCTCTGCTGCCTGGGGCCGTCTCGGTACGTCTGCCTGGACATACATTAGTCGGATGCTACCATCTGACGCGTTCTGCAGACTACAAGTTCGATCTCATGTACTCGAAGCGTGCCTTTGTGCACTGGTACGTTGGCGAGGGTATGGAGGAGGTACAGCGCATCCATCGCCGCTCCATTCGTAATCTAACGGTTGCCGCAGGGTGAGTTCTCCGAGGCCCGCGAGGATCTCGCCGCGCTCGAGAAGGACTACGAGGAGGTAGGCGCTGACAGCGCCGACGCCGAGGAGGAGGGCGAGTACTAGAAACGCGCGTTGTGCATGTGACTCCCGTTGTCTGTCGCGGCTGCCAAAATACCCCCTGTTCTCTTTACTCATCGATTCTTGCTCGTTAACTCTCCTTTGTTCTCGTCAACACAATATCCCATTGGTATAAAGCGTCGACCCTTCCCCCTTTCGCGAGCGCCTTCACCAAAAAACAATATCCGCGGCATCGTGCGGACAAATGGACTACCTCAGCATTGACATATCCGACCGTCGGATTATTCGACGGGGCCAGTTTTATTTCGGGAGTACCCAATTCGACAAGGAATGGCTGAATCCTCGATCAGCGCGGGTCTGAGCTGTCACACCGAGGGAGAACGAACTGCGTTTGCATCGACCGCTGTATACTACTTACAGCTCTTTGCAGAACTTAGGGCGCACTTTTTCTTCCTTTTTGAGTTTTGATCGTTTCCACAGGGAAAACGTCATATCATCAACATGGTGATTGGAGGCAGAACACAGTACCTGACGAGAGTGCAGGGTATGCCTAAGGATATTGAAGATACTCTCATCAAAATCGAAAACACGTTTCTCTGGGATGGTAAAACAGCCAGAGTTGGACACGACACTATGATACTCGATATCAGTGAAGGCGGGAAACAGATTCTGGATATACCTGCCAGAAATGAAGCAATTGATTTGTGGAACCTACAGTCCTACTTGAAACAAGGTCCTGAACGGGCATCCTGGTGCTATTTTGTCGATTTTCTGTTGATAAATTTTCTGGAGACGAGCTATCTCAAACTCCAGCCAGGACAGATTATGAATGTTTTCTTACAAGATATACACGTCCCAATTTCCCAGAGAACTCCACTACCCGAGGAAATCAAATGCATGATTCTTATAGCCCGGAAATACAAATTGAAATTCACCGGCTTGTCAGTGAACAACGAAGTGAAGTTAAAAATGCCTATCTGGAGACATCCGATAACCAAAAAGGTACTGTATCAACAGGCCTGCCGCCGTGAGGCTGCGACATGCCTGAGATTAAACCATCAAGCACAATCAGTTGAGGACATCCTGACTATTGCGCGCAGACGCACAATAGTTACAAGGAAACCACATCAAGTGAATCCATCTGGTATTGGTCGTAAGAATTGTGGATGCCCCTTATGTTACCAAGACCGAACACTGCTCGGTTGCAACCATCCTGGGCAATGCATCGAAACTGCAAAAATACTTGTAGACAGCATTTTAGCGAAATGGAATCCAACTATGCCAAATCTAGATTTATGCCAAGAGCTCGCTCTGACAGACGACGAAATGAGGTGGAATAGCCAGCCTATAGACACAAATCAAATCATGGTTTTCGACCCAAACTTTGCACTTTCTGATATGGGGAGTGGGCTCCGAATATTTGCCTTTGAAGACTCACTCAATACAATTCCAGCGAGGAGGTATAAAATACCAGGACAGGTTCCAAGCCTCATGACTGTATTTATTAATGCGCGGGTATTTAAACCTGACGAATTCGATTCTGGTCTGAATGTCATAGTCAAGACCGAGACAGATCTTACCCAGAGAAGCGAAAATCTGTCATTAGCCTTCGATAGACCTGAAATACCATTAACATTTTCATCAGCATTATTGGGAGGTCTACTGTTTATATTACAGAACACTCAGTCAAATGTACCACTACTGGTCTGCACCTCCTCAGAGTACTTGTCGCAAGTGATAATCAAGGAGAGACAGAAATATGAGAACAACATATTAGACCCAAAATTCCGACTTCTGAGAGCTGTTTTTGCAATGTTGAATGAGCGGGTAGCTCGCATTCAATTCAAGAAAGTCTCTGACAATCGTGCATTATTTTTAAGGAATGAACCCATCCGTACTGTGGAAATTGACACTGAAATAGACCTTATGTTTGAGTGCCCAGGAATACTGTTATCACAAGGCTCTCAAAGATTTTTCACCAAGGTTATACGAATGCTACGCCCAAAACCTCATCGTAATTCTACCTTTATAAACCTGGATCGAATCCGGTGCTCGGTACAGGAAGTATCCAATTATACACCATCAGATGAAACTATCTGGAAATCCATACGATCTGTAACCCTCCAACGCCTGACGCGAGAATTCTTCTGGAAGTGCATACATAATACATTTAGGGTGGGTGATTTCTGGTCCCACATTGAGACACTTGAAATATATGACGATGCCATACTTGTGATGTCCCTGAAACTTTGGAACATATTGCATTGGAATGTGATGTATCGGGTCAAAAATTAATCTGGGACCTTACCGGCAACTTTGGTCTAAAAAATATTACCAATGGCCTACTTTGAGCTGGGGTCTGATTTCAGGATGTAACCTCGTAAGATTTTAAGGTGCACTAGAATCTCGTTAGAATTGCCTTAGATTCTAAGAATAGAATGAACCAGGTAAGATCCGGGCTGGAGGCCCCCGAACACCCGTGCTGAAATACGCTATTATGGAATAATACTTCATCACCGACACAGCATTTCGTGCGGGATCGCGGTGCGGATGTACCATTGCAGCATTGATCGATGATGGGGATTACGATTCGCCTTGCGGCATCGGCACCCTCCGGCAATTATCCCCCTGCCGGGGCTGATTCTGTAGAATATGTAGCCCATTGTATAATTGGATTCTAATGCAATTCTAGCGGGCCTCATCTCGTTAGAATTCTTCGTAACTAGCAGAATGACTGAATGAATGATCAAGATACTTGTAGCTAATTCTGGTGCCCGTGGCGGGACGGGCCACACATATTCCACTGGGATGATGATCCCGCGGCGGAAAACTCACTGAAGGCGCTGCAACGGCACGGTGTGGACCGGGTTCCACTCCATCTCATCATCATCCGAGTACTCGAGTGGGATATGTGTGGCCCGTCCCGCTGCGGCCACCGAAATTTGTGTATCTTGATCATTCATTCACTCTGAGGTATTCTAGCGCCGCTGTCCAAACTATGTCCAAACAATTCGGTCCAGAGAGTCCATTTGTACGCCCCGGCCCATAAACAATTGGAGGGCCTTTTCGGAAACAATTCCCCATTCCAACCTGGATTTCCTAAGGCTCTTGCTGGGGGGATGGGCCTGGGTTTGCCTCGGCCCTCATCCCATTAGAATCGCATTAGAATCACATTAGAATCCAATTATAGAGTGGACTACATTCTATCGGATCAGGCCCGGTAGCCGGATGATTGCCAGAGGATGCCGATGCCGCAAGTCGAATCGCAATCCCCCCCATTGTGTTCTGCGGCATCAACGATATGTATCATTGATCGGTGCTGCGATGGTACTCGGGCGACATTCGCGCCGCGATCCCGCATGAAATGCCGCACCGGTGATGCAGTGCCACTCTATCTTATATAGCCCAGCATGGGTGTTCGGGGGCCTCCAACCCGGATCTTACCCAGCCGATTCTATTCTTAGAATCTAAGGGAATTCTAACGCGATTCTGGTGCACACGATCAGGCCCTAAATCAGACAGAGGGGTCATCATCCCACAGAAGGGGAGACTATTTGCTATTCTCGTCTCAGTTGCATGGCATACTATATGGAACCTGCGCGTGAACCGAGTGATTACAAACCCAGACAGGGTACTCACTAAATCAGTCATTCATAACCAATGGTTGAAAGCTATCAATGCAGTCTTGCAACGTGACCGCCTATTGACTGATCAAATTCGTTTTGGAGCGCTCACATTGAAAAAACAACTGATTTTAAATACATGGAGTGGCCTACTTATGGACGAAGACTCATTGCCGGACGACTGGACACATGAGGGGGTTTTAGCGGGTATACGGCCCATAACTGATAGAAATGGGATAGGATAAACTTTCGGGCCAGAGTCCCAGACTGGTTTAAAATATATGTGCGTAACGGCATTCCTCCTGGACAAATTTCACCGGCACCGACTAGCTAATACCCAGCAACCCAGCAGATGAGCTTCGAGTGCTTCTGCAGACCAAGTCTCATTATCCTAAACGCTCCAAAAAAAAAAAAAAGAAAGCGCTGAAGGATGGCGCATGGCGTCATATATGATGACGCGCAAAGATGTGTCCGAGCGGTGATTTGATCGGCACTGCCACTTGCCACTTGCCTCCGACCACCGCGCCGCCAGGCTCGCCTGAGGTTTGCGTATATGCCCCTAGCTACGGTACCCTCGGGGGTTGCGTCTCCACTGCTTGCGCTCTCGTGCCCGTCGGATTTTCGCTCGCGCTCTGTTGGTTTTATCTCGTGAACCAATTGAGATATCACTCCTGGCTGTTAGGCCTTTGGTTACAAGCTCATGAGGAGCTCTACTGTAGGTACTGTATTTATACTAAAATACTATTCTTCCCGTATGTTCCGGCGCGTTCCCTCCAGTTCCATATCAGTCAGCTTTTAGTCAGCACCTCGGCCATCTCTCGGGCTTGTGCTGGATTGCCAATCTCCAACACGCTCGGATCCTCCGCCTCCTCAGGATCTACCGTTACCTCCATACACCAGTCCCTTCGAATCCCGCCATGCAGCGCCGCTACATCGCTCCTCTGCTTTCCTCTGTGATACGCGCTCTTCCCCATTGCTGTTATCTCCAGCTTGCTGCGTGCACGATGACGTCGCGCTGGATCGTAGCCGCGGCGGTCTTGGTTGGTGCCGCATTGACTGTGATCCTCCGTAGTCACTATCTCTCTCTCCATCCCGCTCACTCTTCCACACACGCCATCTTCATTCCTCTTCATATCATCTCGTCCCGTTTCCGCTCCGACGCTGACCATACTTTATCTTTCCCCACCAAATGGATACATTTCCGGATTCCGTTAGTGTCGCTGCTGGTGCAGAAGAGTGGTACTGGTGTCATGTGAGTCTCTACTACCCATTCGATTGCCTTTATTCGCTCCTCCCGCCTCCTGTCCCTCCGTTCCCCAAGACTCTTATCTCCCTCTCACTCCATCCCACGAGCGGTGCAATCCCGCTCTTCTCGACGCTGCAACCATCTTTCGCCCCTTCCAAACTCGTTCTTGTCCACCCTCCTCTCCCGTGACACCGCTCCGCTGCTCCTCCCCGCGTCCTTGCCCTCGTACTGGTTCACTTCTCCACTTTAGGCATTCACGCTCGTTACCTCTTGCTTGGTACTGCTCAACGGTTCCGCCGGGTCCCTGCGTCAGGGCGTAGGATTGTCGAGGGAATACAGAACCAACCCCGGGGCAAAGTTTTATGTGTGTGTTTCAATTATTATTTCCCCTACCCTCGCTGCGTCTTTCTTTCTCTATCCATATATGCGCCTCCTCCCCACGCACCCCTGAGTCGAATGCGGCCGGTGGCGGAGAAATTGTATGCGATCTGCATCGTGCGTTTCCACCCTGCGTGTCGATGCCGGTACGTCCTTCCGTTCGCGCACCCCGTCCTGTACCGATAGAACCGTGCCGCTCGTATCTCCATGAGCTCTCAAAGCAGTAAATCCACCGCGTCGAACTTTCGCGATACATTTGTCCCGCATCCACATTGTTACGATTTCGTCTCTCATTTTATCCTATTTCTTTTCGCTTGCTCCCCCGAACTAATTATTGAACAAGTGAGATCGTTAAAAGGTGCGCGGGACTCGACGGAAATACTGTATATCTTGGGGTGTACGAGTTGAATCCGTGCGTATTTATCCTCATCCCTCTGCGTTCCGTCCTCGTTCCCTCGATTGCTCTTACTCAATCGAGCGCATCGATCCCGATGCTTCGCGTCCCTCTCCTCGCGCTGCATCCGATGGGGGATCGGGAGCCATTCATTGCCAACGGTGCCCACTGCTTCGCGGCTTGCATCCTGGGTTCACCACTTTGCGAAGCTGTCTTAATTTGATGCGGAAGACTCCTTAGTGTCGCAGCGTACACCCTCCCTGTTCTGCCCGGCATCCCATCCCAGGCTTCCCATTTTCACTTCATTCATATACTTCACATTTTCGCCTCCCGCCCTACCCTTTTGACTCGTCACTTGGCCATCTCCGCACGTCGTCATTCATTAATACTCCTAATTCCTACTTCCATCGCCTCCATATATTCACTTTTCGCTGCGGGCTGTGAGCCGGCCGATCCTCCCCCTGTCCACGATACTGCTGACTTTATCGGGGTGTATGACCCTAGCGCAGGCGTGGAACCGACACTGCGCGCACGAAACGCGTTCCCGCCATCGATTCGACCAAGCGCCGTATTCACCGCTTCCGCGCACGTAGCATCTCTTCTGCAGGACGAGGAGCGGCGCCGTTCACATTGTACCCATCCAGTTCGGCGTTGTTCCTTGGAACCTATACTCGCTCTCTGTCGGGTGTAATTTATCCGCCCCCTCCCCCCCCCCCCATTCCTCCATCCTCGTTTTCTTCGGGAATCTATCTTACACCCGCGATCTTTGCTCTGTGTCTTTTTCTTTTACGTCGTGTCGAACGCTTACCCACCACCCCGGTCCCGGATCGCTGGCGCCAACACCATTTCCTGGCTGGCTACGGTGAGCTTACTGGGATAGAGCTTGGGCGTGTACACGCGAGACTTCTTACTCACGCGGCTGCCTCAGGCTTATTTTTCAATACGTGGCCCGCTCCCTGTTCCTCGGACTCGCCGTATATATATTTATGTCCACAGAAGATCACGGTGAGGTGACAGGCGCTGGAAAACGGTGTTTTTAAACCCCCCAGTGAATTTCACCCTGTATCTCGGTCAATAATGTGGTACTTGACTTAGAAACTTGGGAGGAGTTCGTTCTGGATCATATCTATCATGAGTCTATATGCACCAAGTAGGACCGACGGGCAGACAGTTCTTTTCACAGGATGATCCAGAAATCCCTGGTTGGTTTCAGCCCGCCTTGAAAAAAACCACCCCCCAGGGCGGGACTTTGCGCGATGGGAAGCAAAAGTAAAAGTGCTCAGGGCGTCCAATAAAAGTTGGCAGGGGATCGTTACCTATGATTTGAGGTCAAAACCATATTTTTACACCATGTATTGATTCAGAAACCAATTTTTGCAATGAGCTCGCACGAAAGCGGGCCGATAATACTTAGGCGTTGGCAGCCATTGGGTTCTACGTCCAGATGTTTTTCTGCTATCGTCATTGGGCGAGTGTTTCCTTGTGGTTACAGATTACACCTTCGGCTCATTCGGCTGGCAGGCAATATTTGGGCAATATCCCGGAACGTTTATCTCGTGGTTCTCACTGCTGCTGTGTTCATTCTCGCTCTTGCTTCAGCAGTTGTGGCGGTATGTCCCATGCGCTTGATGTATTGATCGATACTGAATACGGCATACATGAGCAGCCTTTTCTCTAGGTTCGGATCAAGCCGCCTTCTGAACTCACATGATATCGACGTGCTTCGCAGGGGATTTTCAGAAGGGGCTTGTCTCAAGATGTCAAAAAGGGCAATGTGTTCTGCGCGCTCTACCGCCTCCACAAGCGCGTCAGACACTTGGCACCCTTTAACAAATATTGTAGATAGTAGACACGCGAATGTTTCTGTCGATTCAGATTCCTTTTTGAGTAGCGTATCGTCCTCGCAATGGAGCGGCGAGCCCACATTCGGCGCTTTCGACCAAAGGTGGTGACTTTTATCTCCTTCAATAAAACATGTTTAAGGTCGGAAAAAAAGAATCTGAGGAGACATAATTGTAGGGCAGACTGTTGCAATGCCTCCAGGCGTTTACCCCGAGTAAATCAAGTTTCAATTGCGTTTTCTACGTGAGGCGTAAAATGTGCCGCGTCGCGTCTCTTTTTCTTCCTCTGTGTTTTCACAACGCGTTCTGACGTCGTTCAGCACAAAGACATGCCTGACAGACCATCCAGCACGCCTCGGTCACCTCAGACACCACGCCGCCGCCAGTTTTCACCCATTCCACCGCGGTCACCCGATACTCCTCGACGGCGTGTACCTCCGCGCTCGACGCGTCTTCAGGGCATCAAGCAAAGGAAATTCTCGTTTAAAGAGACTATGAAAACGGTCATTGACAAGCTCAAGCTGTCCTATGTGCCCGATGATTGCCAAATTCACCTCATTATCTGCATTCTCCGTGGCTATGACTCGATCTTTCTTGCCGGGACAGGCTACGGAAAAAGCCTGATTTTCGAAGCAGTCGCAGTCCTAGGGGGAAAGAACAAAGTGACCGTTTTTATATGCCCTCTAAAAGCGTTGGAGGCAGACCAGGTACGCACATAACGAGCTAATGTATGCTTGTATTGAATTTTGCATCCACCTTCCATTTCAGGCTAAGCAAGCCGTCGAAAAAAACATCAGTGCAATCCTGATCAACGAAGACAGCACCAGCGACCCCGCAGTCTGGGAAAAGGCCGAAAAAGGCGCGCAGCTGGTCTATATCTCGCCGGAAATGGCACTGTCCGACCGTTTTGGGAAGCTGTGGATGGAAGTAAAATTCCGGAAGCGTGTCAATGCTCTAATCGTCGACGAAGCCCACTGTATCGATGAATGGGGCGAGGAGTCCCGGCCAATGTACCGACAGCTCCACCGCCTTCGTAGTTTCACTGGCCAAGAGGTGCCGTTTGTCGCATGCACTGCTACATGCTCGACAGGTACCTTTAGCATC